>CM076091.1:31048317-31623064 GCA_038088585.1 Chrysina gloriosa
TACAATATCTTTAGTTCTCGACAAAATCAAGTACAAGGAACATAACTGGGTTTTATGTGTTGATTTGAAAATGGTAAATTTTCTCCTGGGCCAACAAAGTGGCTACACAAAATATCCCTGTTTCCTATGCTTATGGGACAGCCGAGCGAAAGCTGAGCACTGGACAAAAAGAGACTGGCCTTCTAGGCAGGCTTTGATTCCCGGTAAGCAAAATGTAATTAATGTTCCACTAGTATCCAGAGACCGAATTATATTGCCTCCTTTGCATATAAAACTGGGGTTGATAAAACAGTTCGTAAAAGCTCTTAACAAAGATGGCGAATGTTTCAAATACATTGTAAAAGTGTTTCCAAAATTGAGTAGTGAGAAAATCAAAGGTGGTATTTTCGATGGCCCACAAATCAGGAAGTTGATAGATGATAAAATTTTCATCAACAAGGTATGACAGCTGTCGAGAAATATGCATGGGAAGAGTTTGTTTGGGTAGTGAGGAATCTTTTGGGCAATAGGAAATGTGACGGCTACATTTCAGCACGTTGAACAGTTGCTGATACACTTCCAGCGGCTTGGATGCAACATGAGTATTAAGCTTCACTACCTTCACAGCCATCTAGACCATTTTCCTGAAAATCTCGGTAACCTAAGCGAGGAACAAGGAGAGCGCTTTCACCAGGATATTCGCACTATGGAGAAGAGGTATCGGGGGCACTGGAATGAACATATGATGGCTGATTATTGTTAGAGCATTCAAAATAGTATTCATATAACATTCCACTCTAGAAAATCCAAAAAAGGAAATTTTATTCAGAATAAATATATTTAACCCTCCTATACTCACGCATACGGTCTGTAAGACCGACTTATATAGTATAGTATACGTGTTTCATATTGACGTGAGTATAGGAAGGTTAATAAATTTTTAAACTTAAACTATGTGCATTTTCAATAAAAAATCCTGTCACTTCATAACTCCAAAACTAGAGCTGCTACATGAAAACGGCATATATTTTTGAAATCAGCGTGGAAAAACTATTCAGATTCATGTAAAAAATCTCATGCAACAGACATGCTGTTTTCCAGTGTAATGAATAAAAAGTTAGTAATTTTACCAAATTAGCAACAGCTAATGATTCAGAACTTCAGTGATGTACTGAGAGAGGGTTATTTCTATCAAATTACAAAATGCGCGCGGGCGAAGCTGTGGATAACGGCTAGTACGTACATATAAAGCAAAGTAGCAAGGAATTGTCTCCGAATCGTTGCTGTAATAACAATAATGAGGAAAATACACGCACAACAATGAAGGACAATACCATCATAAGCCGACATTTTTCCGAAGGAAGCGTTAGACATCAAGCGTGAAATGCCATTCCCCTCTTGTAAGTATATTGTTTTTCTCACAGAAAAATAAAAGTCGATCGTTCTAAATAAATGTCAGCATCAAAAATAGATTTGTATGTTAGGTTATAAAGTGTATTTCATTCGTATTTGCAATTAAGAGGTTCAGATAGCTGAAGATATTTAGTACTATCTATGTAAGGCCATAAGTGACTGTTACTGATTGAAAGTAACGTAAATGTAATGTTTTCTTAATTTAAATACATATACGAGTATTGTTTATTATAAATTCTAAATTGTAATACCATAACATACTATTCTCTCCTAGTATATTATTTTAGTTAGACACCTAACATACTTTTTCCAATTTTAGCCCAGTACAATCTGCTTATTTATATAATCGCTAAATAATTTACTAACTTCCGTAGGCAATAATTTTGCATCACACAACAATTACACTGAACTTAATTTTCTTCTTTGCTCGTTTTTTCCTTCAACATCGGTGCCAGGAATAAACTCTAATGCGACGTAGATAACTCAAGTGGGATGTTGCCGCCCTTAAATCGCGACGGAACTGATGAGATCGCCGGAAGCAGAGACAGCGGTTAAGTACGCTATAAATCATTGTTCGAGATGACCTAAAAATTCCATCGAGAAGCGTTACTTTCGCCAAAACAAAAGCGTCCTGTTTATCTGGAGAGACGCTTTGATCTAAATCGCGATAGTGGTATCTTGCTTTTGACGCTTTCAACTCTTTCTTTGGAGTTATTCTCGATTTTACAAACCAAGAGGAAAAGGACCAATTATTAAAACATTAATTTATAACGCACAAGTTTAACGAGAGTGATGAAAAAGCTATTCATGTTAATTACTGAAGTGTAAGTAATAGATGTGCCTTTGCTTTTTTAAAGTAGATGAACATTCCTCTTAATGGGCCACGTAAACAAAGATATCTCCATTGTTTTATAATCTGCGTCACACTACATGCAAATTTCTCTTAATAGTTCACACAATGCTAGCTAGGATTTGTCTACAACAGAAGCAGTGAAATGACAAGATTACAACGGTCATAATTTAATAATTTTTAAGGTTTGACAAACGCGAGTCTTGTTCGCTATAACAAGACTCGTGTTTGTTGAACTTTGATATCATAGATCGGCTAATTTATAAGCTGTAATGTAATCGTAGTTTTGCCGTAATTATGCCGAGGACAGGATATTGGTACATATATTTAAAATAGTATTACACCTAATAGAATGACGTAATTTCTCTTTTCCTGGTGCGCACCAAGTATGGAATAAGTTGGGCAAAAGCGAAATAAAATTTTGTTGGAAGAAATCCTTGAACAGGTTGAGAGACGTTTGTAAGAGTCTGCTAATATGTATTGCAATTTTGGACAAATAAAATTAAAACAATCCTCTTAATATGACAGAAAGAAAGAGATCTAGCGACGTCTACTCCAAAAAATAAAAAATAGAAGAAAACGAAGCCTTGCTAATCCTAAACCACATAGATTAGTAACAAAAGATTTGAAAGATGTAAAAGTGATAACCCGAAAATCAAAGCATGATTACTCTATCTTATTCTTACGAACGCACTGTTCATCGACCGAACACTCGCCCCTGCAGGTGTTAAGCACGACTATGTTCGTGCGTCGCTGTGACGCAATAGGGGGAGTTGTCGGTCCGGTCTATAGTGATAACGTATATTCGCAGCTGCTGCGAAGAGAACATTAGTTCATATATACTCGTGCATCGACGGCAATTGCATGTCGCCGCTAAATAAAAGTGGTTTATTTTTTTCTTTTTCCATTGTAAATTTTATGATGCTGAGTTTAGAATTTAATTCCCCACAAGAGGCCTGCAATTTATATTTCTTAAGGTAAAAAATGGCAAATATGTCGTCTATATATATAATCCAAACACTCGGAAAATACCTAGCATCTCTTTTAAATTGAGTCCCAAAATTTCGCATAAACAAATCGGTCATAAATGGTGACAAACTAGTGCCCATAGCAGACCCGTGCTTTTGTTCAAAATATTTGCCCTCAATTTGGAAACAGTTGTTGGACATGCAGGGTATTATCAGTTTGATATATTATTCTATTTTTGCCGTGTTCCTATCATTTCAATAGAGGAAGTTTTCCAAATATTTCAGTATCGGGAATAAGTACTGATGTAATTAATAAACTGGCATCAAAAGATACCAAAATCTCGCTTATTTTAATTTATAATTTTTCACTTTCTGAATGAATTCTGAGGAATTATTTACTGCCAAACTTTCAGGTTTTATGATTCTACAAGCTACTTGGATATCAAATATGTCGGCGAGTTAAGGATATCGCTGCTGATACTCAATCCCCCACTTTTCCATTGAAGATGGCTTAGTTACCGAAATACGAATTTGGAAGTATTTTCCAAAGGTGTGGTATGTGTAATTTTATTTCTTTTATATAAATTTTGTAATACTTGTTTTAGTTACTCTAGTCTATTAGAATGCTATCTAAAGATACAGTATTCTATAGTATTCTTGTATTTTTACATATGGGGCGAAATTAATGAGTATGTTTTTATCAAGCTCAATTAGGGGTTGACACAATCTTAAGTATTCTTTTTAACTCCCGTTAGCATGCAAAAAATCAACATTTTGCAACAATTTAAATATTCTAATCATCGCTGTACCTTTTACCGCGTTCTAGCATACATAAACCACACCATTCCCATGCAAATAGGAAATCCTAATATGCATACAAAGTACGCAAATGTTGATTGCAGTTTACACCTACAACTTTTATGACTTTTATTGTTTAATTGTAGCACATCGAGGTACTGGCAAGCTGGCGGTCCTAGTTTTGAATTATGTAAGTGACACAAACTGCACGCGTACATCTCTAGATATATGCTCTCTATATATATATCTCTAGATACTCATTCCGCTGATGGAGTGCTTTTCTTTAAATTGTAAAGTTAACTCGTTGTATTTCAGCGTCATATTTATCGGACACCTTCAATTTTCTGTTTAGAGAATAAATTGTGTTCTGCTTGTTATGTGAAATAATTGATGTGATGTTACAAATATATAACTACTGAAATATTTTCTAATTGAAATTATTTTTCAATTAGAAATGGGGCCATAAAATGTACCACACAATTAGCTCCCTCACCAGGTGGCAAAACTCCTGGAGCCGCCCTAGTATAAATTGAGAGAAAATAAAGGTGTCAGTAACTCACTTGTGGCTTTCTGAATCTCAGAGTAGATCTTAATTAATTACAACACACACATGAATAGAAAATCTTTTAGCAATACGCTGATCTTGAAATGAAAAACGCATGAAACAGAAACATCAAAAGCGACGAATGAGATTGATAAGAGAATGTCAAGGGACCGGTGAATGCTAGGTACGAACTCCGAAGACTATAGCGGCGACTATGCAAAGATCGCGGAAAACATCAATAAATACGTCGCATGGGGGAACACAGAAACTCGTTTGAACTCGTTGGAAACATACGGTAGTCACCAACAAATCACTAGAATACAGTTATAGCCAGCAGTCGTCTGTCCATATTGCCCATAATACCCAGTTGTTCGTTTCATTCTTGCTTCAAGTTTCCCAAATTCTTTACCGATATTACAAGGTGCAATAAACGGCTTGCGTATGATGAATATCTGTTGTCTTTCATTTTTGTGGAATTCCCGGAGCACTTTAGGGGTGGTTATAGCGAAGAATTTTGAAATATTTTATGAACAGTTTCCGCATGTGGAAATATGAAGTCATTCAGGAAGATAAAGTAGTACACACGGGATCTGGATATATGTAAAAGCAAAATAGGGAAGCACATATGACCGGCTATACTTCAGAAAAATTCATTTACGCAAGATCGCAATGTTGCTTTACAAAGAAATTAGATGGTTCGTCCTAAACATTGACATTTCTAAATTGTTAGAAACGACGCATTACTTTGTACGCAGTCACTTAAAATTCTAGCAACATAGCGATATACTTAAACTGATATCCCGCATTGAAATTGATTCACGTGCGTTGTGTATATCATTTCATCAAATCATTTCCTTTTCCATTCAATTTACATTCATCATTAAGCAATTCTAGGTGCTTTAATGAAATACGTTCTACAATTTTGTTAGCTGTTGAATGTACACGAATTGAAGGGATACTTTATAATACCGGTTGAATGTAAAATTTCAAGGTGGGCTCGTGTTCGAAAAATAAATCCGCTACGAGGCCCTAATGATAAACCTAAATGTATTTTTGAGAGAGACACGCCTACAGTATCATATTGGGCCAGGCCAGATAATATTTACGACTCTTTGAAGTGGATCTAGACCTTATCGATATTTTATTTGTAATTTTGTTGACAAATTGTATATTATGTGTTTATGTATGTGCCTAAGTCTTTCGTATTGCTTACAATCATATCAATTTCCTTTAGTTTAATTTTATGTACGTTTGTACGAGTATATTAAGAATTAATGAATTTCACAATTAGTAAAATGAAGGTAATGTCCACTTTCGATATTATTAGTAAGGACGTTTTTAAGTGATGATGCCACTACTAGAGGAGCATTGTAATACAAATTAAAATACTAAAGGATTATTTTAGGAATAATCGCATTTTATTTATCGGGCAAAACTTATGTACAATAAATAGCGCAGTTGTCTAAGCCGGACAAATACTTGGTGTGCGCAGCAATCCAACTTGCTACTGTTTGCTGAAGCCATTCATCCTTTTCTTGTGTTTCCATATTTAAATTAGACAATCAACAAACAATAAATGCTCCTGAGTAAACACCAATCCAGAGTGTGATCTAACCAGGCCGAGGAATGCAGATTGTAGCAGGGGCCGCAAAACAATTTCTTTATTGTTAACATTTCAAAATTCCTTTTATTCATTTGTTCCATAAGAATATAAACTTATAGCATTAAAATGTCTAATAAATAAATTATTATTACCAAAATTTTAATTATGTTTTATTGGGTATATGGTTATTACTAAAGTTTGTTAAAAGGCGGTGTTATCATTAAAAAGTGTACGTCGGATTGATACTGTCACTCCTCCGATGTGTCTTGTGATTTTTCAATGACAACGCATCATTGAATAATACAATTCGTAAGAGTGACAGTGTTAGTCCAATTTACACTACTTAATGATAACACGTCATCCACTCTTATATCAAACCTTACTAATCATAGAAGAAAATTAGTTCCGGGAGCATAATACATTTCCATAAATTTGGGTCCTTAAAAACCCTTTCCACATGAAAATCACCTTCTGTGTATAATACGAAATCACAGTACTCTCTGCCAGATATGTTCAGTTGTCCTTGTACTTGAATGTAATAGTTATGTGTTCGCTTTAATATGATATTTTTATCACGAAATTCAAAAAATACATTCTTTTTTGAATTTGTATCTTTTAGTCTTCTAAAAATCGATATTTTTCGTCGATGAAGAGACCACATTTTTCTACCGTAACATTAAATTATTTATTAGAACGTAATTGCTATAGTTCGGACGACTACTTATTATAGAGCCATTTTTTGTTTCGGGGATGTCCTACGCGCTTCGGGCAGAGCTTGAAATTTCAAGGGAAAAGCTTTCTTTCGGGTAATGAACTTTTTGCCTGATATTCTAGGAGGTTCAAAGCATCTATTAAGCCCATAAAAGAAATCGATTTTCTGAAAAAATTAGAGTGGTGTTATCCATTAAATCTATTACCCCTTAATCAGGAATTTACCATTGACGTCCACAAGATTGCTGATACTAGAGTAGCTGTGTATCATTAGCAAGTGATGCGAGCAATGGGGTGTAAGCATTACCATCGGCTTGTACCCATAGTTTTGTTGCTATAAGATCGTTTATCACTTTTGTGAGTGCAGTTGCGATACTAAATCTAGACCAACATTCTGACTGAAATTGTAGAACATTTGCCAATTTGCTAAAGATTATGTAAAGGTACAGTATTTGGCACCTTGGTACGAGGGTTCACTTTTGACTTCTTCCAAATCAATGGAACTACACCGGACATTAAAGATTCATTAACAATGTGAGTGAGGTATTTCTCGCCAAAAGGAAAGACAATAGTCGATATTAGTTAGCATATATATAAAATATTATATATATGCTAACTAATAACTAATAAGTTAATACCATCAACACCAAGCATTGGGCATAACAGGAAATAGTATTTGCTTTAATTCTTCACTAGAAACTTGATTAAAATCCAGTTGTTTATTTATGATGTATATGTAAGTACATTATCAACTAAACCTGAAGAAATAGCGTTTAAGATGTGATTGTTAATCAAGTACGTGTCATATAAATTGGGACCAATTTCATTATTTTGTTGTATTGTAGTGAGCCCCAAATAGAAAATTCTTCGTGAATCATATGTAAATCTTCTTATTAAAGCATTAAAGTAAGCAGGATTGTTACATTTTATTGCAAACGACAAATATTTTTTAATTTACTCGTAATACTATATATCCCTGGCAGAGCTTATTCGTTTAAACTTATTCAATGTTTTGTCATTGAATCTAATCATTTTCTTAATAGTATTTATTGTACGATGAGAAGTGCGAATATCAAACAACATAGTAGTGGCGTCATTCAAAAAGACAAATACAGTAGAAGCCGCTTATTGTGATCAATTTGGAACAAACCCTTTTTGATAACATTAACCGAATGATAACAGTAAGCGGAAGGTAAATATAAATGTATTTTTCTATGCTGATGTAGTCAATAATAAATATGTATGTATGTAATCAAATTATTTAACGACTTACAAATAAAATTCAAGGGAAAAATTAACGATTAATCAACAATTTTTAATATTTTACCAAATTTGTTTATTTTTATCATCGATACAATACGTAGGTACATTTATTTACACTTTACGATTTCATTCGAAAAACTGGTCGATCGTCGTTTGAAGTTTATTTTTATTAATAAGATTTTGTATGTATATTTCAAAATCATAATATCTATCAAAATTACTTTCTCGGAATTGTACACCACGTCGGAGAATATTTAACGCTTCTTGCATCTGGCCATTAGTTGGCGGCTCTTCAGACATTTCCTCTTCTTCTTCTTCTCCTACTTCGGGTAATTCAGGATTACTTCCTTCGGACGATTGATCCACAACTTCCCGACAAATGTCTGATATAGTCATTGTGGCAGCTGTTTGAACATCATCGTCGATATCCACCCAATCGGAAAATTCG
Organism: Chrysina gloriosa; assembly: GCA_038088585.1. NCBI lineage: Eukaryota > Metazoa > Arthropoda > Insecta > Coleoptera > Scarabaeidae > Chrysina > Chrysina gloriosa. The sequence continues at coordinate 31,056,895 of CM076091.1, forward strand.
CTTTTGGACAGACCCTGAACTACAAAAACAATTAAAAAATATTAGTTAGATGTACAAAACAAGTTCTTTTTCATACCTTCTAAAATGTCAGCGCACGTTTCATGGAGATCAGGTTCTTCATCGCCAGTTTTGGAAAAACCTCCTTTTCGAAAACAGTTTCGGATCGTTTCTGGTTGAACTTGCCTCCATGACTTCACCAGCAAATGCAGCGCATCTAGAAGACTGATTTCTTTTGCTATCGCATCTGCACTAGGTGCATCTCGATTCTCATCAAGTTCTTGTATAATTTGGGCTCGAATTTGCCCTCGATAGTATTCTTTGAATGTTCGACTGATTCCTTGATCACATGGTTGTATCAATGCTGTAGTGTTCGCAGGTAAGAAAATAAGTTGGATGTTCGTCAAAACTGCATTCACTTTGTGCGCAGTACAATTGTCTACTAATAAGACGATTTGGCGTTTCAATTTTTTGTCCCACCTGAGTAACCACTCGCTGAACAAGACACTTGTCATCCAAGCATTCGCATTAGCAAAATACTCCACGGGCAAAGTTTTAACACCTTTAAAACACCGAGGATTCTTACTTTTTCCTATCACTAGAAGTTCTTCCATTTCACCTTCCATATTAACAGAACATAACACTGTTACTCGTTCTTTCGAAGATAAGCAACCTCTTACTTTATCGTTTTTGAACAAATAAGTATGATTAGGCATCGCGCGAAAGTAGAGTCCTGTTTCATCTGCATTGTAGATGTCCCGAGGCGGATATTTTGCAATAATTTCTGGCCATTCCGAACGCATCCAGTCAGCGGCTGCAAACGAATCAGCACTTTTTTCTTCACCGTGCAGAGGTCTATAAACGATGTTTTCTCGCTTTTTCCACCGATTGAACCATCCGTCTGTTGCAATGAAATTTTCTTTCCCCATAGTTTTGGCTATATCTTCTGCTTTTTGACGCATGATAGGACCATTCACAGAGGCATTTTTTCGCGAACATTTGTAAACCAAATTTTTAAAGCTGATTCAACTTGATTATCCTTTCCAGATCTTTCCCTTTTTCGTTTTATGTTTTCATTCGAACGCGCACACGTTTCTATTTCTGTACGATTTTTTAAAATTTTACACAACAGCGGTTGCGAAATTTTTAATGGTACCGCAGCATTCCTTTGACTCATTTTCGGAAGTTTATCGAAGTTATCGAGAATTTGTCGTTTTTCTTCGTTCGATAGATCGCGACGTTTTTATTCACTTCTGCCATGACCACGGTGGTTTATGCGAAATTTCAATAATTTACCCGTACACAAGACTGTAGAACGTGAGATTCGTAGAAGAGTATAGGAGAAACTGAATATCATTTAAACGAACGGACCTTTTATACATAAAGTACATCAAAAAAAGATGACCTCTTCATAATATAGAAATAACAATTCGTTAGATTGTAATATGCGATATGAGAGTTTTAATTGAAATCGGCGAGAAAAAGCGGCTCGTTCAAAGGAGTTGCGCTGCAGACACCGTCGCCTGAAGAAACTCTCCGACAAAGGATACTATTCATAACTAATAACATTAAGCGGCTTTTGATTACAATATGCGGCTTTCTTTCAATGAGTTTTAAATAGAGTGATTTGGGACCAACGGTTTTCGATAGCAATAACCGTTTGATAACATTAACCGTGATTATAATAAGCGGCTTCTACTGTATCTCATCAATGTCCTCCAAGCGAAGAATATAGCTCCGATCTGTATAAGTTGCACCAGGTATAAACTTGACAGCATCAAGCAATCTATAGTCGCTATATTTATGTCCTAGGCGACGGCTTGCTCACAGAGATGAAAAAAACTAAGAAATGATCCGATACATTCAACATTTCCATTATTGGCGAATGTACCACATGCATCAAATTAGCAACACAAATCATATCAATTAAGGAGACCGAAAGGAACTGTAGTGTGGTTCTTAATAGGGTATACGGATGATTTTTATTTATAATTTAATTAGGTACGTTGGCATTAGTAATTACTCATATCAATAGTAATTGAGTATAAAATAAATTATTTCTGGTATAAAATACCCAATTATTGAAAAATGTTATCTTGAATTTCCCGGCAAAGCAAGTGTAACGTGCGAGTATTAATTTACATTTCGCTGTTTTGTGTTTCTATCTTTATTTACAGTTAGTCTGACAGTTAGTAAGGATTCTTTGGCATACAGCAGTAACCTATAACTTTCATATTCCAATTATATGGTAGTATGAGAATTAAACCTAACTAAACTTAATTGTAAGTACAACTGACATTGAGCTCATGCTCGTAAATAAATGACGTCACTAGACTTGTTGGACAAGGTCGTAAGATCTCGGGTGTTGACCGGATACATTCCAATAATTTGAACTTCAATTAAGATTTATAAAATATTGGTTACCTACATAAATTTTATCATATAACAAATAGACATCTATATATATAAAAAGGATCGTGGTTTGTTCGGATGCTTAAAACTTGAAAACGACTTGACCAAATTCGATACTTCCTTCTGCGGATTTGTTCGTAATTGCTATGTGAAGGTTTAGGAAAAAAGAAAACTATTAAATCATTTTAAAATTAAGAAAAAAAAAAATTATAGATTAGGCAATATGATGACGTTTGGTGGGTTAGATTATGAGAGTTGTCATGGTGCGTGCAAAGACAATTGAGGTTATGACATTTGTGATTGTGCGCCCATGAATAATTTTTATGTCACAATAGTAGCAAAGTCAGCAATATCTATCACAGTCTTATTTACAATGCCGCCAGCGAGAAGATCGAATCTTTTACAACGAAGCCGTAATGCAATTAGACTGCGGAATATTGCGAATCAATCCACTGCAGATGAAGAATAAATCGCACGAGAGAAGGGCGCCGTGTTAGTACGGCCCGACTTCGTGTTTCACAAAGACAAGAACAAAGAGAGGCCATACGTGAAACGGCTCGGTTGGCAATGAGAAAGTGTCGAGCAGAACACAGAGATCAACAACGTCGAGCCGCAAGAAGAAACACTTTAACTGTTAATTTGAATCGAGGAGCGTTTCAATGCGATTCCACAATTGACTACAGCTCGCACCCTTTCGTTAGAATTGACCCTATGGAGGTTGTGTGCGTCTATTGCGGTGCATTAAAGTTCGGTGAGAAACGTCTGGATTGTGGTGTCTCAGTGGAAAGGTTAAATTCGCCATTGTTGCCTCCGCTACCTGAGCCATTGCATTCATTGCTTCGTGGCGGAGATCAAGAATCACGACATTTTCTTTCGAACGCTTAAAAGTACAACGCATGTTTCTAAATGACTTCATTTGGAGCAAATATTATTGAAGAACGCGGATTCAGTCCGTCATTCAAGGTAATGTTTGTTAATAAGAGAGTAACCTTTATTTTTGGTAATCATAAATCACTAATTATCACTTCCCTTTCGACTATCCATATACAAGAACAAATTCACCATAGAATTGGATCATTACAGCCGGTTGAAGAAATACTTCATGAACATCATGCATTGATTCGGTTGTTCAAAACTGCATTGGATCGCATACCAAGTGATGACTATAAAGTCGTGATCAGAGCAAATAAATACTGGAATACACCAACGACAATTAAGACAGATAAAGTCGCAAAATCTAGTATATCACAAGGTGCTTCAATGAAGATAATCGACACGAGTGCAGCCCATTCAGCAAATAGTTTAACAGAAAGTTGTGCTACAACGATACGCGAATCATTTGGTTTACATTCAATAAAGCAGCTGCTTTGCTCCCACGTGAATTTGCTCCTTTTTGAACTTTTATTCAACTTAATTAATTTTGTCTTAATATAAACAAGTTAATGAAACTCAGGTAATAACTTACGACAACATTTATTACTTCTAAGGCGGTACGAAGTTCGCCGGGTCAGCTAGTCTAATTATATATTTGTTTCAGTAAACATATATTTCGGTATACCAAAACTAAAACTGACGTATACCCTATCGTATTAAATTAAATGAATTCGGCAGGTTGGACAATTACTGAAATTTCGTGCTATCGGTCAAAACGACAATGTCCAAGTCGCCAGTGATTGTGATTTCATTAATTTCCACTGATAAATTTGAAAGAATCAATTCGTGTTCTTCGAGAGCATATGGTCCTGTAAGTATTTCATTTCATTTCATTTATTTGCATCAATACTATATACAATAATAATTGATTTTAGTCAAGTAAAAGAAGGAAAATATAAAGCAGGTTTAAAATTTAAACAAAACAAATAAATAAATAAAATTATAACATGAAGTTAAAGATGTAAAAGACATTACATAATTTTAAACAAAACGACAAACAGAATCACTATGGGTACTTTTGTGTCGTGTGAGGTACTCGTCTGTATAATAAAACCCAAACCGCAGAATCGTAAGGACGGCTTTTTAAAATCCGGCTCGATCTAATTTTCGGATACTCTGTGGCAGTATGTTATACATCTTGATTCCGATGTAGTTTGTCCCTGTTCTCATTCTATTTATACGTTGATAAGGGATTTCAAAACTTTGTTTGTCATGGGTATCACGGTGGTCTATCGGAATAATGGACTGTCCGAGTTGAGGTGTGTGTGTACAGGAGACAGGCAAAGATATAACAGGAGGGTAAGGTATTTGATATTTTTTAAGCAGTTGGCTGCAGCTTGTTGTTGTGGATACGCCTTCTAAAGCTGCTTAATAAGCTCTAATAGCTGCTTTCTGTTGTAAAAATATATGGGTCGCTGCTGGTGCTTCGTCCTAGAGTAAGATGCTATATGCCGCTCAGCTATGAAAGCTCCTGAAGTACACCACGCTCGCCGCCTCAGAACACGCATCCTCTTGATGCGACGAATATGGTTGGCGTTAATTGTGTTTCCATATTTTGGATATGGCTATTCCAAGAAAGTGCATTGTGGAGGTGGACTCCCAGAAGTTTTATAGTCTTACACTCACCTTTCTTCATTGACATGAACATGTTTTCAGTCTTCGTCACACTTAATTTCAACTTGTTGGCCGTAAACCATTCCTGGGCTTTGTGCCAGCACGTCGTCCACCTATTGTCTATAAACGCAATCAACAACACTCCTGAAATTACTATTCCTCTCAAGTATAACTGCTCCAAATTATCAGTAGCCAGAACTTATGTGTTCTATTACACGAGAAAGGAACAAGACAACTACACACGTTTCATCCTAGCGTGTGGCGGTACGGTAGCAGCTACTTTACTATTTTGACAAACAGATCAGAAAGACTAATGTTCTAAATATCTCCTGCGGACCTGTGTACAACACAAAAACGCGAAAAGAATAAGCACGAGTAACTCGCTCCCCTCGAAATAAAATCGAAAACTTCAGAATGACAAGGCAAAACACTTGCTTTGTTAACCACTTACAATTAGTGGTACTATCGAAATGTGTCGTTACTATTTTCGTAAAATTTGATGTTTGCTATTGTGAAAACAGTGACAGCTTAGAAATTGGTCATGTAGTTTGTTTACAAATGCATTCAAAAACAAAATTTTATGAAAAAATGGAAATTTCACGTGAAAGTTTCCGCTGGATGATTCTTGGTAATAAATTATCATCAGAAGAGGATGTTTACTATTGGTTTGCAGAATTTCGTCGTGGTAATGCGTCCAGCAATGATGAATTGCGCGAAAGTCGACTAAAATCGGCTTTTATTAAAAAAAAAAAAAATATCGATACAGTACATAACATAATCGGCATGTGGTTTAGAGTGAGGTACAGGCATTCTTAGGCATATCGAAAATTGCAATATGTTGGCTTCCGCATAATTTGATCGCGGCTCAAAAAAGGACTCGCATTAGTTTTAAGGAATTGCTAAAAGAATTCGACCGAGGAGCTGCAAAAGCTGTGCATGAAATCATGAAAGCTGCCCACATTTGTATATACCTATTCGTATGAAACGGAAACTAGGCAACAATATACTGTTTGGGTGTTTCAAGGTGACCTCAATCCTACAAAAATGGTTCGTTTGCGAAGCACTGCCTGTTTTTCTCGGTTGCACTGGACCTGTCGTAACTGTTCCTTTAGAGAACCAAAGAAGAGCTAATCCTGAATATTATGCAAGAATGTTTGCGGAAGCCGTCAACGGAATCCGGAAAAACAACCGAATATGTACGTCGCGTCATTCTTGATCATGGTAATGCCGCTCTCACACAGTACGTCAAACAATTGATTATTTGGAGAAGAAAAACTACGAATTAAAATTTCAAATACGGGCATTTACCTGATTTATCGCCTAATGCTTTCTTTCTGTTCCCGAATGTCAAACAAATAATGCGTGGACAGTGGTTTTCAGCACCTCAACAAGATATCGACGCCCTCAAAAACCATGTTTTCAGATCCCAACTTCAGAGTGAAAATTTTTTCGAGAATTGGTGTGAACGCATGCAAAAGTGTATAAAGTGTATCTTAAAGGAGTATATTTTGAAAATCAATAGACCAGTTTGTTTCAAAAACTACTTTCTTTCCTAGTTCTTGCAGCAATTTAAACTTGCCCTTCGTACCATCAAGGTAACACTCACTTAAGTAGGCTTACTTCTGAGTTTACCTACAATCTTTCTGTCACAACTCATATGTAATGCACCAGCCTGTGAAGAGGTGTTATGCTATATTTTAGTTGCATAATTCGTTAATTGTAGTAATGTTCTATGTCGAATGATGTCCAAGTCATTTGTACAAAAGTTTAGCGCAATAGAATGTGCTGATGTCCTATTCACGCGGAGACAGGCTATTACAGACACGAGGTAAAGCAATTGTACCGCGAGTATTTTTCTAATTGTGGATTGCTAAACACTCACAATTTTATTGGTAATGGATGCAACACACAAGACATGAGATTACAGCATCTCGGAAGAAAGAATTGTGAATGTCAAGGAATAGTAAATAGTATCATAAAAAGTTCTCATATTTCGGCCATAATTTCTTGACGGTAATCGAATAAATGTTTCAATGCCACAGTCAACGTATATTTTCTAAACATATGTAGGTACACGTATGTATGTATGTTAGTAAGAGAAGTGACATTCGTATATCTTTTATAAAGACAAAATTACCGTCGTTATAAAATTAATGTGCCGAAATAGTTTTATAAATTATGGTATATTACAGAATGGAATTCGATTTAAGGTATTACAATTAAATTAGGTCCTAGTGTCCTTTCTTACTACTCTTCGGTTTGATAAATCTTTTAATAAGTTCTTCTTAATCTTATAACAACGCACGAGGTTCCATTAATAAAAACGGTATACATACGTATTTATAAATGTTTCTTCTATAAAATAAACGTTTCATACGTTACCAATTAATATCAGAACTCATGCGTAATTGTTCAAGTATGATACGTATGTATGTAAGCTTGTCTAATCCTTTACAGCATTCATAATTCACAAAATCACATCTTCAAAGTATGTGTTAAATCCAGATAACGGCTTACACACGAACGAGCTATTGATTTAACATTTGTCGTGTGCCAATAAACATCCTATTAGACTAATTTTCCGCAAGATAGATTGCCCACAACGGGGCGTTACCTGTTTTCGTTGGCACATCGTCCACTATCTCACGGGACCTGAATTTATATATTCCAATTACGCGTTGAATGATTATGAGCAACGATCAGCTCATACCAGTCTCGATAAACAATGTAAGCAGTATGTTTATGTAACGTGTTATATTTTGAAACGGTAGCATCTGTTCGCACAGAGATGCTAACAATAACGATAAACTATATCGTTTCTGGTGACTGGATTGCTAGTAATATTGTTGAACTATAAACGTAAGGATTTCATATAATGTATGTAAATTTGTTTTCAACTCGGTATTATTCACCAAGGAATTATATAAAGTTTATTATCTATCATATATTTTTGAATATCCTAAGAAACCTCTCGTGAAGACCGACAATTTTCTCTAAGAAAAATAATTGAGATGAATTTGACTTTTCGCATAGGAAAAATTATTACCCTTCCACTGCATTTAAAACGCTAAGCTGCAATAAATAAATACATACATGTAGTTCTTATTGGTTATCCAGGTACTGGTTTGTAGTCAAGTATATGTGCAATTAAAATTGGCCAATTTTATGAAACGGATTATGATTCCCAATTAAAGAATTTTCCGGAATCACTAGGCAATGAGCCACTACGCAATTTTACGTGTACACTAAATTATTCAAATAATATTTTGAAATTTGTCGCAATATTATTTGAATACCTATATAATTGAATTACCAAATTTGTATACAATACAATATATACATACATATTTTTATAGTGATATCGAAAAGGTTAACAGCATCATCTATTTGCTCTGAATTCTGTCAAAATCTAACGATATTTTCATTTATAAGCGGTCTTAAAGAAAAGCACCTTTGTAATTACCACGAATGTACGTTACTCTATGCGTTGTTTCTGAATAATTTCGATTGCGTTTATTTGTAGTTTTTGCAAAATGTTGTCAGCTTTATTTATTACTACCTTTTAAAAAATATACAAATACAAAACAGAGTATTCATGACTTTATGATTATTTATGCAAATAGTTGTCTCAATACATGAAGCCGTTCTTACTCTACCTTGTACCTGAGCAACGTGAACGATTCCCTAGTGATTTGGGCAAACAGCGGTAATTAACGAAATAAGTTACGACAGCCTACATGTACACAAAACTACTCACATACAGCTAGATAAGGCGATGAAGTCGGCGATGCTGCCGTAACTTATTTCGAAATTATGCACCCTTACCGCTACGCCTCCAGACTAATTCGCTAATAATTTCCTTAAATTTGTGGTTTATAATATATGTAGTTTATAATAATCAAAATTTCTTTTGTGTCTCGGACAGTCAGCAACCAAAACGCAATAGTTCAAGAAGTGATGTTTCGCTATTTTTTGCATATCTTGCATTATCAGACTGAAATTAAGCAATCAAAGAATCGTCGTCGTTTAATTTCAGTCTGATGAAATAAATAGCGAAATACCACTTCATGTATAAAGGTTCAAACTAGTTTGGATTAAACTACTGAACGATTAATCGAAGCGCAAAGTGAAGCAATAAGGAATGCTTCATCTCATTCGTAATTTAGATTAATCAGCAAATGGGGATGTGACGGGAGCTCTGGCCATGGTGAGAATATTGATGCAATTGATGAGATTCTGTTCCTATTTTGGTTTGTTCCTTTGACGCTGAGTGATCGCCAAAATCCAAGGCTTTATCCTTTACTTTATCGCTGATCAATGAAATTATTTCTCCAAAATAAGCAAGTGAATTCATTGTAGCAGACACCAACAAAGTTTTGGAAGGAATATTTTATTTTCATCCAAAAACTTGTAGTGTTGCTAATTCTCAAATTTCTGTAAAATACGAAGTTTTATTAACCATGACAGACTACCACATATTCTGCACAAAAATGTTATATTTGTGGTATACTACTTCTAAGATGATGAATGAGGAATTACAGAACTTCGTCAGTAAGGAAGAACATCACAGATTTGATTGGTCTACATGCATGGATTTGTTGTTTTCAATACTTTTTGTACATTACTTATAAATTGGATATTAGAAAGATGGCAGGCTAGAAGTGCTAACGACAAAGCTAATGTGAAACGGCGTTCAGACGATATCAAATTAAAGTTTCAACAACAAATGCTTGAAAATCGACATGCAAAAATGTGTTTTCTTATGGAATAGAATCGACCTGTTCAAAGATTTCTCAAAAAAGAAAACTCGGTTTTACTAAATTTATTCCATACTAACCTGTAACATATCACCTAATACAAATTCAAGAAAAGACTCCCCAAGTTATTTGTTCAAAGCATGCGTGTTAAAACAACATCGCCAACTAAACTACTCCTCGTACACAGATAGTACGAAAATTCTGTAAAGATCTACTAAATGATATAACTACGTGTGCTAAATGAGCGGCGGTAAGAATTATGCCTTATACGCAATGGATGTAAGCGGTGGTTCAACCGATCTTAATATTAAGAATATTGAAGTCCACCGAATTGGACGTCATAACGCAAATTCTAAACGTCGCCGCCTTCTAACAGTGAAACTTGGCAATTCTATGAAACTTCATGCTGCTATTAAGAATTCGTCTAGGCTGCGCGACTCATAAAACTATGGCAATATTGTGGTTTCATTCGACAGAAGATAAATCGATTACTATAAGCAGGTCAAAGCAGATTTCGATGCAAGAATTGCAGACGGGGTAACTGGTTTGAGAATAAAATACAAACAAGGTATACCTCCAATAATATTGTTAAACTGATTAAGACCAAAGGAGAAATTTTAATCAATTATCAGAATGTTCGTGGATTGAGAACAAAGACGTGGGCCTTTTTGTGAAGTAAGGGCGACGGTAATTACGATGTTATTTATATTACCGAGAGTTGGCTTTCAAATGATGTATTTAATAGTGAATTATTTTCTCCGACATATTCAATTTTGCGCAGTCGTCGAAGGTTTGACGAAGAGAAAAGAGAGCGAGATAGGGGTATTATTTTTGTTCTGAAATCTCATATAAATTTTCAACCAATAGATCTTAGTACAGTAAAGAACGGACTTCGTTTGATCGACATAGTGGGATGTACATTAAAATTCAATACAAAATATCAGTTTATGTAATGTATATACACCTCTCGATATTTCGTCTGCAGAATTTAAACTTTTTTAGTCTATTTGAAAAAATTGTGTCTACATAGATGAAATCGTCGTTATTATAGGTGACTTTAATGTTCCAAAGTTTGTTAATCTTACCTGCAATGATTTCAAATTTAGGCCCAGAACAGACTGTGAAACGCAATTGCAACGAAACTGGAACTTCTAGTTATTTTTGAGTTTCATTTGAGTTTATGCCATAGACTCCTTTGAGAGACCGCACATGACGCGACCATTTTGAAACCGGTTTGAAACGCATTGGAAATCAGTTGTATTGAAACCGGCGTGCAGGAAACTCGTGTTTGCGTTTCATCGGCTTTGGCGTTTTATCGGCTTCTCAATGTAGGGATATATCCACATAGTTCTTCTTTTACGCCTCTTTCTTTGTCGAAGATACAAATACATAACCACAACTTCTTCATCACTTGAACTAGACATTTTGCAGACGTCTGTTCTCAAAGAAAACTGAAATGATTGTGATAATCTCATCACATTGTGGTTTAATTTAGGTTGCGGGGTGTGTGGAAAACGATTGAAACTTGTTTCAAACCAATAATTTCAAAACGGTTTCGTTGCAGTTGCGTTTCACCGTCTGTTCTGGGCCTTAGAGTCCGGGATAATTTTCTTAACTTTATTAGTCTCATGCAAGTTAATACTATAAGGAATTCAAGAGGGCGCTTGTTTGACTCAATATTAACTAATTTTGAAACGGTATCTGTAACTCACAAAGATATACCGCTGGTCGAAGAGGATTTGGATCATCCAAGCCCTAAGTTGTATCAATCTTTACTATTCGTTTCAAAATATAGATTGGTCTTGCATCTTTAACTATACGAGCGCCGACGATGGATATAAAGCATTCTACGATAAAATCTATCAATGTTTTGACTTATATGTTCTTCTAGAACGCCCTAATAAATCTAGCTCTCCTGTTTGGTTTACCCATGGGCATATTAGTAACATTGAACTTAAAACTACTATCTGTATAACATTAAAAAATATGTACGCTTTTAATGAATTCAAAGAGTTAAAAAAACAAATCAAAATTAATCCCACAGCACTGTTGAGCAATTATATATGTAATGCAATGCATGCATATTGCAGTAAAACAAATGTTACCAGTGTTAAATATATTATAAAAGCATGATTTAATGTATAAAAAGAATTTTGTTAACATTTTAACACACATTTCCTACAACAATTATGCATTACAAGAATTCACATATATAAATTTACTGGAAATAACCAAGGATATATGGATTCATGGACAACGGAGAAATAATACAGTGTCGTCCTGGTTTCGAAAAGAAAAAAGTTTGTTTTGATGAACGACGATTAGAATTGACAAATTGAGAAAAGTCAATAAAGAAGTCTGAAATATATTTCCAAAAAAAGGGTTTAAGAAGAAATATTAGTAAGAAGAAGAAGTATTAGTAGGAAAAGAACCTCCCCATACAGATAAAGAGGAGATACAGGAAGGACCGTCAACGGAAAATACACTTATACTTTCACACACACTAAAATAGGTAAATTTTTTGATTTTATGTTCAATATTTCGAAAAAGTTATAAATATAAATTGTTACAATTTATGCTTTTATATTTTATGTACGAGCTAGATCGCTGCAATTAATTTAAAAAGAAATATTTAACTAAATTCTCAGTACAATATGCAAGCATGGAAGCATCCATTACAACCAATTCAAAGCAGGTTTGACAATTCGTAAAAACTAGAACAAATGATGTAACCACACCCAGTTCAATAATTAATTCGAATGAACATACCTGCGACTGCAAATTCTTTCAAAACCAGTTTTCCATTGTCCAAGAATGATGTAACAGCAACAAATTGACTATGAATGTAACCAAGTGTAAGATTGTAAGCTATTGTAGATAGTCAAACCCGAGTATATACAATTATATATATTTACGGCAACACAATTTTTGACAGACTACAGATTCACCTTCGGTGAGCATATTACTAACATTTCTAACTCGGCACTGCAAACATTAGGTTTCCTTATGCGAGTTACTAAAAGTTTGCATCTCTCGAACCTTCGCTGTTACTCTATTCGTCATATGTACGACTTAAACTTAAATACGCTTCAATAATCTGGTCGCCTATATATAATTATTAAGTATGCTTGAAGTTCAAAAACGATTCCTATAATACTTATACAATCGCTTACACTCCATTTATGCTACACAAGGTTTTAGCCACGCATTCTTTCTTGATATGTTCAATTTTGAGTCGCTGGTTTAACGTGTCAAACGAGCAGACATACAGTTTCTGTACGATTTAATCCACAATGGTTTAGACGCACTAAGGCTCTTAGAGAGTAATGATTTTGTCGTACCACAGCCATCAACGAAATCTTCCAATGTGTTCTATTGCCCTGAACTTGCATGAGCTTCAATTTATTAGTAATTATTAATTATACCCCATTGATAATACTGTTCAATTCATGCTCAGCAAATTATCATTATATCTAACTATATGCTATGCTATAATTATTTTATTTACTTTCTAACAGTATTTCTGATTTGTAATTATTTGCAACATGTTTATTTTTATTATTTTTTTTTTTTGTTTTTCTCTAGTTTAGTGTTATTTACACAGATAGATGCATGTCAGTTAATAAATAGATTGTTTTCTGTTAGTCAAATATATTATTATTATTATTATTATCATCATTATTATTAATAATAATTTTTGATCTTAGGTACCTTTAGGGATAAGAACACAAAATGAAAGTTGTTTCATATACTTGATCCTTTGTTGCTATTGGTTGAATTCGTAATAAAGTGTTCATCTATATTATATAATTAATTCTATAATAGTAGTCAATCACATCGTCACGTGAATTAGAACAACGTCGATACAAATGCGATGCAGGTTAGTACCTTCTAAATAAAGATTGCAAACGAATGGGTTGCTACGAAAATAGTGAAGCGTGTGACGAAAATAACTGCAGCCATGTAATTCTAAGGAGATAATTAGAAGCGAGAAGATCGATCGAAAGACGAATGAAGAAGAAAGAGAACAGAGTTTCGAACGACGGACATATGATTGTCTTAAAGTCACTTACCCGCGCGCGGTAACCAGGTCGGTATTTCTACTCCTATAACTGCCAAATATTTTATTGTTCGCGTTAAACTGATCTGACGTTGTCTAATGTAGAAAGAAACATTCTATGTGGATCGATTGCGGAGAGGCGGAGTGTGAAAACCTAATTGATAATAAGAAAACGCTTAGAATCCAATGATAATAAGAGTTTACAAAAACTTTTATATAGCAAATAGGAATAGAAATATGAGAATAAAAACTTTTGGAATGAAGTGTCAGAAATTATCTATAGGTCAGTTAAGCTTGGAAAATTACTACATTTTTTCCGAAAACATTCTGATGGAAATAAAATTTCTAGCGAAGATTGTCTCAAAATGAGAATACGATAAATATGTCTTTATTAAAAAGTATCTAAGCTGTCAACAAAATTTTTTCTAAAACGCAGTGAAGAAACCGAAGATATCGTTCGGGCGAGTTATATTGTCAGCAAAAAAGTGACGGAACATTCAAAGCCGTTTTTAGAAGTCGAATTTGTAAAGAGTGCTTAACCTTCCTATACTCACGTCAAAATGAAAGACGTATACTATACTATATAAATCGGTCTCACAGACCGTATGCGTGAGTATAGGAAGGTTAATAGCAGTGGCAAATATCTTATGTCAACAAAAAAAAGTAAAATGTAAGTAAGTTTATCCAGAAAAAAATATAAAAGAATATATAAAAAACTCTTTTGAGGAACTTGCGGAAGCATGTGCTGCATTTTCTACAGTATTGGACGAAAGCTCCGATATTACTGATATAGCGCAACTAGCAATATTTATTCGTGCAGTTGAGCAACACTTGAAAATAACAGAACATCTGCTCGCGCTTCCACCTATGAAAGGCAATACAAGGGGAGAAGACATTTTTGTAGAAATTGTGAATGTTTTTAGTGTTTTTAAACTAGACTAGGCAAAATTAAACAGTATCACTATAAGTGGAGCTCTCGCGATGATTGGAAAAAGTGAGGGAGTAGTGACTAAAAGAAAAGCAGAATTACTAAAAAGAAATATTAACATTAATTATGGAGGCAGTTGTTTCGCGTGTAAATTTCATTAAATAAAGAGGTTTGAATCACCGCCAGATCCAGCAATTCCTGCAGGACTTGGAAACGGAATATGACGACATAATTGTTTATTATGAAGTTCGCTGGCTTAGTAAGGGCAAAATCTCAAGACGATTTTATAAATTAAGAGAAGTAAAAATGTTCATGGAAATGAAGGGCAAACCCGAACTGGTTCAACACTTGAGAAATGATGCATGGTTACCTGATTTAGCATTTCTGGTTGATGTCACCAATTTCTTGAACGAACTAAATACGAACATGCAGAAACAAGGACTATTTGCAGATGATCTATTCAGCCTTGTAAAATCTTTTCAAAACTAACTTCGGTTGTGGGAAAATCAGATTCTTACTGGAAATACATATCATTTTCCAATGCTAGCTGCTCACAAATATTTCGATAAGAATGGCGTAGCACAGGAATTGTCTCCATTAAATACAAAATTTACATCCAGATTTGAGGGTTTCCATTCACGTGCACTTCTATTCCAAATATTCATGACTTCTTTCAACGTGGACGTGGATCAAGTGGATGTGTCACTTCAAATGGAATTAATTAACCTCCAATGGATGATATTCTGAAGAGTCAGTTTCGTAAGGTACCTCTGCAAGATTCTTACGCCAGATATATTTCCAAAGATAAATATCCAATTTTTATTAATTATATATATTATGTAAAATGATGCTTCTTTATCTTATTGCTGTGAGAATTTTTTTTTCAAAAACAAATTTCACGAAATCAAAAGGAGATCAAGGATTATCGATACTACTATCGATAATCCAGCAACATCACTTTTACCAAATATTGAACTTCTTGCAAAAGAAAGGCAATCTCAAGTTTTTCACTAATTAGAATTGTAGCACTATATGACTATAAGAAGTTATTAGTTTAACAAAGTATATTCATTTTAGTTTTACTCTTTATTATTTTATTGTAAAACCAATGCTATGTATACTTACATATCTGTACCTTTTTAAAATAAATACTTTGATTATTAATTGTTTTTGTTTTGACCCGTCGTACATCCTATTTTTTTATTTGCCCCATTACAAAGAAGTGACCTATGCGTCATCTAGATAAACTCAATTACCCCTACTACCACCTCTTACTCTTTTAAATTCATCCATGCATCAATTACCTGTGTTACTGGGACGTTGAAATACCGGTACGACAGCATACACATTTGAAAAAGTGAAAACTAAAATTAGAACTTCAAGATTCAATTTCAATTTTAGAACTGCGATTCGAACAATAACACCGATGAATGGAGTCAATGTTCTAGTAATAAGTCATAATATGATAAAAGCAGTAGAAAATTTTACCCGGAACGGATTAAGGTGCTGCATTAGATCGAGCATAAATGTGTCTCAGCATTGATACTGAGACTTGCCAAAAGCAGTTTTCCAACTTTGTATCTCTTGTGTTGTGTTAGAGCCATGATCGGCAAGCACTTATTAACATAATTTTCCTGCTACATACATGTATCGAAGAAAACACGTCGAGCAAACATTTATTTGCGATAAAGAGAGGGACGGAAGCAACGCACGCACCTACCTAAATATGTTTATATTCGCATATCGTGCGTGTATTCATATTATCGTCATCCATATTCGCGTCTATCTTCGCGAAGTTTTAGCATAATTCTCGCGTACTGCGCATAATTTACGCTCCTTTTATGCAATCGTGAAAGAGAAACATATGAAACACTACCAAGGAAGACGAAATGAAATCTAGAGGACCGTGTTTGCTACACACGCACCTACCGCCTTCGAATTTATAACATACAAATGAATGAATGTGCGTGGAAAAGAGAGAAGGACATGTACGGTGAAAGAGAAGCAGTTATTAGCATGAAAACTGTCACGTGGTGTGCCAGAACACGCTAGATGGAATTTATTACATTTACCGCATTCTAAAAGGGAATGATACGGATATGTTTTGTTTTTTTCTCTGAGTTATTCATATTTTTATCTTTTCTCTCTACTTTCGCATTATTATGTATTTATATTATTGTTATCATAAAAATGTCACGTTTCCTCTTTTCTTTTTTTCGTGAAATAGGTGGATACTATTTGATAGATAGACATTAGCATGTTTTTATGCAATTTTCCTCTACTACGTTACATATTTCTTTTCTTCTCTTAGGGAAGGACATGTACAGGGCTACCGTGAACCAACCACGTGCGGGGGCTGTTTTTTTTTCAACCTCCGATTGCACAGTATGAAGACCAGGCATAGGCCACATGACTGGTAAACATATTGATGGCAGCGCATCACGCCCTCCACACGCTCTGTCACTACCGAGTCCAACACGCCGTTTCTTATTGAGCTGCAGTCACGTAAACATGATTGTCTCTATTGAGTCTCCCGCGAAGTGTTACTCGTTTCTTGCAGGCAGAAAGAAATAGTGCAGCGGAAATTCATAATCATTCAAAAAGGAGAGACTGACTTCTCGAATTGTTCTGATCCATGAAAATGCCCGTACTAGTACTAGTACGTGTACTAGTCGTGTAACCCAACGGCTCCTTCACCAATTTCAATGGGACATTTTCGAACACCCACCATAACGGAAGAGGTTACGTGTGGTTTATATTTTTGCTGAACTATACCACAATACAGCAAATAATAGCAGTCACTGTACACTGAGAAAAATAAATGCCTTGAATAAGCGGGAAATGCGTTATGGGAACTAAATATTTTAATCACCTGTTAGTAGTGCAGTGCAGGTGCTCAAGAAATACGTACAAAATGACAAATTTTATAATATGAATTGGAATTCATTTACTTTAAACGCAAGTTGTGTGTGTTTTCGTAATGACTAGAGTAGAGAACGATATCATTCCTTCATGTGGTCAGAGGTAGAACAACTGTCATTTTGATACCACCTTAATATGCACACAGAGGCTAGTGCTTAACTCTCCTTCAATCCTCCTAAAGAAGTTGCTAACCTAGCAACGAAATATAGAGATTCAATGAAAAAATGAGGTTTTATTAACTTACAGACCGATCACCCCGACAGAGTTTTCAGTCAACCTTTTCTCATTTATATATATATATGTATATGTATATACCTATATGTATATATGTTTCGTGACCTTGCCTTTCTGTTTAGATATCCTCTCTACCTACCTACCTTTTGTCAGTGACAATATAACTACATTTATGTATATATATATACATATATATATATATATACGAACATTTCGGAACCATCAAACAAAACAACCAACGACTAAGATTTCTTGATGCATATGAACTGTAAAAATATATACAACTGTGTTAATGCGCAACTGCACATTCATGCAAAATATAAAAACAAAAAAACGAAGAACTCTATCAAAACATTAACAAGTTTGTTCAAGGACTAGAGAAAACCCAAGAGAAAACTCTAGTCGAAGGTTGCATTCTTGTGACGTGTAAATGTCATTTTAATAAATTATATCTTCTTCTTCTTAATCTTTTACCCTTTCTACCTTTCGGTGTAAGGGTTTTTCCTGGCCCACCCAGTGGCATTTCCTTCATTTTCGCAGCTTATTAGAGGTCCAGATCCCTTTTTAGGATTTTAAACTGCTACGCTCTGCCGCTACCGGGTCTCGAACGCCGGCCCTTCGCACTGTGAAGCGCGAGTTTTACCACTCAGCCACTGAGGGGTTATCAAGAGAAAACTCTAGTCGAAGGTTGCATTCTTGTGACGTGTAAATGTCATTTTAATAAATTATATATCTTTGCTAATGTTTACAAGCAACCATTTTTCACAAGATCTTTAATAATATCTATAAGTAGTAATATCAGTAAAATCAAGAAAACTAAGGCCAGTAGCTTCACCTGATTAAAATATTCCATAGACGTGCACATGATTATTAATACTCTGAACAGAGTTAACGCTGCCTACAAATTTCAACTTCTTTTCTGCATCTGGCCTGAAATATAGTGATCCTCCTTTAATTTAGACGTACTGAATTCATTGAAACAATCAGTTTTTCCCTATGACGTCACAGCACATAGATACGCAGCATAATTTAATATTAAAACACTGATGTAATAATCTCACAATACACTTTCAATTTTGATCTTTATTTTGTGCCAATGCTGCTCTTCTTTGTATAGTGTGTCATCCACTTTCCCTAATAAGACACCAACAGCAGTCGGCCATCACTGAAGCGTACCACTGCCCTTGATAGTGATTTTCTATAGTAAGGCTGTCTTGGTGAACACTCGCCCAGTTCATTGTTACGACGCCCTAATTTTCCGGCAATAAGTCAAGATGCAATGTAAAAAGTATATTTTAAGCGACATTCTACGTCCCATATTTTTGTAATTCACCAGCAGATCATTCACTACGGAATAGTTCTCATCTCTTCTGTTGCTCAGAAAGCCATGAACAATAGCCTTCAAAGAGGATCAAGCAGCTAATTAGAAATTTGTAACCTTAGTATCAAAGGTTGGGTTTTCTAACAATTTTTTAAATTTGTGGTCTGGTTATCTAGAGTCTTTTTCACTCTAATATCCTTTTTATATTAAACGAACAGAATACTAAAAAGGTAACCAAAATATGTAAATAAAAGAGAAGAGGTGTTATTGAGTTTACATCATTTGAAATATTTGTCTCTCCCTTGAAAATTTCTGTTCGACAAATTGGTACAAAGGTCACTATTTCTGGTTAAAGTTTACTGAAAAATACCGTGCATCGATACGTCTTAAGAGTTGTTGTAAAGGCAGAAAGAAATATACGTCTATATCTATGTGTAACATATGCGTTGTATACATAGGTAAGGAGATAAGCTCAAGCTATGTATGTTAGTATTATGGATTGACGGGTATCTCTTTAAATCAGGGGTTCCCTAACTTATTCATGACGCGCCTCCTTTCTAAAGCGCCGGAGAGGGGGGCACACTTTGAAAACCCCTGCTCTAAATAAAAGAAACATTGCCGCCGTGGAGAACCCACTCAAAGATGATAGGCAAAATTATTCGTGAAATTACAAGGTACACGACAGGTTCATGACATTTTAAACGAAAGTACCCGCTGGGTACCAAGGTTGTTGGGAACGGAACAGAAACTCAACAGGTTCGCCAAATACCATCAACTTCAAGAGCTTTTAGCACGTTACGGTGAGCAATTTTACCGAAGAGTAACACCTACTGATGAAAGAAGAACACTAATGAATAACACTCGTAAAGTAAAAACATTTCACAATATTTAACATAAGAAAAGTATGTAACGTTCGTTTCGCCGACACAGTGACTTTGTCAGATCATACCATCAAACTACCTCCATTGCACAGATGGCAACTGAATATATACTAATAACCTTAATTATAATATATAATGACCTCCAAGAAAAGTGCAATATAAACTACAAAAACGATAAGAACTAATCACAAGTCCTTTGCAGGTAAGTTATTAGTGGATTTACAAAAATTGCTATAATGAAAAGAAAGTATCATAGTACTAGAAAAAGTGTACCTATAATCACAAAGTTACTGATTTGTACACATGTTTTTGTAATGGGGACCAAATAGATAATAATTTCCCATTACTCGCTGTGTTCGCCACCGGACATGTTCTTTTGTCTCTTCGCCTGATGCCTTGCGATATTATTTTATTTCATTTTAAATTTTAAACCAATATTTCCTTATAATGTTTCTAAAAGCTAACATTTTTAACAAATATGCATTGATATTATAGAGATATGTGGTCTATTCATATGTGCGAGCTTTTACGATTGAAACGACTGTAGTGTACTGAAACTGATATACGTTATTAATTTCGTTAAGATACGGTTGACGATGTCGGTCTTGAATGTCGTGTCAGCTTGATAGATTTCGAGCATATAAACAGTAAATACTCATAGGTGGCAAAGGAGTTTTCATACCGAAGACAAACAGAATTGAATCGCTGTTGACTTGTTCCTAAACTTTGTTACCTTTAATGAAACGAATGAAAAGATGTGGAAGAAAGAAACAAACAAAACCTACCATTCTCACAATTACAGTTAATTGTAGACTGAAGCCGGATGATAATTTCCCAATTGTATCAGAATCTGTAGTGAATGGAATAGGTGGAACTCCTGATAATTCAATTATCGCACATGTTCATACTAATGAGATCAACTTTAAGATTACTTTTTAAGAGGAATGATGTCTAAAACGAATATTGATTAGAAATTCACATGTTTGAAACAAATGGCAACTAAAATACGGCGAAGTAGGCATTTGTCCATAGATGTCTAAGATACTTAAAAGATTGTTTATATTAGTTGATAATACCGCTGTTCACACTATCGAGCATACAGTGCAAAAGATTCATGTTCACATTAGCATATTGTTCACGTCAACGACTATTTACACTATATCGAATATAGCGCATGTAAAAAAGCCGATGAAATTAGAATATAAACATAATAATTAGCTGAGAAACAGATCAACCGTTTCAACTGTAGTGCTTTTTACAACTCTAGGTAACAAAATATCTCCGGTACAAAGGTAACTACATCTTTGTGTTGTAAAAAAGTTCAGTTCATCTACCTGACGTTTAATTCGGGCAAAATCACATTGTGAGTAACAATAAATCGTCGCGATCAAAAAGTTAAGCTGCCAAAACGGAGGACCGATCGCATTAAATTACGTTTCATGAAATTACTTGTCACACACACACAAACGCAAACAATTGACGAACGAAAACAAAACACCGTCGACGTCCCTCCTCTACGTCGCACCAATTGAACAAACAAAACAATAAATGAACAAATGAACTCTGCTATCCCAATAAAACCTTCTATAAATGAATAATTGAATACATCGGTAGCGAGACATAACAGTCTGGGAAAAAGAACGGGCGTTGCGCTTCCTCTAGCTCCGTTAATGGTTCTTTTTATGACAATAATTTGTCGGAGTAACCAACATTGCTTTTCTCTTATGCGGAAAGAACAACAGCAAGTGGAAAGGGCTTTCTACATTGAAATCGGATTAAGAAGTCTATGCTGAAACAACGAAATTACATCGACCCTAGCATAGGATTTGCTTAGTCCACTAAGCGGCGTATTAAGCCTATATAAATTTTTTTATGACAACAATGGGAGGAAAAATTAAATGAAATATTTACGTTTTCTTAAGCTAAAGCTAACAACACTGACGTGGATTTGTATTCCCTATTTAAAAAAAGTCTTGTACTGAGGAAGTCTACTGCCCTACTTTACATACAAGTAACTAATTGTAAGAGAAACGGGAAACTTTATAAATCTATTTAAGAATACGCACGTAAAATTTATGTCAATTTCACATTAACGGATTTGTTAATAAAATTTTATTAGGCACAAGAAAAGCTTAACAACAGAAAGAAGAGTCGAGTTTGGAACCTTTCAATTGAAAATTTTAAGAAGTTCTTTCAACCATACCAAAATCTTATTGTTGATGAACGGCTCGTCGCTGGTCGAGGGGTCATTCCATGCCAAATCAATAACGAATTTTCTTGACGTCCTCCGATTTTGATGAAATTTGGTTTAGCTGTTATATTGCCTGAAAAATTTACAAATACAAATTTTTTGCCCCCTAAGTCGACAGGAGCCGAAAATACGCAGGGTAGCCATTTCCCCCGAAATCTCCAAGACGCGACACCCTTGCACCTTCAAAATTCAATATCTTCGGTTCTATTGTAGCTATAGAGCCCATTTTTTCTATTTTAAAGCTCTTAATATACTCTACAAGATTACTATAACCAAAAAAATTAAAAAAATGAGGGGTACCTCCCTAATTTAAAAGTCGTGGCAAGGGGTGGGCCAAATGGGGGAATGTATTCCCCGATCTTTTTGAAATTTGGGATTCTCATAGAGTTAGTCCTAAAGAGCATATCCTGAAATTTTTATCTTGGGACAACAATGGGATCGCTCGCAACGTGCTTGTCATTTCTAAACGGAGAAAAATAAATTACTTACTACAATCATACATTCAATAGTAGTATGTTCAAATTTATTTTTATACCGATATTTCGCATCTAATAGTATGCTTCATCGGGGTTAAAGAAAGTGAACAATTGCCTCGTTTCTATTTTTGACACCTTTAATTTTTAAATAATCCGTTTCGCACGTGCTGCATCATGAGATTTAAGAATGGCTTTTTAATGTAATTATTTATTTCAAATATTTTGCATGGATCTTTCGAATTGTTCACTTTTTTAACCCTGATGAAGCATACTATTAGATGCGAAATATCGGTATAAAAATAAATTTGAACATACTACTATTGAATGTATGATTGCTGAACTTCCCAATAACCTTCCTTTCATCTTTATATATATATATATATATATATATGTATTTATATTATTTTAATTATGCATACTACTTAGAATTGATGGTCTCTTTAGGAGAAACCTTATCGTAATTCTAGTTTAATTGTCACTGGCTAATTGTTTGTGAAAATCTTTCTTTATTATCTATCAAACAACCTTAAGCATTTCAAAGAATATGTTACATTAAGTTAACTTTAATTAGGAGAAACGACCCGTTTTAATTGTCTGTTACCTATGCATATGTGTTTGCTGCAGGTAATTACCATTCTGTATTAGTTGTAAGATTTTCATATTTAGTCCTTAAGTTGTTAATAGTGATAAATAAAATCAGTGTCTTACAAACTTTCTTCAACGAAAGATTCTTTTGTTAATATAGAATAGAGTTTTTATAGCGTCGTTTATTAAGTGTTCATTATTACCCGATAAAAATTTTTAAATTTATACATATATTGAAATACAATGGAAAAGAAACTCTATTGTTGTAACCCTTAGAAATTACCAAATCATTCAAGTGTCCATCGATCAGTCAGACCTGTTCAAGACTGGATGTTAGACGTTAAAGACAGTATGGTGGCAGGTGGCAAAGTGTGTGATAAGTGTCGAAAATTGTTGGGTACAGGCAGAAAGCTAGAGAGAGTGGAGTCTGAAACTCCAACTAGTGAAACTTCAGCAAGTCAGGATGAGGCAGAAGTAGGACCAAGTGTTGAATTAGTAGTTGTAGATGAGCTAGAAGAAATAGAAAGACAAGACGTCATAGAAGCGGTGAATGTCAGCTTAAAAAAATTGGTGTCTCCAGTTATTTGTAGAAAATTGGCTCAGCAGAAATACCCTAAAGAAAAGTTTAGAAATGTGTCCGATAAACTGTAAGTTTTTACTGAAACTGTACTGTTCTTTATTTTTCAATAATAAAACTTTCACATAAAACACATATCGAATTGTTTCATTTTTGACTCTTTTCCAACCCAGAAAGTAACAGATTCCCATTGATCCCACTGTTGGTCCCAAGATAAAAATTTCAGGATGTGCTGTTTAGGACTTACTCTTTGAGAATCCCAAACTTTAAAAAGATTGGGGGATACATTCCCCCATTTCGCCCACCCCTTGCCACGACCTTTAAATTAGGTAGGTACCCCTCATTTTGTTCAATTTTTTTTGGATATATTCGTCTTGTAGAGCATATTAAGAGCTTTAAAATAGAAAAAAAAATGGGCCCTGTAGCTACAATAGAACCGAAGATACTGAATCTTGAAAGTGCAAGAGTGTCGCGAAGATTTTGGGGAAATTGTTACCCTCCGTATTTTCGGTCCCTGTCGACTTAGGGGGCTAAAAATCTATCTAATTGCATTTGTCAATTTCTCAATTAGTATAAGAAGTACACCAAATTTCATCGAAATTGGAGGGGATGAAGAAAATTTTTGCGTGTTTTTGATTGATTTCACGTGGAATGATCCCGAGCTAAGTGCCCATTCGAACAATACATTATATCGAAATCTTCTGCAGGGCTTGCAAAGTTGGTAATGAGTAAGAACTTAGCATCGTTTAGCACTCAGTTAGAAACTTTAGGAGCAGCAGAAAAGTCTTTCACATTTGCAGTTGGTGATGAAGTTGATGCCCTATGTTTCCAAGAAAGGAGAAGTAGTACATGTATTATCAGTAGTCTGAGCAAACAGCGGTAATTACGAAATAAGTTATGACAGCCTACATATACACAGAACTACTCGCATCAGCGTACTGACTAGAGTGGGCAGTCGGCGTTGCTGTCGTAACTTACTTCGTAATTATACGTTGTTACCGCTATTTGCCCAGATGATGTACACTACGCCTACAAACTTAGTGGTGACCAAATATGTACTAAGCGCACATTTCGTCGGTTTTATAGAGCTTTTATTAATATTTTAGATATTTGTGTTTTAAATGCTTTCCTTATATTTATTTTAATATATCTCGAGTGAATGGAACGTATTGGTATCGCAGAAGAATTTTTTATTGCAACTAAGAAATCAATTAACAAACGCCAATATGGAAATTCGTGTTGCCAAGCGGAAACAAAAAATGCATATTGTAGAAGCCCTACAAATTGTGAAATTGGTATTCGAAGAATATTATTCAGAGAACAGAATCCGGTCAGGAAACAAGATAAATGCCATGTTTCCAAAAGTGAGGATAAGAAGTCCAGAATTGGATGTGATAAATGTAAGCGTGTTATTTGCGAAGACCACAGAAGGAAGAAAGGACAGTAATCTTGCGTTACTAATTACTGCAATGAAGAGCGTTAAACTTAAATTTATATTGTTTTATCGCATGTTTAGAGTTTTTGAGAGATAAAAATACTCCTTTTATAATTTAATATTTAATTTATATTTGTGTTGAAATATTTGTTTTTAAACATATTTCGTTATTTGCCATAAGTATGACATATAATTATAAAAAGTAGCTGGAATTTGTCGAATCAGATGCACAAAGTATTCCCATTAGGAAACTGGGCACAGTTTAGGGCAATGTTTCTCAGCGCGGGCAACCTCGCCCCTCATGTGGATATTTTTCGATGTTGGGAGGGGGGAGAGATCTTTTACAAAGTATATAATCATCAAATAAACTAATAAACCACGCCATTTCTTCAAATTTGGGAACGAGAAGAAATCGTTCGGATCCTGATCTGAAGAATATGGTGAATGAGTCAAAGTGGTGTGGCATGCTAATTTGATCATTCTAGCGATGCACGTGATGATCAAGAGCTTTATATATTATTATATGAAAATTTATTGTTTATGAATGCCAGATTAATTATGGCTCTGTGTATTACATTTTCTTTTCCACTCAATTCAATCCTTCCCTATCGCCATCAATAACCATTTAACTTAATTAGATTTATATGCAAGTTTTCTGACAGCTTCTTTCGAGGTTTCACGAGCACGTTTATCTGTGTACTGTTACGTTTTACTTAAACCTGTTTATCAGAAAGCATTAATTAATTAGTTATTAATATTTATCATCCTGTTACAGATTAAAATCAGATTTTTAGTGGTCAATTATTATAACTATTTCTATACACCTATTTATGTACCACATGTTTTGACATCAAACGTTAACCACTACATGTCCTACCCCTGACTGCCATACCGAGAAAATGTGAAATTTTGTAACTTGAATTGAAATTCACTTGATTGCTTCACCTGTGAAAGTCATACACTTATAAATAAGGTTCGACAACAGTTGCATAACAAGGTAACATTAAGTAGTGTAAACCGGACTGACGCTGTCTCTTCAGGACTTACTTACGTGCAAGGCGTGAGATTAAAATTTCAAAGAGGAAAGGCGTCAGTCAGGTTTACACGACTTATCGTGCACTCGTTTGTCGAACCTTACTCATAAGATAAAAGATCCGAACATATCAAACCAGTAGCGTGAAACTGGATAAAATTCTGTCAGGGTGCATAAAATTGATCCCACACGGATTTTTCTACACCGACTTTTTCCATTGGTTAATATACTCTACGTCGGGACATGCAATGACAGTGCTTACAATTAGTAAAATAATTAGTTGTCATCGCCTTTTCCTGGATCTTGAATTTCTATTCTTTATTTTCCATTGTCGAAATTCTGTCTTATTAATTTCTATATTACATCTAAAGGATTTTATTCTTCTATTTAAAAGATATCCTCTAAGGTGTATGTGACTAGTGTTTATTTGTTTGAGGTGCGTGAATTTTATTTTGAGTGACTGTATGTATTTGTAATCAATAACGAAATATACTCATAATAATTATCTATAAATATCGTAAACTGATATGTGGCCTTTTTCTCCAGAACGAACGTGGAAAGATGGTTCCCAAACTCACAGGGAAAGGTCCCCAACCCGCACACAAAGCAACGATTTCTAACGTATTTGGTAATTATGTAGAGCTAGTAGAGCTATGTAAAGGCCGTTTTCTGTTTCCGCCATTAATATATTTGAAGGGGCGAAAAGCGTCCCTGAAAATTGGCCTCTTTCTCGTTTTTTTTTCCATTTACTCTGGAATTACTTCAAGAAAAATATTCAAACATATGACCATATAGCATTTCAAGAGGGCTACTGAAATATATCTGAATCGGTAACCATTAGTCTTAAAAATATGACCCCCTGCCACCCCCACCAATTTCGACGAAACGCAACAGCTGTGTAGAGCTGGTAGCATTATATAAAAACCTAGTTTCTGCCTCTGATCTAAAAGCATCTGAAGGTTGGAAATAGAGCTGTTTTCCGTTCTGTTTTACCAATTACAATTATTGCAAGAAAAATACATTTACTGCCCCACAATGGATTTAAGCAAAAGGTAAAACCTATACCTTTATACTATCAACTGACAAAGGGGTGACCCCGGTGGTCATAGGAAACTTTACAATAAAAATATTTTGCCGCATTGTTTCGACGCATAAAGAAACTCATAGTTTATTATTCGAAGTAAATGTTGGCTATTTTAATGTTTAACTTCTTGTGAGAATAACATAATTACACTTCAAACGCATTTAGTTTTTCTTTATTGTACATAGCATGTGCAATGTTTTTATCGGAAAATTAAATATAAATATTAGATACGCCTATTTCAATATATAAATTGAAGACGAGGAGCTATTAACGAGTAAAGGCTATTTAAGCCTGTAAAATTATAGGAATGTGTTATCCATTCAAACAGGTTTCATATACCTATATATATCGAAATGGCAAAACGGTGAGAAAAGAGGGAGGGGGGCAAAGGATTGATTTTAATATATACTAAGCATGAGCAATTCATATACGAAATGTTTCGAGAGCCCCCTTGAAATTCACACATCCATATGAGTAAATATTTATTTAGCCGGTTTATACCACCTCAAAGGAAGAAGTAACAGAAACAGGTTTTTCACGCACATGGTGTAGCTCTACATAACTGCCAAGTTTCATCGAAATCGATGTTTCTGCAAATCAATGAAGGTGAGAGAGGGTTATTTTTTTTTAGGAATGGAGGTTACTGATTCAAATATGTGTTAATAGCCCTCTTGATGTGCTATATGCTCATATTTTGAATATTTTGTTTTTGCAGCAATTCCAGAGTAATTGGCAAAAACGGTATCATACCTAGGAGCCCTTCTTATCCGCCTAAAAGCGTCAGTGACAAAAACAGAAATTGGCGTTTTATATAGTCCAACTAGCTCTACATAATTACCACGTTGCATCGAAGTTAGTGTTTCCGCAAATCGGTCTCTTACATAGTTTTACTAGCTCTACATAATTATGTTATATTTGGTAATTACCAAACTTCATCAACATCTGCGGCGTGTTGACGGGTTGGGAACCTTTCCTGGTCAGTTAATAATAAGAACAACTTAAAACAAAAATTTGTACAGTGCATGCATACAGAGTACTTCTTGTAAGTGGTTCATCAGAGGGTTTTGATGTTCGACTATTTATTTATATTTGGTATCGGTACTCCGAAAATACCACCAAATTTGTTATTCTAAATAGGATGCCATGTAAAAATTATACTTGCGTATTCTACGCATTGAAATAAGTCTATATCTAATATACCTACATAAACCGTTTTGTAGTTATTTTAAATGATTACTTTTTTCAGTTTTGACGGATGCTTTAGAGCTAGTTATTTCAGCGAACATTGGGCGCGTTCGCCAGACAACGGTCCATGAACTGGTTTGGAGTTTCTCTCGTGAGCGGTGTTTACTGTGTCAAGGTCATTCAATATATTGAGGCAACGGTCTCCAGTTTAGTT
This sequence comes from Chrysina gloriosa, assembly GCA_038088585.1. NCBI lineage: Eukaryota > Metazoa > Arthropoda > Insecta > Coleoptera > Scarabaeidae > Chrysina > Chrysina gloriosa. The sequence continues at coordinate 31,085,794 of CM076091.1, forward strand.
AGCGTAAAGCTTTACTGCTGGCTGTAACAAACGCGTTGGCATAAATGTCAAACTAACAGCGCCGTCTGTAAGACACAACAAGCAATTTGGGCTACCAGTTTGGTCTGGCAAACGCATTTAGTTTAGGTGCCAAGACTTTAGGTGTGATTGACTTGTGACAAAAGCATCATTCTATCATATACAAACTGTTCAAAATTTAAATCCCAATTCGTACATTTACAAATGTAAGAAACTGTTTTTTTATATTGGAACATACTGAATATTACTGCAAACAGGAAAAAAGAATAACTTAGAATAACTGAAAAGAAGTTGTAAGTAGCTACTTAAATAAATAAAATAGACTTATTTTAATAAAGAACAAAAATATGATATAAACTACAAACCCTTTGAAGATAAAAGGGCATAGATATCAATAACAAAGTTTCAAATATAAATAAGTAGTAGAATAATGAAAATTAATGAACCAGTTACATAGAATAACGCCTACATATGCCAGGGCAAACCATCGAACTTGTTCGTTATGTTATTATTCTCGTCCATATGAATCTAAAATTACAATTTGCAAGAGCAACAGTCGCGCCATCTATAAAAGACACAATTTGTAAAAAGTTGTTGATCACACCTAAACAATTTTTTTTATTTCACTCAAGAAGCATATTAAAATTCATGGAGTTTAATGAAATCGTTCTTATGTACAAAATTGTCTTTTAAATAGCGACATTTTGTAAAAAATATATGAACAGCAGCTTCATCTAAGAATAAATGATATCATTTGAAAGGTACAGCTGTACTCTTTCAAATGCACTCAAATTCATACAAATCGAATGACAACTTACAAAATTTATATAGCAGCATGTTCATGATGTGGAACAAAGAGCTAATATAAAATTTTGTTTTAAACTTGGAAAAAATACTGAAACTTATTATTTATTTCAAAAAGCTTATGGTGACGAGTGTATGAGTACAGCAGGAGTTCTTGTGTGGTATAGAAGATTTGAAAATAACCGTGAGGAGCTGGAAGACGATGGAAGGCCTGGGGGTCCGCAGGAACGAAAACAGAATCAGAATTAGTCGAAAAAGTGTGTGAAATCATTGCTGTGGATAGAAATTTCAGTCTTTTGGCTGAAGAGTGTAATACAACTCAAAGCACGATTTGGGAAATTTTACGTAATAATTCGAAGAAGAAAAAGTTTGTTCTCGTTTTGTTCCACGAACTTCTTGGACTCCATTGTAACAGGTGATGAAGCGTGGTGTTTTAAGTACGCTCCCCAAACAAACCGCCAAGTATGGCATGGAAGTCGAAAGGAGAACCGAAGGCCAAAAATTCCGTTTTCAAAAGTCAAGTTCAGCCCTAACCTGAAACTGGCCATCAAAAGATTATGATGATGTTCCAGCGATTGAAGTGGCCGTGGCACAGGTGCTGAAGAACTTTCCTACCGATGACTGTAAAAAGCTAATGGAAAATTAATTGACCACTCCATACGTTATATTGAGTTTAATGGAAACTATTTTGAAAAAAATAACTTTCAAAATAAAATCTAATGTGTTTTATTGACGATTAAACAAATGTCCTTAGAATTTTGTATAACACAGACTACAATAATAGAACTAAGAACATGTTTTAAGTGTTTATTATCTATGACATAACACAATAATTAGTATAATTTATAAGTATTCTAGTATTTTGAAAAGTTCTATGAGACAATGTATTTTATTTATAAAATATAATTAGAGCTGCCGTTAGATTTGAACTCGTATATTCACCATCCATCAAATTAAAAAACTTAGAAATTGCATTCAATTTAATATTGTGAAAAACATGATCAAAGATCACTATCGCTCTCAAATTCTTTCTTTTCGTTGATTGATATTATTAATGGTTCTACATTGCCCAAGAAACGTACGGGTTCATACCATTTTTGTATGACATTATTTGTGTGACAAATACAGTTTTGCCATAAAACTACACTACATTTGTTGACAAATTTATATTGCTTTTTATTCAGAATTTTTCATTTATAAAGATGGTCAAACTGTTCCGACAAATTGCTTTTACCAAAGCTATTATTTATTGGCAAATTATTTGATGTTATTTTGTGCTATTTTTATTCAATCGAAATATTCTACACTTGAATCGGTCGTTCTGTCCAGGACTCTGACTGTTATTTACAAAAGTATTCTTGATAAACAGGAGAGTTTAACATGTGATACAAAATGAAAACATTATCGTTGCAGATTTTAAATGTCAATAATGGAGTCAGCAAAAAACAAATTATGTATATAAGTGTGTGTGAAAAGTAGAGGATACTTAACTGTCTTCTAATAAATGAATATAGTAAATAATTCTTTGAATACTTCAATATTTTATTTATAAAATGGCAAATAAACTAACCAGAATCAATATACACCTATGTATAAACATTTTCTCAATTCCAATTACAAAAATGGATATCAAGACAAATAAATAAGTGATTCTGCATTAGGAACGAGTTTCGGAGGGTCGAGATTGAGAGGTCCTACTGTACTTCATTCACTTTCAACTAATTATAATTCAAAATTAGATTGTGATGATCCTGTATTTAGAGTAATAATGAACTATACCACCTTATCTTCAAGTATATTATCCAGATCATACATTTTCTTTTCTTCCGTGATGGTATGTTTTATACAATTTGCCCATGCTTCTGTATTTACAAGGTTGAGTCCTTCATATAATAAAGTTGCTACCTCGGTTTATTTAAAGGTCTTGTTATTGGCACCAACACTTGTGCCCATATCAATTCAATTGGATTTAGATTACAATGATATGGGGGCAATCGTAGAACTGTTACCATCTGGTCGATTACGTACGGTATTGGATTAGCAGGTAAATAATCTCTTACAAGGTCAAGAATTTCAACTTCTAAAAGAAAGCTGTTAACGATAATTCCTTTTGAGAAAACCCATTTAACTACTTTCCATGCTTTGGTAGGTGGTTTTTCGGCTTTGACAGAATGGTAAGGTGCATTATTCATTACAATAACACTGTTAGGCTCAAGATATGGCAGAGTGTTTGTTATCCACATTGTAAACACTTCACAATTCATATCTTCATGGAAATCTCCACTTTTCTTTTTTGATTCAAAAACCAGTAGATCATTTTCAACAAAACCAACAATATGCAAAATAATCAACAGTTCCCCTTTACCAGAAGGATTTTCTAATCCTGTTGATACTCCTTCAACAAGTGCTTGTCTTGCAGTAAGTATTGTTGTGTCTTTCCATAGATTTTCCTTGGTGTGATCAGCACTAACCCATGTTTTATCTAAGTTGTATATTTTTATACCTTGTTCACGAAACTTTCTAATGTTGGTTAGATAGCGACGTCTCTACAAAATAATGTCTTGTCGTTCTAATAACATATTACTCCGGCTGCGCTTCTCCCACTTATAGTCCCATTTCTTTACGATTTTCCCATGTGTTGTTCGCTTTGACTCAGGTAAAGTATCATCTGCATTAATAGCCTACAATAGTTTGGTAAATTAATTTCATATTTACTCTTAATATTTTTGTACACGAAGGCAACTCATTATTCAAGAAAAACGAACATACATATCTTCGAACAGCTGATTTCTGCGCTTCGTCCAAATGATGTTACGTAGTTTCACGAAGACTTTTTCTAGGAGGTGACCTAATAATTCCAGAAGAATTCATTTCGTTCACAATCCTCCACACTACTCGTTCTCTTACCCCAAGTTGTGTTGAAGCCAATTTGACAGAGGCCGACTTAGAATTTTGTTGTTTTAATTGCAAATATAAATTCTTTTGCCTTTGTCTACCACCAATATGTTTCTCCGGAGAATTTTTTGATGACCCTGCGGGCGGAACAACAGCCAGGTTAACCACCTTTTCTTCGGCCATATCAAAGTTATAAATTTATAAATATTCTATAAACGTTACTGTACACGTATAATTTATAAAATAATACCTTAAAATATTAATAATAGAATAATATAGTAATGTAGCTCTGACAACAAAAACTGAAGCAAAAGACGAGGTTATTGTTTGCATCCACATTTTCAAATTTTATTTTGTATATTGCTATATTATACAACCAGAAGTTGGCTATAGTTGTCTTTCTCAAAAGGTTTCTCCATAGGACTTGCACTGCACTCTTAAAGTGAATGATGTATAGGTGCCATTGTCTGACACATTATGAAATTATAGCTATATAATAAAGTTTATGACGTATATCTGTGCTGACACTGTTTATATAAATGTAAATAGTACATACATAGTGACCTTTTATTATTTTCGATGTGACAAATATATGACACATTAATACTGAATCTCAAGCATCAATGCATGCATTTAGGTTAGGTAGTTTTCAAATTAACTAACAATAAGTTACTCTGTAAATAACTGTGAGCATCATCTTTCTGCATTTCCCGCTTCCGTCCTCAAAATGGTCCGATTTGCATGCAAAGTAGATGATTGAAGGAAATTTCTCAAGCAATAACATGCGAACTGTGACGCAATTTCGCTCTACTAGCCGTCGCTTAATTTCTTCGCTGGAATTCTGTTTGTGTGTTTGGCAAATTCCGACGTTGTTAAGTCAAATCCTTTGAGTCCATAATTAATTTTAATTCCAAGACGTTTACGCTAGTTTTGATGACTTTTGAAGCAGCTATTTTAGGTATACGACCTTCTCCCGTTAAAGTATAGGATAAACTTTATAAGGACCTTAGGGTTTATCCGTATTATAGAAACTACTACTTTTAATCTGGACCAATTTAAATTTAGATGTATAAGCTTGGACAGATTTTAAGGCCAGATGCGTTTAGTTATGGATCTATTTAAGTTGAGATGCGTTTAGTTGTAGAGGTGTAAATAGAAAACTACTTTCAACATTCGCAAACGCATTTCGATAATATACTTATTACTTTTTTATTTATTTTTTTAAATTATTGCATTTGTTAATTGTCGAATATACATACATACGTCTTACGACAAATTTACGTTTTTATGGCGAATCTCTACGTTTTCGAGGTTTACAAGTTCTGGAATATTTACGTAGAGCTGGTTATAACCTTTAAATACGACCACTTTAACTTCGCCGTCCCATCGATCGAAGAACATTGAATGATTCCATCTGTTACTAGCAACATTCGAAATTTTATAGCAGTAGATAGTAGTAGTAGTAGTAGAAAAACTAAAGAACTAAAATTAAAACTAAAAAACTAAAACTAAAACCCTGCTAGTGTGATCCCTGTCCCCAGATGATACATAACAAAAGAATTAAAAACAATAGAGCAGAACAGTAATAAAAGGAAAAAAGATAAAAAACAAAAGCAAAAACAATGGTTTGCACGACCATCCAGCAAAGAGAAAAGATCATGACGTTAAATTAGAGAAGAGTACAGAGCGGAGCTTCTGTTTAAATTGTGCGACAGAGGTACACATTTTTAGATGTGTTGGCAACTCATTATATTTATTATAAATACAAAATGAGAATGATCTCTCATAAAGTGACGAGCGATGAATGGGCGGAGAAATCAAGTTACGAAATCGGGTGGTGACACTGTGAACATCCGTCCGATATCTTATTTTTCATACAAATCAGGTGGAGACTTTAATAGTAAAATTCCATGAAATAGTGTTAGCATTTGTAGTTCTCTTCGACTCTTCATATTTAACCATCCTGCATCGGATAGTTTGTGCGATATATGTTGGAATTTTCTTATACCATAAATACATATATCTCAGACATGAGTTCTGAACTCTTTGTATACGATTAACCGTGATTTGATCTAAACATGGGTGATATAATTCTGAGCAGTATGTAAATTTAGATAAAACAAAGGCATTACACAATGTTTTTAATATTGGTATTCAGAGTCGAGCGAAAGGGATACAACTTTTTCAACTAACTAAGGTTTGCATATGCAGACTGAATATGGCCACTGATCTGATCTCTAAAGCGAAAAGTATTGTCTAGAGTCAATCCGAGACTCCTCGCCTTTATTACTACTGGTATTTGCAACTCGTTAATTCTGATGTCAACAACGTCATTAAGATGTTTCCATACCTCTTTGCCCCCAAAATCAAAACTTGTGACTTTACAGGGTTGGGACATAATGAATGAGCAATCGATGTTTTAAAAAGAGCCGCTAAATCTTCATTAATTTTACTGATACTCATGTCCAAGTCGCACAGTCTAAACGAAAGATAAAGCTGGATATCATCTGCGTATAAATGTGCTTTCATGTATTTCAAACTATCCAAGAATGATGACGTGTATAAATAAAAAAGAATTTATCTTATATGATAGAGATCTACCACTAATAGGTCAATAAAACAAGGCTGGTTTGAAGGAAGGTGTTCCGAAAACGTTTGTAAACGTTCTGAAAATATAACTATCGCTCAAACCAGCCTTGTTTTATTGACCTATTAGTGGTAGATCTCTATCATATAAGATAAGTATAAAAGGTCACGAAATATATATATATATATAAAAAGAATAGGACTCGATGTAGAACCCTGAGGGACATCTCTTGACACCCCCACAGACCCAGACTGAACGCCATCAATTCTGACAGATCTATGCGACAGGAAGGACGCAATCAGACGCACAGCCCCACAATCAAAACCCCTGCTCCACAGCACATCAAGCAGTACAGAGTGATTAATTTCGAGTAATCTAATAGAACCAAAATTGTAACTAAGCCTCGATCAGTAGCAGCTAAAATATCGTCCGTTACACATAGCAGGGCCGTAGTACAGCTGTGACCCGCCCGGAAACCAGATTGCACATCTGGAAGAAGTTTATTTTCATTTACATAGATTTTCATTTGTCCCTCCAGAACACGTTCAAGTACCTTTGAAAGCGTCGGAAGAAGACTGATTGGCCGCAGATCTTTTAATTCACGAACTTCTGATATTTTAGGAAGCGGGATCACAACAGCATGCTTCCATTGCTCGGGAAAGATACTTTCCAAGATACAAGAATTAATAATATGCGTAATATATGGAAAAATGTATGGTGAACAAAGTCGTAACATATTGACATCTATTCCATCGCTACCCATAGCAGTTGATTTCAGATTGTTAAAAATTTTTGTGATCGTATCCGTACATACAAGTGTAAAAGAAAACCCTGCCGGTGAATTACAAAAAGTCAGAGATGGCGCAGGGTGATTAGACCCCGGATTGACAAAGGGATCGCTATTAATTGAGTAGTCATTGATAGTATTAGGATCTTTTAAATCAGGTGGTATACTACTTTGTTTCCGCTTCCCCCAATGTAATTTAATTGACGCCAAAGTGACCGGCCATTATAAGACTGTGAAATAAAATTGAAATAAGATCTTTTCTCCATCCTAAAAGTTCTATTTGTTAAACTTCGAAGGGATTTACAATATTCCCAGTCATTAGGACTATTAGTCCTACGATATTTAGATTTAGCTTTGTCACGCAAATTCATCAAAAGTCTCAAATTATCTGTGAGCCATGGAACGCGTTTTTGTGAATCTACGAGTTACGAAGGGAGCATGCTTGTTAAAGAGTTCTAAAATAGTATAATTAAGGAAGCTGACCTTGTCATCAATGTTGGCCATATAAAACATGAGGTTAAAATTGATATTTTGCAAATCGTCCTGAAAATCAGATTACAACATATTTTTAAAATCACGAAAAGTGCGTGTGGTAGGACCATCTCGAGGATCAGAAGCTTTGAGACAGCAGTAAGTGAAGTTATGATCAGTAACATAACAATGTATAACGCCAACGTCTGAAACGGACGTTAGATCCGAAACTAGACTAGAACAAAATCAGTGGGGTTGATGTTTCTGTCACCCTAGTTGGTTCATTTATGATTTGTTTGAGACCAATACCCTCAGTGAAAAAATTAAAATATAAAGTGTCAGCGTCTTCAGTTCTAAAGATGTTGATATTAAAGTCACCCATACAATACAATTTATTCACAAGCAGGTGACAGTTAATAATTGAGCCCTCTAACTCACCCAAAAACTCCTTGTAGCCTGCATTAGAAGGGTTATGCATCCACGTCAATTTTTTTACCATCCAGGTCAACCACAAGCCATATTTGTTGAATGATATTAGATGTTCTCATTACCTTGCACCTAATAGTATTAAGTACATAGATGCCCACACCGCCATCTCCACAGCCCTCTCTGTCGCACCGATAAAACATAATTATCGATACTAATTCTATCATTAGTTGTTTGTGAATTTAGCCTCAGAAGTCTCAGAAACAGCCAAAATATCTATACTGCACTCCTCAATAAAAAGCTTTAAACAATTTACTTTAGTAATTAATGACCTTATATTGATGTGAGCGATTTTGAAAGTACTGCCATGCATGTTGATTCACTGGATAATCCCACAAACCGCATCCACTAATAAAAAAATAAGACAGATAATAACTAATTAAAAATGATGTTCTCTCGAAAAAGAAAGAAAACAAAAGAAATCTAAATCAATAAACTGTAACTAAATCAATATAAGACAATATTTAAATTTTAAATATAAATTCACTCTAAGAATATAAACATAAAATATTTCTAAAAGAGAATAGTAATAAAAAAAAACTAACATATCATCCAGGATAAAAAGATTCCGTGAATATATACAGCGAGAAAAAAAAAAAAGAGCGTTCCGTAAAATGTTAAACCAAGAGTTACTAACAGGTGAACTCACTGCGTCGTCAGTGAATTCTTCCTAAAATTATGAAAGTCGTTCAAACAGGATAATTTAGTAATTTTTCCGGAGATTTTCACGAAAATATTGCCGTTGTTCGTAAACACATTTTGATGCCCAGCATATTTCAGTAATTCTCTTACCATAGTTGCTCTTTCGTGGGTTAGATCATGGCGGATGATAATCCTACTTCCCTTTAACCTAGATTTGGCCGCATATACCATGTTTTCCAATATCTTGCGACAGAATTTTATTAAAATAGGGGGATGATTGCCCTCTTTTTCTTTAAGTCGGTGACAGCAGTCGATATCACTTGCAGATACTGATATATTAAGTTTTTCTTGTAATATGTTAATTATAGTATTACAAGTGTCCTCCCCATTAGTAGAAGGGACTCCATACACTCGAATACTATTCTGTCTGGAATATTGTTCCTGAGATTCCAATTTATTATTGAGATCTTGGTATCTCTTCCCCAACGAGTCGACCTCCTCTACGCATGCCTTGATTTTCGCTTCTTGTAGTGCAAGTTTCTCAGCGATAGCTGAAGTTAATCTCTCGAGAAATAACGGATTAGTTAAGGCTTTTTCGATGATCTTTTGAATGAAAGCTTCATCCTTATCGCTACTAGATGAACGTGTTATACGATCTGTATTACCTCTAGACATTTTGAGTAACAAAAATAACGACTTTACTGTTTAAATACACACGCACTGAGACACACGTCTAGCACTGACAAACACACATAGCCTACATAGGTACATGAAAGTGTTATCTTTAGATTTGTTTGATACAGAAAGTATGAAGAAGAAATATAACATATGGGCCTAATGTCGAAGATCGTCACTTATACAGACTTACTTCTAAATTAGTTAATACAATCCATGACATGATAAGTGACCGTCGATTGGAAGTACGTGAGATACTTAAATCGCGAATTTGGTCGAAATATAAGACTTTCAAACAAAATCCTCATTCACCATATTGTATAGGTCCATCTCAAAGCAATTTCTTCTTTGTCTTTCCGAAAATAAAAAGGGCTCAGCGGAAAGGATTCAAGATATACGGGATGATCGCTAAACGCAATCCGAGTTTGGCGAGTTCCCTAAAGATAACTGGATGACCTAAAAGGTTAGAAAGTCGCTAGACTAAGTATGGAATTGCAAGTGAACTATCGCGAACATTTTTTGTTAAACCTTCTACATAATTGTCACTGAAAAGTCCCGTTAAACATCCATTGTATATTCCCCAGTCTATTTACCATTCATAACTTATAAAAGATATATTCCAGCCTTCTATAATCTTTCTTGAAATTGATTTGGAATTGTTGGTTTTGTTCTTGAATTATTGATCATGACTGACTGGATTCAGTCTTATTGACTTATTTGGTATGTTGTCCTGCCAATAGTGAATTCAGATCCAATGTTCTGAAAATTTGCATATAACGTGTTTAAGGTCATAATGGTCTTAAAAGATCATGATAAATACGCCATTTAATTATTATATTATTTGATTTGTTGACGTTTTCCGCAGTTTTAATGCGCGCAATTGCTATTCAGCGCATTATCATTGTTCATTTTATATCTTCATTTACGTTATAACTGTATAAACTGGCGAAACACCTACACGCAGCGACATCCTTCGTTCGGTTCTGAATCAAAAATCTTAATCTTAGATGTTGCATCATGCTTCGCGTTTTTAGGAAGCACTTGAAAGAAACATACATTTGGCAACACTGCACTTGCATACTACTATTACTACTAATAGTAAGTTTCGTAATATTTTCTGAATTTTAATCTTCCTAAACATTTTACTCGTCATTGGTTGTATCAGATGGGTGAATTTTACGTTTTAAATTGGACACATTACGTGATATGATTCGCTCTTGAAATTATTTATTGTCAAAGTAACACATATGACAAAATGTAAATTTACAGTACATTTCATATGAGGATTATTTCATTTTTTGACATTGACACTATTACCTACGTAATTATTCGAATTGAAATCCGTTTGTTTCTATGCATAGTTCCAATCTATGAGATATCGTCTGCAGTACTCGTTCGACACTATCTCCAATGTAATTTTTAATACCGCCGCGTCTATCCTGTTTCTAACTACGTCAGCGTCCTAAACAGTTGTAGCATAAACTTTCTCTTTAATGAAACCCCAAACCAAAAGGTGTAAAGGATTGGGATCGGGAGATCACGAAGGCCATGATATAGGCAGCTGCGACTAATCCAACTGTCCAATCCTCTCACATTACAAGCAAAATGAACAGAAACCGGGTCATGCATGTAAATTATGTTATGATGTATGTTCAACGGCAATCTCCTCAATAACTTGTTCCAATACATTGGCATTAAGACGATTTGGTAGATAAATTGGCCTAAGTACTTTGTGATTTATTATGCCTAGCCAAACGCTAATGGAAAACTTTCTTTGGTTACATTTTCCCAAAATTCATGCGGACTTTCCTCTACCCAATGGTGCAAATTATGGGTATTAATTACACCATATCTGGAAAACATAGATTCATCGCTCCAAAAATACGTTCTAGAAAGTCACCAATTTCTTGAATCCTAAGATTCTCTAAATTTAATCGAAAGATGTTATCGTTTTCATAGAGCGGCTGCATGTACTGCGCCTAGCATTAGCATTTCCCATATTAAACGAATCAGTTTTACGTTGATCCAGCTTTCGAAATATTCATTACATTGCTACATTGCCTCCGGTTTGGGAAACGTATGTGATATTCTTGTTCTGCCACGTCAGCATTTCCATTACAGAAACCGTACACCTTGCACATATCGACATATTGATTCGAGTAAGGTTTGATAAAAGAGCGGAAAACGTGTCATCATTAAGTAGTGTAAACCAGCCTTTGTCTCCACATACGTGCAAGGCGCGACATTAAAGTTCAGAGAAGTAAGGGCGTTAGTCCGGTTTACACTACTTAATGATAACACGTTATCCACTCCTTTTACCAACCTTAATTATGAGTGAATTTCATAAGGGTCACGTGTAGCTTTTTCGCCAATGTATACACACCCGATATATATACAGTTTTCTCCAGATTAACTTTACTATAGGTATAATTGATTAATATTTTGGGATACTGCCTTGCTTGGTCTGAAAAGAATTCCACGCACATTTTATTTTTTAAAAAATCAAGGCCATCACGACAATTGAGAAAAGAAACATTTTCTATGGAAGTAGAATGTCATTTTGGTTAATAATATTGCAAAATTTTATTGAGAAAAGTTGTTCAGAATGTGACATCACGGCCTCATGCAAAATTTCACAAATACCGGGCTACTTTGAATAAATCAATATTTGTTTCGTATTTTTGCATTGTAGCTACAGAAAAACAAGTGTTTTGTATAAGCAGTCAAAAAATGTGTAAGTCTCTAATAAAGTATTTTATGCAAAAAGGAGAAAATACATTTCTTCACCATCGACACATTTTACATTTCTTAATCTAATTAACGAAAACGCGGACAGTATGCAAACAGTCGAATTATTATTGATAAAATAAAACATAAACTGCATTGTTACTGTCTAAGATTAAAATCAAATCTTTAAAGCAGGCATGGGCAACCTTTTTTGTAGAAGTTTTATGCTGTGAGTAATCTTGTAAAATATACATTTTCGTAGTATCCTTATGATTCATTATGAATTAAGTTTAGACGGGCCGTGCTAATATGCAACGAAAGAATTCAGCAGCGGGCCGGACAAACCTTACTCGAGGGCCGCATGTGGCCCGCGGGCCGGAGGTTGCCCATACCTGCTTTAAAGAATTGTTTGAAATCCATTGTTCCGATCGTGGAGAATTCAATTTGAGTAATTGTTGTGTATTTTCTTTTTGAATAAAATACTATTAGAAACCTACAAATTATTTTTTAAACTTGAACCGAATACTTGTTTTTTTGTAGTTACAATCCCAGAACACAAAACAAATAGGGATTTAGTCAAAGTGATTCGTCAATTTTGAAATTTTACATAGTCATAGTTTTATATTCTGAACAACTTTTCTCAATAAGATTGCGCCGTATTATTAACCGACATCGCACTTTACTTGAACAGAAAATATTCCTTCTTCCAATTGTCGATTGCTTTGATTTGCAAAAGTGTACTTGAAATTCTTTTACAATGAAATCGCTTACGAGTTCTTTCTTATACTTACTGTTATTATTATTATTATTATTATTATTATGACTATTATTATACATATGTGTCTATTAATACGTATACATACATTAAAATTCGACCGAACTATGTATATGATTGTAAATATTCCAATTGGAAACAGCGGATAAGATCACAATCGTTATTGCGGATGGCAACCGACCCGTCGTGCGTTCGCTTTAAGTTGACTTGAATGTATCAAAATGCAGGATACGTATTGTATTTTTAGCAATAAAATAGCTAGCCTAGATTCGAAACTAACAATAAGTGGTAAAAGCTTATCGGAGTGAGACAGATTACTAAGTTTCAACATTTCAAAGGAAAGCCAAAGAAAATAAAAACAACTAGATATTTGCAATTGCTCGTTATATGAAATGCCACCCACCACGAACGTTTCGTGCTACTAATGTTTGCAACCGATTTTGGCAAATGGAAAACGTCCCAGCATGACAGGAACATTTCAAAAAGTTCTCGTCCTTCAGAATGTAAAATTGCATGTACCGTTAGTCCCTGGTTCGCTAAGTCACCGTCCTCCAAGAATTAGTAGCTTTAATTATCAGAAAAACTTTTCCAATTTTAAGTTTCCTAATACAAATATATTAAACACGACTAACACGAAGTAGTAGTCGCTTTCGGTGCAAAGGAGACGTTTGGGTTGGACAACTGTGTCGAGACTTGTTTAAAATATCAATAATGAAGTATTTTATCTTCCGTGCTACCATTCCTCAACGAATTCGTCTCGATAATTATGGCAACAGGACGGAATTGAAATTTGGCGAAGTTATCGCGTTTGTTGAAATCCGTTTTAATTAAATCTTAAAGCAAATGGAGTCACAGATATTTCAATTTACAAAGTTTTACTGGAAAGCTTGGAAGATAAAATATATAAAATTTAAAACGGAGAATATTCTGCCTAATATGAGATTCATACTTGCCTTAGTTGAGTTGGACTATGAAAAAGATAAACCACTTACCTGAAAACAAGAAAAGAGTATTTTATTATTGTTATCAAACTACAGAGTACTGTGATAAAAATAATATACATAGCTGGAATAGTTCGGATATATTTACAGTTTATAATTAATTTGATGTTTAGGAAGCACATTTTGGCAAATGCTCGTTCTAACTCGGTTACTAAAATACAAAAGCAGGTAGCTGCGAGATAATAGAAACATCCCCATATCCGATGAAAATTAGCTCTAAATATAAAACTTGATGGATGTTTAATTAAAAATTTGCGCATATGTTCAGCACCCGGTAAACAAAATTCTCTTCAAGAAAAATTATATGGAAGAAACTGACGTTTACAAGTCGAAATAATATACTGATCCTATGTAACAGTAATTAGGTCTATTATATCTTACAATTTTGATGGAGTAAGCTGTTGAAAGTCACTACTCGAATAAAAATATGAAGATTTAAAAATATGTCCGAGGATCATGAATATCATGGGCAGCGCTTCCGCTGTAGTACTGGGACTACTATTTATTAATCTCACCTCTTCCCATGCATTCATTTTAATGGAAGGTGTTTTAAATATTTGAATAACCCAGTCATTTCGGCAAACTGAAAATTTGAGCAGTTAAAATTTTGTGTGATTGGATGTCGTGAATGCGCTTATAGACAACCAGCAGCACTTGAAGTGGTAATCGAAAAAGCCAATGTAGTAAGAATTATCTCTGAACTTGATCAAAGAGGAAACGGAATGTCTTTTTTAGAATCTATAATGTTTCAAATTTTTATCTTTTTAATTTTAAAGCAAAGGTTTCAGTAAAGAGGGAGATTACAATTTTGTTTACGGTAGGTTGTCAAAACATAACCAGTTCCAGTACAATACACAAAAACATTCATATAGAAAGTACAAAGTTTTGGAAATTTAATCGTATTAAATATCTCATACTTTCACGTTGTACATCAAACTCTACTATCTGGTAACAACAGTACAACGGTTACATTGAAGTTTTCGCACATGGAAAGACATATGATCAAGCAGACCGCTTTACCACCAAGTTCCGGTTTGTACTGGCCCGCCTATACCGCAAAAATGATTAATGCAAACTATATAATGTTCGAATTGCTATCGGATATTGCTAATATTTGCGCATTAAACGATTATGTTCGTCGATTGCACAGCGAGATAAAACATAATTTAAGCCCGAATGGCGATGTGCTTATTATAAAATTATTTTACGATCGTTCGCGGTGTGTGCGTCCACGCCCTTGTATTTGTGTGTTGGTAGCTCGCGGCCGAACAGTTAAATATGTTCTAGTTTTTGCGTAAATAATAAATAACGCTTTATGGGTTTCCGCGCAGCGATTGCTGTTGCTTTTGTCACCGCTGTTGCTGTTGTTATCTGTTTATATGCAACGGTACAAGCTTCACAAGGTATTTGTCGACAAAATCGCAAAAAATTACGTCCCGAACTTGCTAAATGGTGTGCGATTAGCTTAAAATTTAATAACACAACACGACGTAAAATATATTTCGTATATAAATGTTGCATTTCTGTCCAATCCAATTTTTGTTGTTCGATCATAAATTTTGTAAACCGCTTAGGTAACAAAGTTAGCTAAAACTCAGTGTTTTAGCTAACTGTGTTACCTAAGCAAATCTACTGTGTGTACTGTAAAACGAAGTGCACTGCTTCAACTTCGAAACTAATGAGATATGCTTTCCTTTTCCAATGAGGATGACATCTTAATGGCTGGAATACGTATTTCTAAGTATCTAAACTAGGATGACATAGTAAAATAGACACCTACCAAAAACACGTAATTTCCTAATTTTATGAATTCTAGGAAAAAGAGGACAGGTATTTGCGTGTATTACACTGGATAGTACCTGGTGGACCGAGCCTTGCTCGGAGTTCCCAAATTTTTTTAATAATTTTGAACCAAATAATAACGCCCTTTATTTTACTATTGATATTTAGCTTATATTGTATATTTCAAGTATATATGGCAGCACATATATATAAAAAGTTTATAAGGTTAAAAGTAGGTGAATTTACATGTTGTTGTTAGTTTTCGTAGATATTTTTCTTTCATTAACATACTACTTTCAGCGCCATCTATGGTTTAGTAGTAAAGTTTTAATTACTTATACTTTCGCTTGGTTGTTGCTAACCCACGTTTGGGCCGAAATGGGTGAAAACCTGGAGTAAATGGATTGAATCGAGACCGGGACCATGCTATATCGGTTTTTCGTCTCCAAAAACTCGCAGATACTAAATTGTAACAAAATCTTGAGAGTAATTTTCGATAACCGTAGAAATAGGTAGAAGCAAGACAAAAAATTTTCTTGGGGCCGGGACTAGGCTAGATCAATTTTGTGTTCTCGAAAATCCCCAGATACTAAATTGCATAAAAATTGCTAAAGGAATTTTCGATAACCAATTTCATATACCGCAATACCAAAAATGTGTGTAAACCGGGTCAAAATGGATTTTCCCGGGACCGGGACCATGCTAGATCGATTTCTCGTCCCCGAAAACCCCCAGGTACTAAATTTCATCAAAATCGTTAGAACCGTTTTCGAGAAACCAATTCTATATATATATATATATAGAACAGTGAAATACGGAGGGATTAGCATCATGGTATGGGGTGCAATATGGTATGGCGAGAGATTGCAACTGGTCATGTACGAAGAAAACAAGAATGCCGGAAAAATACATGGACATTTTGGCAGAAAGGCTCTTGTCACTTTTCACTAATAACGTCAAAAGGAAACGTTACTTTTATGTAAGATGGTGCACCCTGCCACAAAGCGCGAACCACAGCCGCGTGGAAAAAAGCCCAAGGAATTCAAATTTTGCGGTGGCGGTCAGGATAATCGTCTGGTATCAATCCTATTGAAAACATGAATCCCAAAGCGTAGCAATAAAATAGAACTGATGGTGGCTATTAGGGAAGAGTGGAACGATGTACCGAAAGAAACTGTTAATAATTTAATAGATACCATGCCGCGACGAGTGCAAGCACTGATTACAAACAAAGGTGGTTCAACCAAGTATTGAATACATATATATAATTTCATAGTGCATATAATCATAAAAGCATTAGATTTGTTTTTTGAATTTTATACCTGTCTACCTGTTTACTCTGTCACTCTAGTCTACATCAATGTGTAGTCTGGGCAAACGGTGCTAAGTATGAAATAAGTTATGACAGCCTATATATATACAAAACTTCTCGCATACAGCGTACTGAATAGAGTGGGGAGTTGGTGATGCTGTTGTAACTTATTTTGTAATTGTACGCTGTTACCGCTGTTTGTCCAGACTATGAACGTGGTAAGGGTAGAAAGGAGTATATTTGAATTGAAAGTGAATTGAATTCAAGTAATAATTAACGCTTTTGGCCGTTACTTTGTGATATTCCATGGTTCAAATAAATAAAACACACTTTTTACTTTGTAACAATATCACTATATTTCACTTATTTGTGACTGCAGTTTCGACATACCATGTCATTATCAAACTGTACAATATTTCTTGCTAGCGACTAATATAAAGGTAACCTTAATAAATAATAAATAATAAGTACAGTTTGATAATGACATGGTATGTCGAAACTGCAGTCACAAATAAGTGAAATATTGTGATATTGTTACAAAATAAAAAGTGTGTTTTATTTATTTGAATTCAAGTAGTTAAAATATACTGCATAATTATTCTCATAGCCCATAACTGTACATTTAAAGGAAAATAGTCTTCTTCTTGTTACTAGCAAGTTCCTGGTATGAAAATTCAAGAATTGGAGTTTGCATACTTTGGATAACTTGCTACAGTTATTCAAAATACACTTAGTAATATTGCTGTGTAAGTTAATTTCAACAATAACTATACACAAAAAAATCTTTTCTTAAAAGAAATATATACATTTATTTGAATATATAGTTTTAAATCAAATTTTAGTCTTCCTGTAAGAATACTTTGCTTTAATATTAAAGTATGTATTGGTTGTATGTAAGGTTGTTATAATCCATAGAGTAATAGTAAATTCAAACATAATCAATATTTCTAGTAATATTTTCATTTGTTTGGTGGCAACCATTTGATACATTTTATTTCAATATATGGTTAGTTCGGCTGTATGTTGAACTTACCATTTACTTCATACACGCTTTATATACTTACATTAAAGATTCGTTTTTATATGTGTACATGATCAATTCTTTATTCGATATTAGGCCATATAGAAGTTACAACAATGTTATTTCTTGTTAAAAAACATTAACCAGCCGAAGATAACATTCCCGCACACTAACGCATTTCTTTCTCTCTTCCTGTTAGACTAGTCAGAACAATCGATCTACAAAACTTCGTTAATCGTTTCATATGTTATTATTTCCGTCTAATTTTATTTCTTTTGTAACAATAAAGATGTGGAATTTACATTTCAAGAAGAGATTTTTCAATAATCCACAACTGTTATACAACAAACCGCCATAATTATTATACAAAAACTAATGCAGAACACACAACAAAGAGTGTTTTTATTGGTGGAGTTAGATTACATGAGATACCGAATTTTATTAAGAATAGTGATAGTATAAATAATTTTAGACAATCAGTTTATAAATAGATATGTATATGAAGAATACTAACACCTAAGTAAATTGTAAAATTGTTTATAGTTAGATTATATAAATAGTAGTCCTTTAAATATTTCGCTTAATAATTTTAGTTTATCTACTTTGAATTCTAATAAAGATTTGTGACTACTGATTGTATGTCTTGTAAAATCAAATTAATGGAAATAAGTTGTACACTTATGGAAACTCTAAGACTAGGTGCACACGCATCGATTTTCGATCGTACGAAAATATATCGTATGTTATTTTATCGTACGAATATCATCCGCGCCCATCCAAAAACCGTCTACCTGCGAAGTTACTATCGCTTGGTGCGTTTCAAGTAGGAAATGTTACGATATTATTTAAATTGTGCTATAAAGAGTTTGTAAATCGTTAAAAGATAAATGAAATAATATATGCAGTAGTGAATTAATGGGTTATTTATTCTTCGTATTATTGCCTCTTACTTGCTATTTTTCTAGAATTTAAATTGTATAGATAAATAAATATAATGTGTTAGCAATTTAAATTATGGTTCATTAATTGATATATTGTTTACGATAGTTTAATTAGAATGTGAAATATAAATAATACATATGTGCAAATAAGTTTGCTGTATAATATTAAAAAATATGCCAAAAAAATTTCGTATCTAGAAAAAGTTAAACATATAAAAAATTTTACCCAAAAATTAGCTTCAATAATAGGGTAATAAATAATGTAAAATTCAGATCCTAAACAGTAGTACGTTTAAGAATATGTTTAATAAATTTGAAGGGGCTGTAGGTACTCAAATACAATATGTTATATCTATATATATAATTTCCTTATTTGTGTGTTCCTCTTTTTTGTCTATCCAGAGCTTTTTGAAGCCCACTGATGGACCAGAAAGCTGAAAGTTGGCATGCATATAGTAAAACGCCTAGTCCAAATCTGAATGTAGCCGGTTTTTTGATTTTTGGTCTGTGAGCGGAAAATTAAGAGGAAAAAGGGGCGTGGCAAAATTCAATTTTTTAACATTATAGCTTATATTTTCTCTTTCTTCCTGCCTGGCAGGGACAGGCTTAACCTTCCTATACTCACGTCACGAAACACGTATGCTATACTATATAAGTCGGTCCCACAGACCGTATGCGTGATTATAGGAAGGTTAACAGCTAGTTATGATATAAGTTTTATTTTGCCGCTGTATTACTCTCGCCTAACTGAGATGATTTTTCAAAACTTTAATATGCAATAAATCAGCGAAAGATAAAATAAAAAAATTAAGTAGTGTAACAAGCTAACAAATTGGCAACAAAGTAAATATAAGAAAATTTGACAGAGGTATCACAAAATGAAAAAATATTGTAATGAAATAAAAAATTAGTTCTGAAAACAAACAGAAATGAAGTGATATAACAAAAATAAACAACAAATTGACGAAAATGTAACTAAATAGAGCAAATATAATAATAATAAGAACTACATAATTGTGAATATAATATACATAAAGAAAAATAAGAATACATATATCAGTAATGTGTATAATATCCATTTTGGTTGATACAGTCACTTAGCCTTGCTAGCATCGACGCTACTAACTTTTGGCAAAACTCCTTGCCTCGGAGGCCTCCTACACTAACAACAAGTGAACATTATCACAAATGTTTTGTGTGTTTCTGACTTGAACATGGTTCTGTCTTGAGAATTCTATTTTCGAATCATGGCAGCCCACATATTCTTAACGGGGTTCAGGCCAGGAGATTTTATGAGCCAACGCTTTCATTCCCGGCTGGAGATTTGGCGTGGAAAGTATAGAGACAAGTATGGCCCAAGCTAGATTTTTCCTACTATTGGTTTCCCTAGGCTGGCCCAAGACTGGCACTAACATGGCAGATCTTCAATAGATTATGCAAGCTAGCGCCTAGGTACATATTCCCCAGAATAGGAATTTCCAGATAAAACCGAGACAGGGCCTAGTTAGGTTTTCCATGTATGGACTTAGATATTAATTTGATATATACTAGTCGTCCCCATCATGACGTGCTTTTGACCAGCGGCGCGAGGGAGGGATAACCGCCTCGTCCGGGCGGCGTTTCAGATATTTGAGCTAGTCTCTGCTGCCAAAGAACAACCAAAGGTCAACGCTCTATCTTCTTCTTTCCAAAGCTGGAGAAGAAGGAAAGCGAAAAAAGATACAGTTCTTTGCTGGTCGGCACAGTATTAAAATCAGTCCGAATTCGAAATTCTTTCTCATTGTCAGCCGGAACGAGAATGCAGTATCCCGGATACCTACATTTGCCGGCAGATTATGATTGTTGTCAAGAAACTTCAGGTTAAAATAACGTTTATCGCAAATTCGTTGGCCAAGTGCTTATTTTATAAAAAATAAAAAAGTTGCATATAATGGAGGATAGAAAATTGAAGGTCTTGCGTGTAACTAAATGTTGAGGGAGAGAAGAGGCTAAAACTGCTTGTAATTTGTACTCACGACAGTTTGACGCAAATCCTGGTATGGGTGTGTATAAAAAGTTTATATAACCTTCCTATACTCACGTCAAAATGAAAGACGTATACTATACTATATAAGTTGGTCTCACAGACCATATGCGTGAGTATAGGAAGGATAAGTAGGATATCTTTAATTATTTACACAAGAAATAAATTTATCTGAGGAACCGGGGAAAAATAAAAGAAACATTCGTGACATTTTGCATAGAGTTTTTACTTGATTTTTTATAATATTTATGTTTACTTTTTATAAATGAATCAGTCTTTTACTACAGAAATGATTTTTTTAATGGAACGAAAAATATAATGAACTACTTTATTTTGGCAACTCACATCAATTGTCGGTATATACAATCGACATTGATCCTGCGCCGATAACACAGGTCTGCGACCAAAAAACTGCATAGGATTTTTTACATTTTCTTACAGATTTTGACCTCCCAAAAACAGAAAAAATATTCAAATTATTATATCACATAAGTTTTTATGTATACATATTGCAGTATCGATGTTCATTGGTAATAAAACCTATATGATTTTTATTTGATAATGGAGAAAAACAACCTGAGCTGTTGGTGAGACTGGGAATGTTTTAACATGTTGAGACAAGTCAAATGACGTACACTTTTACACAATTATATGCAAACTAAAATTTAAGCACATAATTTTTAAAGAAAAATAACGGTAATCATTTCTTCTTTGATTTCTCATTTTTTATCTCTGCTACAATCTTTTCCCGTTATTTTGGCGCAAAGTAAGTTCTAGCATATTAAGTTGCATTTATACTTTAAATTGACGCCTGGTCGCTTGAAACAAAGAAAAGCTCTCACTGATATTCAAGTGAACAGTACTGTTGTCTGTTAATCATGGCTACAAGGGGGTTGTGTTATTTCTCCAAACAGTTTTGTTATATCTGTGGTGAATTCACTATTAAAAGTCAACAGAGAAATATAAGTGATTTTGTAAGGAAAGTTTATTTTGCCTACTTTAAATTAAAACTTGGTCATCAAGATAAACCATGGGCCCCGCATAAGGTGTGTAGAAGATGCGAAGAAGATCTTCGTTTGTGGTTTAAGGGAAAGAAAAATGCATTTCGATTTGGAATTCCTATGATATGGCGTGAGCAGAAAAATCACACCACTGACTGCTACTTCTGCTCAGTTGACGTAAAGGGATTCAATTCAAAAAAACAAAAGAAACATAAGTTATCCTAATCTTGACTCAGCTATACGTCCAGTGACCCATAGCTCCGATATATCTATTCCGCAGCCACCTTCCAGTTTGGATGAATACCTAGTGAGTTGGAGGACGAAGCTACATTACCTCCTCCGGGTGAATCAAGCTCAGATTTATCTTTTGACGAAGATGGAAGGCCTCAACTATTTTTCAAGGTGAGCTCAATGATTTAGTAAGAGATTTAGGTCTTTCAAAAGATGCAGCCGAACTGTTAGGTTCTAGATTAAAAATAAAAAACCTTTTATCACCTGGCACTTCTTTCTACTGGTACAGACACCGAGAAAAAGAATTTACCCAGTTTTTCTCAAAAGAAGGAAATTTAGTTTTCTGCAATAATGTGGAAGAACTCATACATCGCTTTGATATAAAGTATGACTCATCTGAATGGCGCCTATTTATTGACTCATCTAAGACTAGCCTTAAAGCAGTATTATTGCACAATGGAAATAAATTTGCCTCGATTCCGATTGGACATTCTGTGCATATGAAAGAAGATTATAACGATTTGGCCATTATCCTGGAAAAAATCAAGTATCAAGACCATCAATGGATGATTTGTGGGGACTTCAAAATACTGACAATGGTTTTGGGTCAGCAGGCAGGCTATACCAAATACCCATGCTTCTTATGCTTGTGGGATAGTAGAGCCAGAGAACAGCACTGGAAAAAAGTGATTGGCCATCCCGAGAAACTTTAAAACCTGGAGAGAAAAATGTTATAAACACTAGCTTGGTACCACCAGAAAAGGTTTTGTTGCCCCCTCTCCATATCAAATTGGGGTTGATGAAACAATTTGTTAAATCGCTGCAAAAGGATGGAGACTGTTTCAAATATTTATGTACAAAATTCCCGAAGCTGTCAGAAGCAAAGTTGAAAGAGGGAGTTTTCACCGGCCCCGACATAAGAAAATTTTAACGGACCCTTCATTTGTGGAAACTATGAATGAGAAGGAAAAAGAAGCTTGGGTATCGTTCAAGGACGTAGTGCGAAAGTTTTTGGGAAATACTAAGGATCCTAACTATAAAACCATTGTGCAACGGATGCTAGCAGCATACGAAGCTCAAGGCTGCAAGATGAGCTTGAAGGTCCATTTTTTACACTCTCACATAGACTATTTTCCTGAAAACCTGGGAGCTTACAGTGAAGAGCAGGGGAAGCGATTTCACCAGGATGTCCGTGATATCGAGAGAAGGTACCAAGGGCGATGGGATGTCACTATGCTTGCTGACTACTCTTGGCTGCTTAAGCGAGAAACTGAAGATGGAAATCGGAAAAGGACTCGTCAAAGTATCAAGGAAAAGAAGAAGAGGTTTCATAAAGAACATGAATAAGTATATGTATCAAAATAATGTTTCGTTTGCTTTAAAAAAATATTTATTGTTTGAAAATTTTGAATGAAGGAGTGCTTTAACCAATTTTTTGTGTTTGAATTTTCAAAAAATCCTTATGTGATAGAAAAAATGGCCATCACTTTTGAAATCAGCGCACTTTAAAACATATAATTCAGTAAAAATATCGCATGCAGCTGACAAAAAATTTTTTTTCGCAGACCTGTGTAATCGATGAAGATTGGACACACCTAATTTCGGTTCCGCCGTTGTTCTCGTGCACATGTGTTTTTCGTGTTTTGTAGCGCCTCAAACAGCTTCAGCTTTACCGAAATTTTATATCAGAAATTGAAATCCACTCACGCTGAGGTAAGTTTCAAATCATCTGCCGGAAGAAAAACGAATAATTGCAACATTCTTTCATTCATGTTTCATACTAATGCAATTTGCTTGTAGTGAGATGCCTTTCCCAACTCACTACTTATAACATTACCTAAAAAAGTCGCGCCTTATGAAAAGTATTGTTTATCGTAACGTGTTTATCTTACGATAAATCAGGTTTTACTGTAGAAGTTATTGAATAATTGACGGAAATAGCGATTTTACCTTTTTCTTCTGGATAGTAGTATAGATAGATAATTCATATGGTATTGAAGCTGATGAAATCTTGGACAACAAAGCAGGTATGCAATTTTGGTTTTCGGCATGTCAATATTATAATGTATTCATAGAATGAATTTTATTTCTTGGTTTTACTGCAAATTTTGGGAAAGATAACCAATATGGAAACATCTTTGAAATCTTTAAGGAAAGATGTTCAAGTGGTGGGAAAAGCAATTGCAGAAATACAGGTTGATCGTGATGGTAACGTGCGAAAAGCCGATAATAATCCGTCTTCGAATATTTACACCTTCACTGAAAAATATGTCGTGGAAGTGCCATTTGCCTCAGAAGAGAGTCTTGCGGCCTTCAATGATAGATTAAAAATAGAAAATCGGTTCAGCCAAGATTTTGTAAAGTGTAAGTAAAGATAAAGAAAAAGAAATTCGATAAAGAGATGATTATGAATACATTGAATGTGTTCGGGAACTTGCTTTACCAGTTTGTACAGTCAGAGCAAATCGGTTCTCTCAAACTTGGCCAACCTTTTCAGAAGCATCATTATTCGTTCCTTACCGATGAATTATACCGCTACAAAAAAAAACAGGCAACAAGCAGGTTTTCAAGACTGCTCACGAGAAATTAATTATAAAATTAAATCGATTATGTTATACAAATTTATAGTAGAATTTCTTAAATCGTTGAATTGTTTCCACAGATTGCATTAATAGACGGAGGAATGATTAACTTTCCGACGCTGAATTCGTGCCACTCTGGGGTGCGTGTTTCACAAACTCAAAGGATTGGGATGGACAAAGAAAAAACAGACAGTAAATCACAAGATTATTGATGTTCACTTGTATGTTAATTACAATAAAAGATTGGATTAGATCCGTTTTCGCGATTTTTTGCATTCGATAGCAACCTCTACTTGACCTAGTAAAATTAAAAAACTCGACGTGGCCTGTCCTGGCATGCAGGCCTTGGGCCTGCCTCGGCATGCATGCCTTGGGCCTAGACTGGAATCAGTAACATGGCCCTGTTTTGGAAAACCATTAACAAACGACTCGGGGCCTAGCTAGATTTTCCAGGCCAGGCCCATGGTTTCAGTGGGTAAAATCTAGGGGAGCCATATTAGGCCCTAGGTGTAATTTTTAACCGGGTTATTGTGTTCATCCAACCATAAATTTACACATCTCGCAGTGCGAACTGGCGAATTATCTTGTACCAAAGTAATTGCAGGAAGGTCTTCTGTAGGATACAGAGGTCTTTTTTCGTTAAAATATTTTCTTTATTAAATCTGTAGTCCAGGAATTTTAGCACTAAAAACGGGTTCGCTCCGCAAAAAGTCCTGATAATTGACTTTTCGATTGGATTATGTCAGAGGGTATCCTCTAAGCATAAACGAAGTTTGTGTCGTCCGAAACCGCGTGAAAAACGTCTTTTCGTAAGTACCTCGGCAACGGTGAGTTTTACGTTAAAGATTGTAAGAATCTTTCATGTAGAAGATAAAATTTCTCATCTTTTTATTTGAAATCTTTTTCTCTATTGTTAATATTTGCGGAGATATATTCGATTAAAGAAACCAAATTTTTGTCTCTGGAAAATATCTCGATAATTTTTGGAAATACGAAAAAATGTGCTAATAAAAGTTGTAGAACCTAATATTTTCTACAATTTTTGCAAAAACATTTTTGTTAAATCGATAGTTGCTCTGAGTTCTAGCGCAATGAAAGTTGCCGTCAGGTAAAGAAAAACAGCAATTAATTATTGGTAGTACGTTACTCTAGCTTGCCAAAAAAAGTGTAATCAAAGAATTTCATAATAGAACGCAAACAATAATATTTATCATGAATGGGAGGGGTATGGGCGATAGGAGGAAAGTTTGCGCAACATAAACATTTTGGCGAATTGTTTGAAAAGACGTGAAAATGTATTCATTTATTCATATTCATTTGTGACGGCAACTTTCATTGCGTTAGAACTCAGCAACTATCGATTTAACAAAAAGTTTTATACAAAGGTTGTAGGAAATGTTATGATCTACAACTTTGATTACCACATTTTTTTCGTATTTCCAAATATTATCGAGATATTTTCCAAAAACAAAAATTTTGTATTTTTAATCGACTATATCTCGGCAAATATTAATAATACAAAAGAAAGTTTCAAATAGAAAAGATGGAAAATTTTATCCTCTACATAAAAGCTTTTTAAAATTTTGAACGTAAAACTTACTGTTTCCGAGATATCTGCAAATAGGCGTTTTTCAAGATGGCGGCTAACGCTCGCGGTTTCGGACGACACAAACTTGGTTTTATACTTAGAGGACACTCTCTGACATAATCCAATCGAAAAATCAATTATCAGGGTTTTTGCGGAGCGAATGTCTAAAAATCCTGGACTACTAATGTTTCTAGCCCGCCGTAGAATTACACTTGATTCCTGGGAGGACGAAAAACTTTTTCATCGGTGAAAATGACGTAAGTCCAGTAACGATTGAGGTTTCCTACACAAAACCTTAACCGTCGAGCAGCATGATTAATAGAGGCTTTTGGGCAAGCACATGAACTCGCAGTATACTTTCCGTCTATTTTTACTGTTCTTGCAGAACAATTTATATTGGCTGTTCTACAATTAGCGTTGATGTTGCAAACGGGTGGTTACGAACCTACTGAACTATATTTTGGTCTTCTTCTCTTGAGGTGACTCTTGGCTTTGGTTCTCGTTTTGTTAGTTGTGTGATGTTACTGCCTTCATCATGCTTTTTTAACCACATACGAACTTGTCTAGTCTAGAAAAAAAGTGCGGAAGTTATGATGTACAGTACAGCGGTCAATATCGTCAAATTTTTGTTTAGTTTCTAGTCAAGGATGACAATGATAGGTTACTATACCTTATATCTTTAGTACAAAAAATTTGCTGGTATAATATATCGCGCAAAAAAGAATAAAGTTTTAATGCGAAATTGCCATCATCAATACAACTACTAATAACATTATTTAATAAAAAATATTTGTATTTATTTTTGTGAAGCTACACTTATGCTGGTCCATTTGACAACACAATCTGACATTTAGAGTTGCCATGAGTGTACATAGAATATCTTTGTTGTAAGCAATATTGCACGTAATCACATAATTTGAAAATAAAAAAATTGTCAACATCTCACATGTAACAAAGAACACGCAGTCAAACGAACACTTAGATCCACCAGATTTTGTCGTTGCAACTCTCATTCGGAAACCTTTTGTCGTCGAACGTGCTGAAAGGCCGTAAAAGGAAGAGAACATAAAAAACAATAGATTACATTAAAAGCGTACCGGTCTACCGGACTGACATTTACAGTAATTTGTCGTAAATTACGGTCGGCGGTAAAGTCCCCGTCGCCATAAACGATGTCTCCTTTAACGCTAAAAATACGTCCGCAAATGTACCGGCACTGCACGAGTATTTAAATATCATCTCGCACTGGTCTCGAGCTAAATCGATATCCTTAAAGAGAACGGACCCATTTAGGATATGAGCCTAATCGAGATGAAGGGTGATATCGGTGCTGTAGTTCGGAGCTGGATTATTTACTGTTATTAGAGAATATATTATAGATAATAGTAATGGTTGTAGGAAATTAGATAAAAATTTACGACGAGTAGAAGCGCGTGCACTCTTCTGATAGAAGTTATTTGCAAAGATATACCTACCGGAGAAAAGAAAACTGGTTGTCGAATAATTAACCAAAAAAACACTTAAACTGACAATGTTTCTTGCATCCTTCCTCATTAATGACTTCTAGGGGAAGTCTTTCTCATCAATCCTAAATTTTTCTGGAGTTGCAAACACCATACAGTACCATCACAAAGTTTGGAAGCAAGTACGAATTCCTTGGAAACTAAATTAAATTTTTATTTATTTAAATTTTTACTAAAGCTGTTAATCCCTATTCTAAATAAAGGTATATGAAAACATATTCAATAAGTATTTCTTATAAATTCCAAGTATTACAAAAGAAATTAGATTTAAATCGGTTTAATGCTTTACAATGTTAAAATAATGAGGTTATCTATATTAACAGATGGGATGGTATAATAATGAGGGTGCGTTGGATACTATTGGGGGTTATTCAGGTAATAGTTAGCCTGCACTGCAAACAATTTCTATCGTTATGTCTGGCAAGTTATCCCTGCAAATATTTTTAACTTAAAATAAGTGTGCAAGTTTTAAATTTGTGTGAAAATTAAATAAAATATTGGAAAAATGCCGAAGCGCGACCAAATAACTTTAGAAAAACATTCAGCTATTTGTATTCTTCGAGATGAAGGATATTTAGAAAGGGCTGTCGCTACTAGAGTGGGAATTTCACCGAAAAGTATTTATTATGCCTTAGCGAGGAGAAGAGAAACGGGGCAGTTTTGTGATCGAAGAAGAAGTGGACGACGATAGACAACAACAGCAGCCGAGGATAGATTCATTGTAACGTCAGCTAAACAAGTTATGGTATACCTGATATCACGAGGAACCTTAATACCAGGCGAGAAACGAAGGTGTTTGTCACTACTGTAAAAACGCTTGCTCACCGCGGGTTTGAGAGGGTGCGTTGTCGCAAAAGGCCCTTACTATAACGTCAGAATAAAGATGAAAGATTGGCATAGGCAAGAGAATATGCAAAACGTACAGTAGGTGAATGGTAAACCGTGTTATGAACCGACGAGTCGAAATTCAAACTATTTGGTACTATAGCAGAGTTTTCGTTCGCCGTGGACTGGGTGAACACCTTAATGAAACTTGCTTAATACCTTTCGCGAAACATGGTGGTAGAAACATGAGGGTATGAAGGTTGCTTTCGGTGGCATAACGGGCAATTTGGTGAAAAGAATCGGAATAATGAATTGGAAAGAACAGTATTTAGCTATTTTAAAAACTAACGCTTTGCCATCTGGAAGTCATATTATTGGATCAATCGTTCATTTTCCAATATGACAACGAACCAAAACACACTAAGGCTAAGTAAAAACTATCTAGAGGAGAAAGAAGCAGCAGGTGAGATAATAACGATGGTCGCCTCCTCAGAGTCCTGCCTTGTCACCTATCGCGCTTTGGTGGGTTCAACTTGGCCGAAAAGCTAAAGAAAGACAAACGCAATACTCAAAAGTTGTGGGCTTATTTACAGGAAACATGGCATCAATTTCATGCTAGTGTTTACAAAAGTTAGTTAGCAGAATGCCCAGAATTTGCGAAACTGTAATACGGGCTAAGAGAGGATATAGCGATGAAAGTAATTTTTAAATTAATTGAGATGTATCACGGTATTATTTTTGAAATATTACTTGTATTTCTTATTGCTCTTATATATTCTTTATAAGTTTCAATAAAACATATCGACAAAAGCGTGATATATATATATATCTTTTTTGTAAAACTAGTTACTGCTTCCAATCTTTGTGACGGTACTGTACGTATGAAAATGCTTTCTTTACATATATAAAAATTTTTGAGATACGTTGTAGTACCATACTAAAATAGATCAATTCAAAACACAATGATGGTAAGGGCTATGGTATATTTACTGACACCATATAACAAGGGTAAGCTCCTCCCCACACTATTTAGTACGTAACTTCGGTTTTACGGTTTTGATAATCCTTGCCTCGCGCTAGCGAAACACGTGTCACCGAAGTTTATTACTAAACAATTTTGTGGTGAGGAGTTTACCGATGTGATATAATGTCAAAACATAATATGTACGGTAATTTGAGACTATATATCTCTAGAGAATTTAATACGTAATTATTTGAACATATTTTTTCCATGTTATTGTTCTAAACTAATACAATTATTTTTATGAGTACAATGGCACGTTGAGTACCATTAGTCAGCAGGATTTGACACACCACACACTACAATACATCTGTTCAACTACATGTTCCATGGAAATAAATGAAGAGAGATTGACTTGCCAACAATTTTACTGTTGTTTTTCATTGAGCTCTATTTATCGCGCAAAAATGTATAAAACATTGGAAGAATAAACCTCCTAGAAAAAGAAAGAAAGTGGCCGAAGCATGAACAGAAATAAAAAAGTAAAATGTTGTGATGGAATATATAATTGTTGATAATTTTGTGACAAAATAACTACTGAAGCACAGATTCGAACATTATTATATTAATTAGAAATTCGCTAATACTTGATAGAATTAAACAAGTATTCTTTAATGCTAAATTTGTAGCACGACCTGGATGAAAATGAAAAACTCCAGGAGAGCATTTGTTCAATGTCAATAAGGGAAGAGCTAAGAGCTCTAAAGGAAGAATAAAGATGTCAAAATCCATTATGAAATAACCACAAATGAATGAAGGTTTTGTTATAAAGTAATGTAATTTTTTAATGTGAATTTCTTTCGTTCGCAAATATGTCTCTCAGTGTTCAATTTTTTTCTTACTTTTAATGATACTGCATATTACACTTCATCATGTACATATGTTGTTTACTATCTACAACATGCTGCCATCCTGAAATCCATGTCGTATGCGACTGTATGATACCGCAGTATTTGTCTTTCTCACACTTTTTATACTATGCACTTATCAGTACAGTTTCCTGTAACTTAAATTTTTACTACCTATAGTGTATAAAAGCACCATTAACTTTTAAGTATCTTCAATGGACAACTAAACCAGCACGGTATCTACTTTCATAGCATTTCAAGATCAATTACGAAATCTAATTACGTCAGGAACATTACAATAATGAAATAATTCACACACCCCATTCACAGCTGTAATATAATCTCATGAGTACGAATAGCAATTGATATCGCTTCCCATTACTAGCATCGTAATCATCGTATCGTCTTCAACAGGTTAAAAGCTTGTTATTGTCTGGAAATGCGACGGCCATCGTATTGCCAACAACAAGATGGAGATCGTCAATTATTATTATAGTTGTTACTGCCGCTTATTGCCATCGATGCCAAAGGCGAGCTCTGCCGGCACAACGCCGAAGTTGGAGAGAGATGAACAGGGAAAATTGTGCCGTTTGCGGTTATCTCTAATAGTGTTTGTGTTCAAACTGTTGTGACGCCATTTAAAGGGTCATATCGATTAGGTTGAACGGTATTAGAGCTACTTTGCTGACCTCGAAAGTGCAGCGGCGGCAAGCGTTTCCGTCCGATGGAGATTTCCTCCATGGAAGTACGAGGTATGGATACCGTTGCTTTCCAACACCGGCATTGACCTTTTCAATAACATACTGCAACTACAATGAAATTTTACAGATTAATGATTCCTAATATTATCAAAGGTAAAATAGATAATTGATTCGTTTAGTGATAAATGCGAAAAATCTCAAAAAAATAGCAAACAAGGTTGAATTGTACACATACGCGTTTATTACATATTTTATTCTATCTTGAGAACTGTTATTTTGAAACATGTACTTAATTCATTACGATTACAATACATTTGTACTCCTGGCTGTAAGCAGCAAGAGGCTGCTTGCTAAAATGAATATACGCACATTTAGATCGGCAATAAACAGATGCAGCAGCCAACAAACTCATGTATTCCTTTCAAGTTGACAAGATTAAAATAACTGCTTACGGTATGGGAAAGAGGTCGTAACATAATATGCAATGTTTCAGTAATTCCAATCCCTTACTCTTGTTGTAAACATACGTATTGATAGAACAGGGCATCTAATAAAGCAGTAAGGAATATGCTTGCCTGGGTTTATATGATACTACGCCATAAACAACAATAGTTTCTTCATTTCCTAAGCTCTCCTCCCCTTTTCCTATGCTTCTGCCAATCAAAATCAGTTCTAAGTATTAATTGAGTTAAGTATCTTACATATATGTCAAGTTATGTATTTCGCTATTTATAAATATCGGAAACCTATTTTGGGAAATAAGAATGAATTTAAGAATAGTTTAAACGATCCCCACCAAAAATAGATACAGTGACATACAGCTGCTTGCAAAAACTGGGTAACCGCTAACAAGTGTGACTGCATATGCTAATGTAGAGGGAGGCAAGAACTATGCTTTAGTAGCATGACGATTTAACAATGAACTAGCTTCAGTTTATTTGCAACCCATCAGCAGGACGAAAATTGACCGATGCCAAGATATCACATACATCCCAGATGTAATAAATACTTTGCTTTCCGATTGGAAACAACGGGTAAGGTCAAAATCGCTATTGCGCTTAAATCGACTTGAATGTATGAAAACGTACGGATACGTATTGTACGACCGAGACCTAAGCATACACGCGACGAGTGGCTCTATATGCGCAATAGCGATTTAGACCTTAGCCGCTGTTTCCACACGATATACCGATGAATAATAGTATAGATGAAATATAGTAATAGTAATATTTACAAAACAAATAATTAATTAGGACAAAATAATACAATAATAATAATAATAATAATAATAATAATAATAATATTCTTTATTGTCCAATAGCATCAGCCAATAAAGGACAATATAAACTTATTAACTGTAAGGTATAGTGCAAACCATAGTATACAACAAAAGATACGAAACCAGGTTATTTGAATATATTAATAATACTTGACGATTTGAAAGTCGGCATATCAATGACACCGGTACACATTGAAGCATATTGGTCCTTACAGTTGGGAGATGAAACACTGCCGCATGTCTAGTTGTTAATCTAGGGATATGGAATGAGACTTTCTCCAATAGACATGGACAGTCGATTCTGTTATGAATTATATTAGCCAGTAGTTTGGTGCACAGTAAATCTTGTCTCGTGAAGAGAGAAGGAACATTGTGGCGTGACAATAATTTAAAAGACAAATACTTCAAAAACCTTCTGTGTATCCTGTCAAGGGATATGCTGTACCTAGCATATATCGGATACCAAACTACACAGACATACTCCAGCTTGCTGATCACGTAAGCGAAGTATACCGTCTTTATAAGTTGTATGTCCCTAAAGTAACTGAAGATACGCATAATGAATCCTAACGATTTACATGCGGATGACCACAATGTTTCCATTCGGTTGATGAACGTAAATCCACTGTCAAATACCACTCCCAAATCCTTGACAATGGTAGTCCTCTCCAACACATTATAGCCTAGATATATGATGCTATAAAGGGTGAGTTCCCACGACTATAGGACATTATGAAGCACTTTGAGACGTTGAGTTTTAGTTCGATCTTTTGACAACATTCTGCAATGAGACAAAATACGTCAAGTGAGCACCCCAAAAAAACACTATGTCGTCGATTTTTATGAAACATAGATCAAATGAATGCCTATACCAATACTAAACATAGCCCCAAAGGATTTTGCAAAATTTAAATTTTTATTGTTTTTTACGGATGTTTAAATATTTCAATCACTTTCAATGAAAAAATTAATGTCTCGGACACTTTTCAACGAAATGTTATGAAAATTTTATGAGAGATTCTTAGAAGTTTATATTTTCAAATGAAATAAAGAATTTTCGTAAATTTATTTACTTATATATTTATTTATAATAATTAAATAAACAATTGAACTTTTAATAATGTTCTCATGTTTCGATTCTTTCGAATCTAGGCGCAAAATGTTCCTCTGACCTTGAACTATAAGAATCCCAGAAAAAATTGACTCCCCAACTCATTCTGTAACTCGGTATCAATTTTCCTCGATACAAGTTTACTCTACGCTAGAGCGCCTGAGCGTACGTTCTACGCACACCGAGAAATTAACACTTCTTTTTAGTTATTCGGGTGATTGTAACTTTTTCATTTTCGGAATATATCTTACAAGCTATATTATCTAAATCTACGGGATTAAAATTGTAGAACTATCGCGTATTCTTAACAGTTGTAGCATCTGCAAAACGTTGCATCAATCGGCTTTCATTTGAATCATGATCCAACTGTGAACAGAAGCTGAAACTTATTTTTGAAAAAACTGCTCGCCCATTCGTATAATATTCTCGCATTTGTTATGTGTTTTTCGTTGACACAATGAAAATTCGCTTGATACGCGTGTCTTTTTACACATCCACCCATAACGTCGCACGCTCTTTTGCCGTGTGACGTTGTGAAGAAGTTCCACTCTGCATCGACTCCAAAATCACTACGGTGACACATCAGATTCATGAAATTGTACTTATTTTTGTACTGTGACCCTGCTCCGTCAGAAAAATAAAACAGCTCTTTTTCAAAAATTCTACTAGCTTTGTACTAAACAAATGAACTGAATTGGCATCGTGTGTAACTTTTTCCGAAACCAAAAAATGATTTATGTGCAGCATTTTTAATCTTCACGAAAGTATATCACGTACGGATTCAAAGCTATAAGTATTGCATTTTGTACGTAGCATGTATAGTTTTCAGCAAAATCTAAAGAAATAACTAAATCACCATCACACACCGATTCTTTCTTCTTATTAAAGTAAGCAACTTGTGACCTGGCTAAAAATCATGCTTCAGAAGTTTTAGCCAATCTGTTTCCAATGATTTGAGAAATTCGTTACTACTTACGACTTGTTCGGTGTTGTTACATCTGAAATGAAAATTTCGCCGTGATACATGAAAAATCGAAAAACATATTGTGAGAAAATCGAGTTGTTTGTTTAGCCGTTCAATAATAACTTGTATACCTGGGCACACGCGACAAGTCGATAAAAAGCATGCAGGGGTTGAAATTTCACACACTGAAACTTTTATCAAATCATCACATTTTTCAACAAAAGAAATTTAATGCTTCTTTAATTCTTTTTCAAACCGAATAACTTGAGTCTAATATTCTAATGAATCTTACAAACACAAACGCTGTGGGTACCACTTTGACCTGCTGCAATGCATTCAGGTGGTTTAAGTTTTTGGAATCTTGTGAGACCTATCTTAGCCTCTGAAAATGTTTCTTTATATTGTTCATGGAGATCTTTCATATTACATAATAATAGTCTTTTCTGAACACGAATTTAAAAAATAAACTGCTTTTTCACATTATTTACACATGTATAAATTGATAAATCTTAAACTTAGCATTTCGTTTCTTCTGAATCAGTATAAGATTCGATCGCATGTGATTGCGCCTTGTTTTTTTAAGGATTACAACACTCGTTGATAGGTCCCATCATGCGTATGAAACTGTTCTAAAGAATCTTATATGCAGCGCAGTAGTCTATCGATGTTTGTAAACAAACCACTATCGGGGAGTCAATTTTTCTTGCGGATTCTTATAGTTCCATGTCCGAGGAACATTTTGCGCTTAGATTCGAAAGAATCTAAACATGAGAACATTATTAAAAATTCAATTGTTTATTTAATTATTATAAATAAATATCTATATAAATAAATTTACGAAAATTGTTTATTTCATTTGAAAATATAAACTTCTACGAATCTCTCGTAAAATTTCCATAACATTTCGTTGAAAAGTGTCCGAGAAATTAATTTCTTCATTAAAAGTGATTAAAATATTTAAACATCCGTAAAAACAATAAAAGTTGAAATTCTGCAAAATCCTTTAGGGCTATGTTTAGTATTGGTATAGGCATTCATTCGATCTATGTTTCGTAAAAATCGACGACATAGTGGTTTTTGGAGGTGCTCACTTGACGTGTTTTGTCTCAATAACATCTAGGTTAAGTTGAAGTTGTTTAGCATCATGCAAGGACCTGATTTCAGAGAATATCTTGATGTCTTCTGCATACCCGAAGACAGGGCAGTTAATACTAAGGAGCAAGTCATTTATGTACAACAGAAATAGTAATGGACCCAGGTTTGATCCTTGAGGTACACCTGATAAGGCAGCGTAATCATAAGAACAGTATCCATTGTAGTAGACGTAGCACATTCTGTTCACATAATAAGACTCAACTAAGCGCAGTGCCGATGGGGAAAACCCAAAGGACGAGAGTTTATGTAGGAGAATGTTATTGTTTACTGTGTCAAATGCACGACAAAATCCATGTACATAACATCGATCTGGCTACGCTTATCTAGTTTCTCACAAATATATTGGGAAAAAGTATATAGATTTGTGACAGTAGAACGACCTGCAACAAATCCGTGCTGATCAGATGAGATAAATGGTATCATATGTTTATAAATTTGTGCATATAGCACACGCTCGTAAATTTTGGAAAAGTTACTTAATATAGCGATGGGTCTGTAGTTGCTTAATAAAGCACCTTTCTTATGAACAGGGCAAATTTTAGAACGTTTCCAACAGTTAGGAAAGACACCAGTGGTATTGGATAAATTAATAATAGTCGCCAACGACTTAGCAAACACATAACGACAGTCTCGCAATAGAAAACTTGGTAATAAATCATCACCAACCGTAAATTTTGTCGAAAACGTAGACATAATGTAAATCAATTCATTTTCAGTAACTGGCGAGAAGGAAACTGCCAAAGTGTAATTAAAATTGTCAGAGTAAGCATCATCGTTACTATGAGTTTTTGAATAAAAAACAGAAAAGGAAGAAGCGAAAGCATTCACTTGACTTCACTTTCAAGAGGACCACCAAACTCCGAGTCATCCGAAAACTTTCTTCCAACGATTTTTGTTGAGTTGCGTCTGGCATTTAAAAATTTCCAAAGTCGGGAGGGATCCGCCTTAATGTTGTTTTCGACATCCAAGAGGTATCTGTTATACGCTTCGGAAATTAAAGTTTTACACGTTGTTGTAAGACGCTTAAACTCACTATAAAACAGGACATTTTTTGTTTTCATCTATTTGCGGTGATAGCAATATTCTTTAATTAGAAGACGCTCAATATCACGAGACAACCACGATGGATAATGAGACCTAGCATTAGTCTTCCTTTGCGGAACATTCCCAGCTCTATTAATATCATTAATTTTTCAAGAAATGATTAATCTGCACGAAATAAGTTATCGTATAGGGAAATACAACTGGCTCTACGAACATTGAAAAAGAAAGCTATTGGCCGTGGGAGAAAGTTTCGATGGGCGGGACTGCGAGTATTCAAGAGAGATGGTAAGCGCTGGATGATAAGAATCTTCTGGAAGTAATGGATTATCAGAGTTCAGATTAGAAAATACAAGATCAAGTAGTTTATTGTCCAAGTTTTTAATGTTGTTAAGCTGTGTCATGTTAAGAATGCTCATAAAATACTTAAAAACTTTCACTTTATTACAATATGAATTATCAGATGAAAATAAATTGGGAAAGTTAAAATCTCCAATAATAATAAAATATTGATTCACCAGGTACGCCACAAGCGCACCAGTAAAAACCTCCAACTCATCACCAGTAACAGAGGGAGAAACGTAAACAATAACAGCTAGTACAGGGATGTAATTAATTTCACTCTTACATATAATCAAATCAATGAGTGGGACAAGATCTGAGATGTTACCGGTGTCAATTATACAGTACGGAATTAAATGTGATAGCGCTATCAGAACACCACCACCTCTCCAGTGATTTACAGTCGTAAACTTTCTGTCGGAGCGAACAGCGTTGTAGTAAGAAGAAAGGAGTTCTTGACCATGAACAGAGTCGCTCAGCCAGGTCTCAGCAATGAGTATAATGTATGTAATAAACGGTTATCGGCAGTATATGCGAAGAATGTGTGTGTTTTTGAGTTCAGTCCTCTTATGTTTTAATAATATAGATTGAGATGAGGGGATGATCTGTTGGAGCAATCTAGTTTTCCGATTTTACAATTGTGGGAATATCATTTGTATATCTAATTGTAAGATTTGATTCACCCTACTGAATTCGAACGTTTAGCTCCTGTTTCACAGCTTTATAAAGCGCAATTTGCCTGGGCGTTCTATCCGAAGATATAGACAACTTAGAAAAACTATCGGCTCTTTTTATGTTTTTAAATTTATGGATAAAACCTAACACAACATCAGGAGATGACAACCGAATTTTAATAGGGCGTGAGGAGGAATCTCTAGAGAAATCAAACCTTCCAAGACGTTGGGTGGCAACATTTACCTCAGGGATTCCAAGCTGACCCAAAATATTCTTAACCAAGACTGTATCCTGCTCCACCTGCTCCTTTTTTGAGTCACCATCCTCAGTTGAACCGTAAATGATTAGATTTGATGCCCTTCTACTTCCTTCACACACCTCACTTATAACATCCTCAGCAACAAGCATAGATGATAAAGATGAAGCACCAGAAGGCACAAACGGCGCAGTGGTGGACGCAGCACTGGCATCCTTTATAGCCCTAATTTCTTCCCTCAACTCATTCCACATCGCAACCAATTTAGGAATTTGGAGCAAACCTTGCTCGCAGTCGAGGCATATGTATTTAACCCTTCGCTTTGCATTAGAGCTCCGAACATGTACCGTGAATAGGTCTGTTGGACCCATCGCATTTAATAAATTTGTCACTTATTTCATGAACCACTGTATTACATTTAAGATATGACACATGTAGAGAAAAATAAGGGTGTATTGATAGGATACTAAACAAGGACACGTTTCACACCAACTTGGCCGATAGCTGGTGACTAACAAACAAACACGACGATCGCGGAATGGCAGAGTTTAGAAACAATAGGAAATATCAATACATTAATATGGGAAAAATTATTAGACAGCTGTACTACATTTCAATAGATACATATGCATCAGGTATAAAAATAATAAGGAACTCTCCATAAGAAATAAGAATAATAAAAAAGGAAAACCACAAGCTTTTTATCGGCGGAAGACACGTATATTCACAATGTGATACAGAAAAGAAACCAAAATTACACTATCTAAGGATTGGGATCGGTGCAAAGCCAACTTCCGTGAAAAAATATGTGGCAGATGTGGTTCCTTGGAATTTTCAGCAACCTATCATCTACTTAAAGTTCAATTGAAAACAAAATTTAGAAGTAATGTCCATAGGTTAGCACCACATCTCATAAATGTTAAAGATATCTCAAAATCACAAAATCTGTTGAATCAATAATAATGTTATCTATTGATGGTAATGCGTATACGTTTGCTAATTATAAGTGCATTTATTGATCAATTCGACGTTTGTTCTTATAATAAATAGCATTATAGCTTAATCAGCCAACGTTAGTTGCAAATTTAGCATTTTCTAGACTAAATGGAATATTCGAATTATTTATTCGTCTTATATGATATATAATAAACAATCAACACATACTACTGTAAAAAGGAATCATCTATTATCATTTCCCTTAAACGAGTATTTCCACAGCAGAAGTTGTTAGCGTGTCAGTAATAACGGTGCTAATGTCTGGCATTGACGAACGATGAAAAACAAATAAAACTGTGCATCAATCACAGCAAAAGCTTTACGATTTAATAGAACGTTTGAATGATGAATGTATTATATCGAGCACATGTGTGTCTCCGCTGTTCCGCCAAATTCGGCGCTAGAATTCCAGGAGCCCTCAATGCGTGACCCAATAGGGAGCAAACGTCTGTGTATGTCCTATTGAATAATAAAATAATCAAGTAGCGGTTGTCGGGTGAAGGTACTTTTTTCCCTCCTTCTCCGTTACTTCGTGAAAATAATTAATTAGACCCGTGTCGGTGAAAGCCGCCGTCCTCGGCTGTATATCTGGGCTTAATATCTCTTCTTTGCGTTAATATTTTATGTTGCTGTAAAAAGGCGAAACGAGAAAGTAGCTTTTAATTGACGAAATCTGAATGAACAACTTATGCAAGGAAGGGAATCTTTCTCACTCGCTTTTAGTTAAAACTATTAGTGATACTTCGAGAAAGCTCTTTTGTCCTAAAAAGACTGATACCAGTATTTACTAAGAAAGGCTAAAAAACACTAAAGTTCTGTACCATGCAAAGGTTTGACACCTAGTTTATCACCAGAACAAACCCAAGAATATACCACCTGTAGACGTCCTTGAGATTTTGAAAATTGTACGAGTATACGAGCTGAAGAGATGTAGAATAAGCTTTCCTCGTTACAGTAGTAGTAGGATGACAAAATACAGAAAACAGAGGCAAAGTGGGTTAATCACACTCCCAACACTAATGCCCTTTTCTAATTGTAACGCCAGCAGCTACTACTTGGTTTAATAGTCGTACAGGCAACAATAATGACTAGCGCCCGCTGTGTGTATACTAAGTATTTCAATAGCTCTGCCTTCTGGTAACTATCGCACGATCACCGTCAAGAATTGAAGTTGGAGATTTTCCGTGTACAACAGCGTTCTTTGCTCTCAACATGAGTTTAAGGTCAGCCGCTCTGCGACTTGTCTTAATGTGAGTTCCTATAACTTCGGATCCCGTTTTGTTTGACGTTTCCTTTATTTACTTTTACATTTTTGTGCCTCACCCTCCGTGATTAATTATCCGTTCGATATCTTGTCTTCAATTAGTAATAATTCTGTTTTCAGTTGTCCCTTTCACTTTCGATTACCATTCGCTTCACAATCGCGTTATTATTTAATTGTTCCTGAGTTTGACCTTCGTTCTAAACCTATGATAGTTCAGTTTGCTTATTTTTAATATTTTTAGGATATTCTTAATTACTAAGTTCCGTGCGCTCATTTTTTTCTTTTATTCTGCCCTTATTCTTAGATTTTCGTTGTAGTTGTTTATTAACCTAATAGCCGATTGGGTATTTACATGTTTGTTTAGTTATCTCTATGTCCGCAGGTGCTGAGCTTCATCGAATTTATTGTTTTTAACTTTGATTTTCGTGGCGAAATTTTAGTTTGAGCGTGGTCCAATTTTTCGTATCGTGTACATACCCGTTTGCAATGTTCTTCGTTCTAGGGTCGTTCCATGCCAAATCAATCATGAATTTTCTTGACCCCTCCGATTTTGATGAAATTTGGGTTAGTTGTTATACTAACTGAAAAATTGACAAATACAAATTTTTAGCCCCCTAAGTCGACAGGGGCCGAAAATACGGAGGGTAACAATTTCCCCAAAATCTCAAAATTCAATAGCTTCAGTTCTATTGTAGCTACAGAGCCCAATTTGTTTTCTATTTTAAAGCTCTTAATATGCTCTAGAAGACTACTACAAACAAAAAAATTTTTGAAAAATGAGGGGTACCTCCTTAATTTAAAGGTCGTGGCAAGGGGTGGGCGAAATGGACGGAATATATCCCCCGATTTTTTCATCATTATCAGAGTTTTACATTTCGGAAAATTTATACCTTCAATCAGGTGTAGATTTAAGTTTCCATTCAACATTACTGTAATCTTTAAATAATAAAGCATGAGTACGGAAGAGCAACCTAGAAAGCTACTTCCTTCTCTATAGCAAAGCGAAAACAAATTCATAATAAATGACAGACAGCATCTGGGTCACAAAATGGAAAGAATGTTATGTTTGATTTTTGGCATTGCGTTGTAAAATAGCGCTTGAAGGAAACTCTTTAGTTTCCTTCAAGGGCTATTTATATAAAAAGACCTTCTTTTATACCTAAGTGCGTCACACTACAATAATGTTTAATTCTTAACAAATGTAATTGAATCGAGAAAGCTACATGCTCTCTTAGTCTTTCAATAATTTTTTTTTCGTATTGAACTCAAAATCAAGTAAATCAAGGAAATCATGATGGTGTCTACTCTTACCGATCGAGATATTTCCAAACACGTATTCGATAAGCAATTTCTTATCTCCAGAAGAGACACAAAAATAAAAGGAAACACATGTTCCTGTATTATTGTAATGTGAAATAATCAACTGCAGTGCAGATTGAATCAAAGCAAAAAGTTAAACAAAAATAAAAGCGCTATATTAAAGAAAATATGTAGAATAATGCTTAAAATTAAACATTTTAAAACCACGTACGAGAAATGTCATCGGAGAATAAAAGTGGAAAGTAGAAAAGTATACGAAAGAGAACGGCGACCGGCGAATATGTTTTTCGGAAGTTATTTCAGGAGTTCGTATTTAGCTATTTTCGCCCTCCCGAGTTACAAGTGAGTTATTATACACCCTTCATCTTTCTTTTATGTTGAAATTTATGAAGTCCCCGGAGTGTTTTTGAAGGTACTTGCGCGGTGGTAGTTTCGCCAGGAATATTGTGCGCCACAGAGGAGCATGCGATTCCGCTGTTGCTGAGGAATACGCGTTCCTTCTTCTTTTAACCTTCAACTCCCCCATTTAATTAGATGTAATATTTAACGTTTCTTTCGTATCTCTAACGAGCTGTTTGTGCGTCCGTGTATTAAAATTTTACGACTAAAGGATATTCATTAAAATTCATTTGTTTTTCTACCCTTGTCGTAGGCGCTTTGCCGCTTTGCGAGATAACGTCCTGGGACTTAAGATTGAAACGCCTCGGAACAAAGAGACAAAATTATCATTTTAAAAGCTTCTGAGGTCGCTCCACTAACACTTTCGTCTTATTTATAGTAGTATAATAGTGAATATTTGGACAGGGCGGAAACTACCTAGTCTAACTAGCGGAAGCTCTGTATTAAAAGGATTATAGAAGAAGAAAGTACTACAAGAGAACTAAAGCTATGCCCAGGGTAGATGGTTCGAAAGTTCTACAAAGAGTTAGAAAATATTATATGATGCATGGTATCGAAAGCATTACTGTAATCTAACAGTAGTAGCTTTGTTCTCGCGTGCTGCACAGACAATGTCGTCCACAATGTGAGCGATAGCTGAGATGCTGCTGTAGCCAAATTGGAATGCAGATATTTTTAAATTTACAAAATACTGCAATTGACTTCCGATGCAACGTTCAAAGATTACCGGGTCGTAGACTTGATATGCTCTTTACATTTTTGTTGGTCATTTTTGGAGGGTACAGGCGATGTCAATGTAGCTCTAGATGAATTACATGCTACTCTCTACCGTCTTCTTGATAAATCTGTTCCAAAGTTTGCTTCCTCCAGAAATAGATCCAGTTGTCCTCCCTGGTTTTCCGCTGGGATAATTGCCAACATTAAACTTAAGTCCTACTATAGACGCAAGTGGATTAGTACTAAGAACGCTTATTTTGAGAAAGAGTTTAAAAGACTTCGCACTCTTTGCAAATCGGAAATTTCTCCGGCCCACGAATTTACAATTTACAATCAACGGAAGCATCAATTTTGAATGACCCCAGACAGATATTTAAGTATATTCATGATAAACAAGGATAAACAAGAACGTCGTAGATCCTTTCGCCGAAGTCTTTCGATCTACTTATCTTGCTGGTGCACCGTTTTCTGATCATACCTCCTACGGTGATTGTGTTCCGTTTTGCCTCCCACTTGTTACTGAAGATGAATTGAGCAAAATTATGGCCTCCTTTCCTGACAGTTACATTTCTGGTGATGACTCAGTTCTTTCTTTTCTTTTGCGTAACGCTGGTTCAGCTTTTGCTAGACCCCTGGCGGTTTTGCTTAAATTGTCTATCAGGACTTCCGTTTTTCCTTCTGTGTGGCAAAGAACAAGAATATGTTCTGTATTTAAAAAGGGAATAAATCTGAAATTACTAACTACAGACCTGTATCGATTTTGTCGAATTTTGCCATGGTTTTTGAGAATGTTCTGTATTTACATTTATATAAAAACGTTATATTTTACATATCGCCTTATCAGCACGGCTTTGTCGGTGGTCGGTCAACTGTCACCAACCTTGTCATTGTTTCTCAATTTATCTGTGGTGAGTTGGATAGCCGTGGTCAGGTGGATGTGGTCTACACGGATTTCAGCAAAGCCTTCGACATCATTGATCACAATATATTAATGTATAAACTGTGTGGGTTTGGCCTTAGTACACCATTTGCTGAAGTTAATTCAGTCATACTTAAGTAATAGATGTAACTGTGTACACTATAATGGCTATAAATCCTTTGATTTTACTTCGGTATCTGGTGTGACGCAGGGATCAAATCTGGGACCTTTGCTATTTATTCTGTACATTAATGACCTCTTGGAGAATCTATCATGTCCGGTGTTAGCATATGCTGTTGACATAAAATTTTTTCTAGTATTAACAGTTGGAATGATGTTTCAAATTTACAAGACAATGTTAATTACATTATTAACTGGTGCGCTAAATTTAAATTTAAATTAAATCTCAATAAATGCTGCTACGTTTCTTTTACCCGTAAATTTAACCAATTGCCTCTAACTATAACATGGGTGATCACTCCTTGACCAAACTGGTTGTGGTTAAGGATCTTGGTATGCTGTTTCATCATGCCATGAGCTTCTCACCTCACATAACTCACCTGTGTCTTTCAGCGTCTAAGACTTTG
The DNA here is from genome assembly GCA_038088585.1 of Chrysina gloriosa. Classification (NCBI taxonomy): domain Eukaryota; kingdom Metazoa; phylum Arthropoda; class Insecta; order Coleoptera; family Scarabaeidae; genus Chrysina; species Chrysina gloriosa. The sequence continues at coordinate 31,130,086 of CM076091.1, forward strand.
GGGTTTATAATACGCTCTTGCTGATCATTTTGTAATGACCAATTGCTGAAATCACCTTTTTCAGCTTTATTATTAGTAAATTAGAATACGCGTCGCAAGTCTGGTCTCCTCATTATATCTATCTTCAGCTGTCAATTGAAAGGATTCAGCGTCGTTTTCTTAAATATTTATCATTTAGGATGGATGGTATTTATCCCGATCGAGGAATTGATTATAATTCGTTGCTGAGGAGGCACGGCTTTAATTCTCTAGCCTTTCGACGTGAATGCAGTGGTGCCCGTTTCATATGGAAATTGGAATCATTGATGTTCGGCTCTGCTTTTCCAGTTAAACTTTTATGTTCCTAGAATATCCTCTCGTTCTCACACTACATGTTTTATACCATTCTCTAGAACTAATTTACTTAGTGCTTCGCCACTCGCTACAATGTGCCGATCTGCCGCCCTGCATTATACGGATATTTTTGTTAATACTGTTAATGATTTGTAGTTACTTTAATATTTTGTATTTTTCTTTTAATGTATGCATACCCAAACACAATTATATTGTAGTATTTGTGGATTTTATCTAATACCTACGTTTTTTATTTCAACTCTATGTTTTCCTCTTCCAAGGCTACTATTCTATTGCGTATTCGTCAATTGTAAGTCGTTACCACTTATATGTAGTTGTTCTATTCCGTTTATTTAAGTGAGCTAAAATAAACAAATATAAAATGAAAACGCTAGTAAATAGACATAATAGATGGGCGGCGCGGCGGTAGAAATATACCAGAGAATAGAGGTTCGGTTGAGGGAAGAAAAAATAATAGAGACATGCAGCCAGCAAAATAATGTAATACAAAATATATAATACCCAGGTATGTAATTGGTGATCTCTAGAAAGTGCACCCACAAAATATTAGATACCTACATAGTGTACTGTACCTTGTGCAGCATCTAACATTACAGATGGGGAACTATTTATTTAAACATCTGTAATTTTGCAACTATCGCACGTGTTCAATTCCGAATCTTTTTCAGTTGCATTTGGTGATATTTGGCTAGTCCACTTACAAAATTTCAGACATCTAGTGCGTGCACTGTTCCTGTTCGAGTATTTAACACTAGGAATCATTAAAGATGATTGCAAGGACTGTGGTGTAATTTACTGACACAATATCACATCGGTAAACTCCTCATCACACAATTGTTTATAATAAAATCGGTGGCACGTGTTTCGTTAGCATTTTTAACAACCGTATGAACTGAAGTGGCTTATACGGTTGTTGAAAATGCTTGCCTCGAGCTAGCGAAACACGTGTCACCGATTTTATTAGAAACAATTGCGTAGTGAGGAGTTTACCGATGTGATATTATGTCATTAGGAATTATTACTATAGCGCGTTTCATCACCAAACTTCTGAGTTGCATTTTTTGATCCTCCTCCAAAATTTTCGTATTATGCCAGATTTAAATAAATCAATTGAAACGTCTAATACCGAGAAAGGACCCAAGTATACAGCAGATTAGTTACAATTAGAAACGACAGGATTACTACACTCATGGCCAATAGCTATAATGTTGGAGACAGCGAGAGCTCATCCAACGGTAGCAGCCAGAATTGGAATGATTTTAGAACTGTGTTTAAAAAAAACATTTATATTTGAAAAGAACAAAACCGAACTTTGGAAATCTATGCAATCACGAGTACAACAAAGAAGAGAAAATATAAGTACCTATGTATGTCTATGAGGTGTTACTATATAAAGAACTAGAGCTGCCTTTTTGTGAAATAAACGAACAAGTTATAGTGGATCTATGGTCAAGGGATTTAAGCAATTAACTTATGGCAAGACCACATACAGATGTGAATGACCTATACGAGGATTTAATGCAATATGAAAAAGTGGAAGTTACCCGAAGAGGTGTAATGATTGAACAAATTCAATCGAAGATTAAAGCGGAAGAGGTGACCACTCCGGAACTGCTTTTCCAATAATGCGGAAGCAGCAACAGCCCGAGAGCAGAGTGAAGCCTGTGAAGTGTCTTAATTGCCAGGAATTTTGACATATTATTAGTGAATGCCCACAACCAGTTCAACCAGGAGGATCATGTTATGTATGCGGAAGCTAAGACTATCAGAGAAGTAGATGTCCAGAAAGGAATCCAGGAGTAGCGCAAGATTAGAATGGAGACCATACATTGTTGATAGTACAAGATGGACAACATCCAGAAGCATATACAACCTACTTATTTAGAAAGCAGTCAATTTCGTCTAAATACAGAAGCCATTATTGATTCAGGTAGCCCTATAAGTTCAATTTAACAAAATTTAGTCAAAAATGCAGATGCTAAACCTGTAGAATTTAGCAATTATCAAGGTACGAATAGGTCAAAACTAAATATTTTAGGTGTAATTAACGTTGAATTAATCGTTTCGAATGGAAGTATTAATATAGATTCTTAAGTCGTTCCTGGGAGTACGATGCCATATAATACCCGATAATGCATTATTTCCAAATGATATTTTAAATATAAATTACCTCGATACTAATGATCCTCCTGAAATTAACATAAACAAGGATATAGACCACACCCATAAGTCAGAAATATACAATCTGTTTGTTAATAATTATGTAAATCCAAATAGACTTTTGCAACCAAAGACAGAGTTCGAGATGAAAATTGTAGTTGAGGGTAATTGTGTCCCATTCTTTTTCACACCCCGTAGCTTACCTTAAACAAATTATCGGAGATTTACTGAAGGACGGAGTCATACAGAAAAGCAATGCAGAATATAGTTCAGCAATTGTTTTACTTAAAACAAAAAACCTAATGATTTAAGAATGTGTGTTGATTTCAGAGAATTAAATAAAATATCATTAAAAGATAATTATCCAATTCCCCTAATTGAAGACCAAATTGATGACATGAGGGACAGTAAAATACACATCACTTGTCACACTTATAGGACACTGAATATTTGAAAATGAGATTTGGTTTAAAAAATAGTCCACCTGTATTTATAAGATATAGCAATACGGTGTTTTCCGATATATTAGATGCTAATTATTATTATTATTAGAGGATATTTTAACTGCTACAAAACGGTAAAAGAAAATCTAGATATTTGCAGTCTTTGATCTATTAGCTCAAAATAAACTTGGGTTAAAATTGGATAATTGTGTGCATCTACACAGAGAAATAACTCATTTGGGGTATGTAATTAAGAATTCAACAATAAGACCAAGCGACCTTCCTATAAATGCTATTAAGAACTACCCGTACCTTGTAATATTCGAGACCATCACAGTTTCATTGACTTGTCGTCTTATTTCAGAAAATTTAATACAAACTTTTCGTCACTTTCAAAACCCTTGTAGGATACCTATATTAGAAAACAATACGACATTTGTGTTCGGTGTACTATAACGTGGCAGTTTCAACAAAATTAAAGATATCTTACCATCTCATCCTGTATTAACGATCTACTCGTCTCACGCTAAGACGCAACTACATTCTGATGCCAGTCCCTTAGGCTTTGGCAAAACTTCGGTAAAGTTTACCCAGTATTCTATTTTAGCCAACGCACAGCTGAGTCCAAACACAGTTTCGAGTTAGAAATGTTTGCTATCGTTAGTAGTTTTAAAAGATTTAGGGTTTATTTGGAAGGTATACCTTTCAAAATTTTAACTGATTATCACAGTGTTAATATGGGCTTGAATAAGAAAAAAGAAAAGAAAGATATAAATCCGAGGATAATGAGTTAGGCGCTACTTTTGTAAAACTTTGATTACATCTTAGAGGAGAGGGACAGCAATCGTATGCGACATCTTGATACTTTAAGTCGTATTAGTAGCTTAGTTATAGAAAACAATACTTTAGAACAAAATTTAAGTAGTAAACAAGGTTTGGATCCTTACATTTATCAAATCACAGAGAGCCTATATAAGATGGAAAATAAATAATTTGAGTTAAGGAATAGGCTGTTGTATAGAAAGTATAAAGCGAAGTTGCTCTTTGTTGTCCCAGAATCAATACAGTCTAATGTAATTACAACCAACCATGATGAAATGAGTCACATAGGTGTCGATAAAGCTAATGAAGTCATATCCAGATATTATTGGATTCCTAATTTAAAATAAAAGGTCAAGGAATACATTGGGAACTGTCTCTAATGTATGGTGTAGTCTTCAATTACTGCGAAAAAGCAAGGTCTGTTACACAGGATTCCAAAAGGAAATCTTTCTTTCAACGTCAATCACTGCGGACCTTTTGAGAAAACTAAAAAACGTAATAAATAATTTTTTTTGTAATATATGGTTTTACTAATGGTTTACTAAACTATACGCTTGTAAATAAAAGGAAGTCATAAAGCACCTACAATGCCTTTAAAGCTCTCCTTGAGGAAAATGACGTATCACATACATTGATTGGTACTGGTGTTCCCCGCGCGAATGGTCAAGCCGAGATAATCAATAAAGTTGATCTCCCCATGTTAGCCAAATTTCACTGAATCTTTCGAAACTTGGAACCACTTAAATGATGTTGAATTGCAATAAATAACTATTAATCGTTTTTCTGTAAAAGCTCCTTCTAAAGTATTGTTCGGGTTCAGTCAAATAGGCAATATTAACAACAATCTTAAGTTATACTGATCGAATAGTGAGTGTACTAGAAATTTAGAGGATACAAGAGAAAGCATCTAATAGTTCAAACCCAACTTTCAAACAGGGTTCATTATGACAAACGGCACAAAGTTGCACAGGAATATAATGTTCGTGATTATGTTATGATAACAAACGTTGTGTTTCTAGTTCTATATTTGCAAACTTCAGGAGTAACAACGTGTTAGACTCTCGGGGAGGTCAAAGTGAAAAGACCTAAATTTTGATAATATCGTTTATTGCTACTACAGAATTCTCGCCATCAGATTAAGGGCAATTAATTGGAAAATCCATAGTGAAAACAAGATAAGCAATTCATTTTGAAACCCTTAAATTTAAAAATTGAAGGAAACTCTAACCTCACCGCGACTGACAGACCTTAGACCATACGGTACATGGACTGCTCATAGGCCGCCAATTGCCGGTCACACAGGAGCAGTGATCGTAACGTATATGGTGACGACGAAACCCGATGATTTCCAATCGCACGGAATGGGGCTGTCACGAAAAGCTGACTGACTGAATAATGAGGTTAGAAACTATGTAACAATCTTATATTTAAAGGCCCGATAATATGCAGTTTGCATAAATTTGCATATTTGCATAATATATGCATTTTGTATACTATTTGCATATTTTGTAGTAATTCAGCATATTTGAAGTACCCGAGTTTTATTTATTTATTGGATGTAATTTATTATAGGATAGGCATTACTAAAAATATGTCGTGGCTGTAACAAACAAAGAGTTAAACAGCCCTCTTTAAATTAAAAATAGCATTCTATGAAGCCTCTTCTCGATACTTTTCCGATTAGCGCTTCCAAAAATTTATTAATGCTGTTCCCATACATCTAGACCGGGACAGAATTCAATCAAAAGCGAATTCCCTGAAACTTCTAAATAAATACAAAAATACATTTTACCAGAAAATTAGGAGCACAAGTGTCTCTTTGTTATTCGCAGAAATTTATTCCCATATTCGAAAGCATTATTTATTTTAAACGTCATTTTACGTTGGTTTTTCGAAGTGTAAACTTGTGGGTTGTTATTAATTATGATCTTATATGATAGAGATCTACCACTAATAGGTCAATAAAACAAGGCTGGTTTGAGCGATAGTTATATTTTCAGAACGTTTACAAACGTTTTCGGAACACCTTCGTCAGTGAAAATATAACTAGATAAATATATAAACAAACTTTGTTTTTTATTTGGGACTATCAACAAAATAACTAGTGACTAGGATTTCTTGATATAGAGGATGTATAACCAACTTTTATATATATATATAAATTATAAAAACTAAATTAATGAGTAAACATACATGCAAATTAAGTAAAACCTTATATCAAAAAATCTTTGTCGAAGCCTTAACAATTCTGTTCAAGGACTAGGGAAAACCAAATTCAAAAACCTAGCCAAAGGTTTCCTTCTTAAGAAATGCAAATGTCATTTTAACAAATTGCTATATACATTACTTAAATTTTGAATATCGGTCCTGAAATTAATAGTTTTAGTGTCTTTCTGTATATTTATCATTTCATATATTAGTCTTTTTTATAATTATTCTCTGTTTTTAATATAATTGTGTTTTCAAAATCAAAGTAATGCCCAAGATCTTTGTAATGTTTTGTTACAGCGGTCATTGCACCAAAATCATTATTTAAAGAATACTTATGGCTATACAACCTTTTCTTTAAATATTGTTTCGTCTGACCGATGTAACAACCATCACAGTCTTTACAGTTTATTTTATAAACTACATTACTCTGATTTTGTTTAATTATTTTGGATTTAGTATTAGTAAAAAGAGATCTATTACTATAATTTGGAATGAAAGTAATGTTTATGTTGTTTTTATTAAATTCTTTTTTATTTTTTTAAGCGAAAAATAAAAAAAAATAAAAAGAATTTAATAAAAACAACATAAACATTACTTTCATTCCAAATTATAGTAATAGATCTCTTTTACTAATACTAAATCCAAAATAATTAAACAAAATCAGAGTAATGTAGTTTATAAAATAAACTGTAAAGACTGTGATGATGGTTGTTACATCGGTCAGACGAAACAATATTTAAAGAAAAGGTTGTATAGCCATAAGTATTCTTTAAATAATGATTTTGGTGCAATGACCGCTGTAACAAAACATTACAAAGATCTTGGGCATTACTTTGATTTTGAAAACACAATTATATTAAAAACAGAGAATAATTATAAAAAAAGACTAATATATGAAATGATAAATATACAGAAAGACACTAAAACTATTAATTTCAGGACCGATATTCAAAATTTAAGTAATGTATATAGCAATTTGTTAAAATGACATTTGCATTTCTTAAGAAGGAAACCTTTGGCTAGGTTTTTGAATTTGGTTTTCTAGTCCTTGAACAGAATTGTTAAGGTTTCGACAAAGAAAGTTTTACTTAATTTGCATGTATGTTTACTCATTAATTTAGTTTTTATAATTTATATATATATATAAAAGTTGGTTATACATCCTCTATATCAAGAAATCCTAGTCACTAGTTATTTTGTTGATAGTCCCAAATAAAAACAAAAGTTTGTTTATATATTTATCTAGTTATATTTTCACTGACGAAGGTGTTCCGAAAACGTTTGTAAACGTTCTGAAAATATAACTATCGCTCAAACCAGCCTTGTTTTATTGACCTATTAGTGGTAGATCTCTATCATATAAGATAAGTATAAAAGGTCACGAAATATATATATATATACATTTAATTAATTATGATAGCAAAAATGCCGAAAATAGCGACTGTGCCTGGATGGATTGCACCTTATTCAGAATTGCGTATGGATGGAGAAAAAGTATTTTGCGTAGCATGCAGCAAGATTGTAAGTAACATTTAAGTTTATTTGCTCTTATTAATCTATAGTTTTTAAACGATGTTTAACAAAATCACCAATAGAACGCTTCGACAAATAATTTTATATTAAATTTTTATTTTAAAATGAGTAAAATGAGATGTATATTTCATGCGTATTTTTCGCACATCATCAGCACAATACGGAATATCTGATATTCCGTATTCTGCTGATGATTTTTAAATAAAAATCATTTTAAAATAGAATTATTTGTCAAAGCGTTGTGTTGGTTATTTTATTAAATGTCGTTTATTCCGATTGCTTCGCAAACTTTTTACACATTAGTTTTTTATTACTCCTTTATCTTTTACTAACACTTATTTTATAAGAAAACAACTGATGATGTGATATTTTTCATGCAGGTTAGAAGTGAGAGACAGTTTCAAGTCGACCAGCATATTAAAACTCCATCTCATGCTGCAAAACTATCAAATATGAAATTGGCGAAGAAGGGTCAGCAAGCATTACCGCAATGTTTGCCATCAACCTCCAAAAAATCGGAACAAGAACAATTTAATGAAGATTTGTGCCTAATGTTTGTATTGGCAGATATTCCTCTACATAAAATAAACAATTTAAATGTCAAGTTATTTTTGCAAAAGTACACCAGAAAATATAATATTCCCGACGAGAGCACCTTAAGAAAAATTATATTCACAGTATCTATGCAGAAACATTGAGTAGCATTAAGAAGGCTGTGTCAAACAATTAGCTTTACATATGCGCAGATGAAACTACTGATAGTGTTGGGCCGATACATAGTTCATTTAATGATAGGTATGCTTAACGTATCGGTTCCAGCAAAATCTTATTTAATTTCATCCAAACAGTTGGAAAAGGCAAATAATTTGACAATAACAAGGTTTATACAGGAAGAACTGGCAACCTTTTTCTTACCGGAATCGATTCCAACAGAAAAAAATGTATTGTTTTTAACGGATGCCGCACCATACATGGTGAAGGCAGCTTGCAACTTGAAAATCTTTTACCCAAATTTAATTCACACAACTTGCATGGCGCACGGATGAAATCGTGTTGCAGAAGAAGTAAGAAACCATTTTCCCTTGGTAAATATTTTAATTAGTAGTGTTAAGAAAGTGTTTTTAAAGGCTCCATTAAGAGTTCAGTTTTACAAACAACATCTACCCGGTATTCCGCTTCCTCCTCAACCAGTAATCACACGATGGGGAACGTGGTTGGAAGCTGCTATTTTTCATGCGAATCATTATCAAGAAATAAAGACAATTATTATGGATCTTGATAGCGATACACAATCTGTGCTAGACGCCCAAAAGGTGTATTCGAGTAACGAAATACCTCAACAGTTGGCGTTTATTAAAGCCAACTACAGTTTTATTTCCACTTCTACACTTACAAATTTGAAAAGTTATGTTTTGATGTTAAAGGAAGGGTGGGAAAATCCGTGTATGAAAAATTTTTAAGTGTAATAGAAAAAATGAGGGTTTTAAAAGCTAAAGGATATTGCTAAAATCTTGTGTGGTGAGTCAGTAGAAAATATTGAGTTGACAATAGAGGATATTTCTAATTTGAAATATGCTCCTATAACAAGCGTGGACGTAGAACGAACCTTTTCAATATATAAATACATGTTATCAGATAAGCGCCACAATTTTTATATTGAAAACTTTGAGAAATATGTAATTGTAAATTGTTTTCATAGTTAATTATGTTGTAAAATGTTATAAATAAACTTGCAGTAAACATAATAAAATATTTTTTCTATAGTATTATATTTTCTAACTTTACTCCTATTTTTTATCTGCATATTTTTCATAAGAAAGTGCATATTTAGGCCCATATTTCCACTTTGGTTTTTGCATATAATCCGGCCTCCACTTATATGATATGCTGCTGTCAACGCACGTTAACATGCGGTCGAGAAACATCGGAGAAAGCCGTTGTTTCTCGATCGCACTATATAACGTCACCATCTGTGGCCGTCTTTGTTGCGATGGTTCCTATGGGCAGTCCATATATGGTTTAATTGTAAGTTACAGACTCAAAGTTGGTTTAGTTGTATAAATAAAAAACTTATACCTAAGGTTAAGGGTCCTTATAAAATTAAATAATTTTACCGAATGATAGATACGTTATTTGTAACAGCTGATTTCCAATTTACACAAAAGCCTTTTGAAGGCATATACTGTGTGTTCTTTTTGTAATACTTTATTATTGGTCTATACTAGAATATATAAGAACAGCTGAGTTGTAGTAACCTTTGGTTATGGTAGTTACGGTTGTTATGTACAGATATTCTAATGTTATGTTATGGCGAACCGAGGGTGGTTTTTGTATTTAAGAAAAGAATTAGAAATATAACAGTAAAAATTAGTATACGTGTGAGTTATTAAATCCCTTGTAGACCAGAAACCCCTAGACTATATAACCAAAAATGATGCACCCTCACCTTATGAAACAGACACGATTTTGGACAGGTTAACCCACCTCGATCAAATATTGAGATGGATTCTTCTTGACTTACATGCACTTCTTGTTTTCTTATTTTTTTAGATTACATCAATTCACTTTTAGGTAAATTAAAAGCTGAGTTGGTTGCACCAGAACATATTTTAATCAGTAGCCTCATTTTCTTTTCAACAAGTTAAACGTGAGCTGATGGACTTATAAAACTAAGTTTTGTGTGATCTACATATACATTAATTTTCTAGCTTGCTGAACAATAAATTTTTGTAACTAAACAGAAAGCTATAAAAGACCGAATTCAAAGCTGTTGCCGTCGGTAGCTGGTAACGTTCTGCGAACTCACACAGATTTGCTGTATGGAATGCGCACTGTCAATCTATTATGATTATCTGACTTGTACGGCAACGGAATAATAATGATGAATAACACCTAACGACGACCATCCAGCCTGTGCCATGACAGGGTCCGGCTGCCGTCTATAACCGCCCTTTACGTTATCGAAAATCGAAGATAATCATGTCGGATTGGCTTAGTTTGTAGCGCGCGGTCACATCCACACAAGTGGAAACGAGAAGAGGAAAAAGAGCACTACGTTCCATCCGAGGTTTGTGGGCAAGAGCGACAGTTTCCCAATCCCGAGACGCAATAGAGACAACCGGCCTCACATCGAAACCAAAATGTTTGTGTAATCAGTAATCATGTACTATTGCGGCAACAAAAATCAAGTCTTATAGGCTATTTTGACTGTTTTTTAGCTGTGTAAGCCAGTCGTTTCATGTCATGTTCACGTCAATCATCTTGTCTAATTTCAAGAATAGTTTACCCACGAACGCAAGAAAATTCTGTTAAATGCATTTATTTGAAATAAAAATCTTGGAAACAAATCTTTTAATGGAAACAATAAATTAATCTAGTATTTTTAGTTATTTTTTACCACCGTATCAAATGGATTATTCCTTAAAAACTGAATAAGATTTTCTTCTTCCATGAAATTCCGTACTAATTTACGACCAGAACCACTTTGCCACAGTTCCCTGTTGTAGTAATTTATTTTTTAATGTGTGTGCTTTTGGGCACTCCAAATCTATTACCTAGTCTTCTTATGGACCATCCTTCCCCAAGTAATGTAATTATTTCCATTTTTCCAGTAGCACTTGAATGCGGCATAATGACATATGTCATGATTTCAAAATGACATAACTTTTGACAAGGAAAAGCCAGATTTAAACTACATTATTTTAAGTGTCCCATTTTTTGTTGCCGCAATAGTACTTGGAGTTTTCGCTTTTCTTTCATGAGACCTCGCTCCAAGAGGATATATTACTGAAAAATGCATGGTTTAGCCAAGAACATTTAAAACTTGGCAAATGATGTTGCTAAGGTGAATATTCACTCTTCCCATAAGAACGAATTTGAATTTTATTCCTAGGGTCTGTCGAATACACGTATAACGGCAGTTTGACGAAGTTACGTTGTTGGCTTTCGCCATGTTTCTGATGTCTACTGTCAAAATTTCACACAAATCTGACAGATAGTTTGTTTTATAATCATTTAAAAAATTGGTTTCTGTGTTGTGTAAGTATGAAAAAAAGAATTTGGAGTGTTAACTAAACTTAATTTTTTACGTAGAAAAACAATTAAAGAACCGGAAGAAAAGTTACGTAAATACTATTATGAATATGTTCCGTCACATGGTATACTCTGTAAGTGGCTTTCTGCTTCAAAAGTGGCTATATCAGCATGGATGATGCAGAACATCCACTATGGTCATTTACTTTACCTACTTCAGAAATGGTTAAAAAAGTAATTCTCTTGTAATTAAAGATCGCCAATCGAAAGTACTAAATGAGACAGCAAATGAAGTAAATATTTCAACCAAAAGGGGTATGTAAAAAGCTATTCGTGAGATGGGTGCCGCGTTTGCTTAATGCGCGATCAAATGCGCACTGAAATAAAAAATACAGAAGAGTGTTTAGCTATCTTCAAATGCAAGCTAAGGGAATTTTATTTAATATCACGTAAAGCTGTAAACTAAGATGGGGACGATTTTGATCAAAAGATTGTTTCTAGATAGGTATATGTATATCGTCGGCTTAAGATGCAACTGGCTTAACTCCAAAATCGAAAATTATTCAGAAGATGCAAAAAACAACTCAGAAAGTGAAAACATAATAAAACAAATATCGTTTGGGAAATAATTTTATTGGTTTGTTGCTGGATTACAAAAAATAATCGTTATTGTTAACAATGGATTTTATTTATGAAAATCCGGCAGTTAGGTCGTTTGCGATATACATTTATTTTGTCCGAAGGAGATAGGCAGCCAGTACCTGTTTCCTCTTTAACTTAAATTACTTACTACAAAAAAAAAAAACTTAGAAAACATATAAAAAAATAGTAACATTGTAATAATATATTATATCACTATTCGTTCTGTGACGGAAAACAAAAGCAGATTTGCAAATGTGGTAAGCTGTCATAAAACTGTCATAAACGAAAGTCCTCAGGAATAGAAGCTTTAAGATCCATTAAATGTTGAAACTTATCTTGTTTAATTGGTGTAGGAGTTGGATACATCAACGACAACTCCTCTAGATTCCAAATTTCTTTATGCTTTTTGTCGATCTATAGAATAAAGGTGCAAATTGCTCAGAATGTCTGATTTTAAAGTGAATTCCGTTTTCATTATATTAAAGCGCTCTGATGTTAGTGACAGTCAGATCACCTGGTGTTCTGCCTGGACGTGTGGAACTGATGTATTGGGCACCTTGAAAGTTTTGAAAATAGGTATGATCTAAGTACTTCACCTTGTAGTGTTTAGGATTTGTGCGAGCAGTTTCACAAACATTAACGTAATCTGCTGCGACATTAATTATTCTGGTTTTTTAGTTTTCGCTCATTAGTGGAGTGCACTGAATTGCATTCCATTTGAGTATGCTTTTTTTTCTAAAAACTTTTGCTCAATTATGATTTCATTCGTTTGTGTAAGGTTCAAAAGTGTGTTAAAAGAATTGCGTTATGGTTTGGTCCCGTATCACTGTATAAAATTACTTTTTCAAAAGAGTCTTTTTCCGGTAAAATGTATGTATGTCTAAAATAATTTGTAAATAATAGTAGCAAATGTGTTCGTTGTTAGTCCAACATTGTCCTCGTGCCAGAGGAAACAATATCCGTCCAAGGATTGAATATTCATAATTGTTTCATAAAGTAAATGTATTCATAAAGTTATGCACAATTAACTTTGTCTTATAGTAAAGAGCACTAACATTAGATTTTGGGCTCATTAGGACCGATTGCAAGTCCATCGTAAAAACTCTTACATCTTCTTTCTTTTTATCAACTTCTTTTTGCTTTCGCGCTTCCTCCTTTTTCTCCTGATGTTCTTGATAGGTAGCTTCATCAACATTACCAGTTTTGTATCCTACACACGTGTCGCATTCATCCTTTTTCGGTGAAAAGAGTGTTAAATTGAAATCGTTAAAACTATTGTTAAAGGTTGCAACTGATGATGATTGATTGATTCATTTTTTTTTCCACCAATCATTTCTGTAAAATCAATATCACTTCTTTTTGTTTGCCAATTTCTCTCAATGTACAATTTCTTGGCTGATTTCCGACAATAATGTGATTCTAGTTTTGGCGGAATATTAAAGAAATTTGATAAATATTCTTTCTGTTCATTTATTTTTGCCGTTCTGGGATTAAGGGAGTTATGCCAATCGCGTATTGTTGTAGAATAGGCAGGCCAGATTCGAGTCGTGTTTTGTGGCGGCAATTTTGACTTTTCGGCAGTTAGGCGTGTTTCCATCGATGCGCATAATCCTTATACACGTGATCAATTTAAAACGTCATTTTGAGATAAAAGTGGAGTTCAGCCGTTTGCATCTTAAGCCTCCGATATGGCTTTGCTTGATATCTATTGTATAAATCTACGTAGATATAGTGCAGTCCTTGACGTTTTAGTTATGTCCAACATTGTTGAAATACAAGCGTGGGGTTTTCCAATATACAGCAGACGCTCGATAACGTGAACCAATTCAGGCGAAGGGTGTTTCACATTATCGAAATGTTTACATTAGCGAAGGTGATTATTAACAAGCAAATTATTAAAGGAAACCTTTAATAAATTCGATATGTGTATTCGAGTAGAGTAGACGTGTCCTCGTTGGTTCGCATATTCACTTGTACCTTGAAAACAGCAATATATTTTTATAGTGTTACAATGTCGTCCGAACGATTACTTCGTAATGATGAACTTCTTATTAAAACGGTGGTTGAAAACATTGTTGTTAACATCTGATCCGTTTATGGACTCTATACGCAGTGCGATTAAAGAGAAAATATCAGATGTTCTTGACGAACTTAATAACAAAGTTATTTCTCTAAAGTCTAAATTAAGTGATGTTTATCAAAAAATAGATGACTTAGAACAATACACCAGGGGCAACAGTTTAAGAATATATGGTGTGCCCGAAGAGCCTGATGAAAATATTACACAGAAGGTTATTGATTTATATCAAGAAAAACTTAAAATCAGTATGACTGAACAAATGGTTGACTGCTGCCACCGTCTTGGCTCAAAGGAGGGTACTGTGAAGCCGATAATTATAAAATTCTGCAATAAGAATTTGCGCAATATAATATATAACAACAAGAAGAGGCTAAAGGAAACAAAAATTTTGATTAGAGAAGACTTAACTAAACTGAGAATTCAATTACTGAAGGAAGTTCAAGCCAAATATAATTCAAAGCAAACTTGGACTACTAATGGCATTATTAACTGTAAGTTAAATAACAAAATTTATAAATTTAAAACGCTATCTGATTTATCTCGCCTAAACATATGTTAGCTGTTTTTCCTCATTATTTTTTGTTGAGCCCGTAGATTTCTTGTCTATCTTAAGAAATAAGTACTTCACGTGCATTTTTATTTTGTTAGCGTGTTCTTGCGGAGTGTTGTATTTATTTGCATGTATAGTTTTTAAGAACAAAATTTGTTTTAGTTTAGTTTGTCTTCTGTTCCCTTCTTTATATAGGATTAAGTTACTTTATTTACATTTTCTATTTTAGAATTTCTTACGTTCGCTTAACTTATTGTTAGTAATTAATTTAGAGTTATGAAAATTGGTCATATTAATATACGTTCTATGGTAGCGCATTTTAATGAATTGTTGTATCATGTCACTGAGTTTGGGTATGACATATCAGCAATCAGTGAGACCTGGCTGACGACAGAAACTGATGCTACTGCTATTCATATAGATGGTTACAAATTTATAAGAAGGGATTGCGGTGCTCGTGGCGGTGGTGTCGGATTTTATATCAGGGATTGTTTGCATTATACTGTGCTTGCATCGTCTGAAAGTATCGAGCAATTGTGGCTATGCGTGGGGAAGGGTGGAGATGTCTTTGTTGCGCGTGTTGTTTACAAAGCACCCGAAATGGCTTACCGCTGTTTTGTTGATGAATTGGAAAATTGACTTTCAGATCACTTACTTCTTTCTGATCGTGTTCTCTGTTTGGGTGATTTGAACATAGACCTACTTAGGGAGGATGATGTGGCGACTAGGTATCTGACAGAGGCCCTTGAGACTATTGGGCTAAAACAAATTATAACTGAACTAACACGCCTCACATCTCTTCTTGATCATATAATTGTATCGGATGTGTCCTTTGTTCGTGAGTCTGGCGTTCGCTATATTGATTTCTCAGATCATGATTTGGTCTTTTGTGATGTATATATTGATTTGCATTGTCGGCATCCTAATTTGCACACGTTTCGAGACTTTAAACATTTTGATTACGACCTTTTTCAATCGCACTTATATGGTTTTGGATTTGGATTGTATATTTTACATGTCTGACATAAACAATAAAATAAATTTACTCTCAGAGAGCCTTCTTGAATTGTTCAATATTCATGCACTATGTAGAACAGTTGTTATCCGTAGACCCAAATGCCCCTGGATTACAGATACTATTTGTACTCTAATATCTCTACGTGACAAGGCTAGGGTAAAATACCAAAAATCAAGAAGGCAAAATGATTGGAACTATTACAAAGAGCTTAGAAACTTTAGTAGGTGATCGATCACTCGTGAAAAGAAAGCGTATTTCGAATACCTACAAAAATCAAGGGATTCAAAAAAATTTGGAAGGAGTTGAGTTCTATTAATATAAATAGGAAAAGGTCTGTGGGAGTGCCACTGCAGTTGTAGGATGTTGACGAGATTAGCAGATATTTTATCGAATAAGTACCTAAATGTAATAATGGCAGTACTAAATTACAACATTATTATCAAGTACATACGAAAGGTAATTTTGATGCACAGTTTACTTTTAAATTAATTGATAAAGAACTCATTTAAAAAATTGTGTCTGGTGTCTCGTCTTCTTCTTGCGGCTGTGATGGTTTGACTATCGACACGATAAAACTTGCTTGCCCTTATATTCTTTAATATATAGTACACATAATAAATAGTTGCATTATAGAAAGTTTTTCCTGACTCATGGAAGTATGCTCTTGTTATCCCTATACCTAAAACATCTACTCCACATTCTTATGCAGATCTAAGTTTATGTTCTGATCTAAGTTTGTCTATGTTTATCACAGAATATTAGGTTAGATTAGAGATAGACAACTTACATTCAATTCTAGCACTGAAATATTCGAGGTTAAGTGGTGGATTGGCGATTGGTGTTGCATCAAAAGCTAAACTTCGCCTCGAGATTCTCTTTTAAGGCTTGTACTCATGCCCTTATTAGAAAATAAAGATTATTATTATTATTAATACGCCAAAGTAAAATACAAAAAATATTCAAACGACCTTTTGTAGACACCAAGGATAATAATTTATAATAGTGTATTAAAGAACGAACCTCAGCCAAGAAAGTTGTTAATAAGACTACTTTTGCAAAATCAAAACTACATATATGTGTATGTATACGGAACTAAAAACATCTGTGTTTGCTATAGCAATGAGTTATCCCGGGAATGTACACAATTAAGTTTAAATATGGATATATGCTTCATAAATCGGGGACTACCCTACATAATTGGATAACTCAGGGATTGATCAAACTCGGCTTTTCACAGATAACTTGTAACGCATTTGTAACGCTCGAAGTTATTCGTAGACGATCGGGAATTGCGTGCTGTTTACGTTAACGAGCTTTCGAATTTACAATACTTTTACGTTATCGAGCGTTCCGTATACTCCTATACTACGAATTGTGTTCACATTAGCACCATGTTTCCAATATCGGGTATTTACATTATCGAGCGTTGCTGTATATTGTACTGAGAGTTTAGTTAATTTTGTTTAAAAGTAAGTTAATTATACCGGTCTAGCTCATAAGTAAAATATAAAAGCACAAATTACAACAATTTATATTTATAACTTTTTCGAAATATTGAACATAAAATCAAAAAAATTTACCTATTTTAGTGTGTGTGAAAGTATAAGTGTATTTCCGTTGACGGTCCTTTCTGTATCTCCTCTTTATCTGTATGGTGAGGTTCTTTTCTTACTAATAGTTCTTCTTCTTACTAATATTTCTTCTTAAAACCCTTTTTTTCTTTTGGAAATATATTTCAGACTTCTTTATTGACTTTTCTCCATTTGTCCATTCAATCGTCGTTCACCAAACAAACTTTTATTTTCGAAAGCAGGACGACACTGTTTTATTTCTCTGTCCATGAATCCATACATCTTTGGTTATTTCCAGTAAATTTATGTATGTGAATTCTTGTAATGCATAAAATGTTAACAAAATTCTTTTTATACATTAAATCATGCTTTTATAAAATATTTAACTCTGGTAACATTTGTTATACTATAATATGCTTACCTACTAAAAACAAGAAAAACCTAATTTTCACACAACCACATACATACGTTACAAGTTTTGAGGTTTGGGTGGAGTTGCTTTTATTAAATATAGCAATTCAAGTTAAACATATAATAGAATTGCTTTTTCAAGATCTTAGTTCTAACAATTATATGTAATCATTAATTTGCTATTAATCAGGTGAATGTATGAAAAGCATTGCTGGAAGATTTAATATTATACGTTATAGGTACATTATTGGATCATTGTTGTGCACAAAATGGGAACGTGGTAGTAAAGAGACATATGAGTGGTGGGACAATCAGGAATGGAATAACAATAATTAATAGCAATACCTATTTTCTCATGGGGGTGAAGCGCGGACTGCCGACTACGCACATGTGCGTACTGCGAGTTGGTGATCTAATCCTAATCCTCTCTTGCAAGATTTGACTATAACATTTTTCAGAACGAAGCAGTTGCTCTTAACAATTATGCTTTGTGTTGAGGAATGTTAAACTCTCTATATAATAGTGAACTTGAAAACATCAAGGAACATCAGTTTTTAGTTTAGTATGCAGTGGTGAGAGTTTACTTACATAATTGTAGAACACTGTGGTTTAGACATAATTCAATAATATAAAAATAATATCTACCCCATCTTGTTTGTAGTCCCATAAAAAAGTTATCCTCAACGAATAATTAAAGTAATTCACTTATTGATTGAGTATCGGTGTGCACCGTCAGTTATATAATGATTAGAATTTGTTCAAAAGGTGGATAACGTGTTATCATTAAGTAGTGTAAATCGGACTGACGCTGTCACTCCTCCGAATTTTATTATTCAATGGTAAGTTGTCATTGATAAATTATCATTAAATAATAAAATTCGGACGAGTGACAGCGTCAGCTCGATTTATTCTACTTAATGATAAAACCCCACCTTTTTAACAAACTCTAATAATTACATCTTTGTTGTGGAAATTCGTACCCAAATATTTCTAGAGGAAAGTACATTACCCGTTATTCTTCAATATTTCTAAACCCTAAAGCATTATCTTCTACAACTGTTCAACTTTGAATCTCCAGAGAAAAGGGGAAAAATTCTTCGTCCTCTGTTTGAGGTTCACAGGGTTGATCAATGGGGGATATGCGTTATTGTTATGTTACTGATTAATCGAACACCTATTGAAAACAAAGCTAAGAACACAGTGCAAATATTTAACTTGAATCCACCTCTTCATCGTTATGCGGATTCTACCAGTCCATAAACGTCGATGATGTTCTAAAATTTCAAAAAAGGGTCGTTCAATTCGAAAATTAATTACCGACGATATGAATCGTATGGTGTATACCGTAGTGAGTGCTAACTGAAAAGATATTTCATTACAAAAACAAGATCAATTTTGAATATTTCAATCAACTCATAATACAGCACGTCATCAAAAACTCGTTCCAAGTATCTCCGGAGTCTTAAAGAATATTATCCGGAAGGTAAAAGGAAGAAATCCAAAAAGAGATGTTGTGTATTGCATTACGTCGTGCGTCGACCGAATAAAATATTCAACGAATTGGAGCTCTTCCGGCCTGCTTTACTCTTTGTCGCTTTTTCGTTGGAAAATTGAACCCACGTACGTTGCAATTACGTATAAATCAACTACCCGCCTGGCAGCAGATAACGCTTACTACCTATACACAGGTTCATACACGTGCGCATAATAAAAGCTTTACTGCTTTGTCGATTTTCTTTGTCGTCAAGTCTAATAATTTACGTCCACGCAATCTAAAGCGTTCAATGGATTACTAGGTATTAAAGAAATAGTTGTAAAATACAACTGCCTTATACATTGAAATGATCTCGGCGCCAATTTTAGCTTGAGGTATGTTTCTATAATCGCCAAATTTTGCTAAAGCTTCAACCTGCGTAAAGCAATATTACAGTTCGTCTTCAAAACGTTAGTTTAGGTCCAACAGGTGAAATAATGAGTAACAGCTGATTCAGAACTTACACAAATATCTAAAGTTTTCAATTTCCGCTGTACACGAATAGCTCTATTTATCTCGCTCTCCATTTCTCTCTCTCTCTCTGCTATCAGCCACTCTTCTTCTTCTTAATCATGCGCCTTTTACCGTTAAGCGTAAAGCCGGTGGAGTAGAACGTTGCTGTCCACACTTCTCTCTCCATAGCTTGTCTGCCTAGTTACTTCTCTTTTCATTCCTCTTCTTTCTGCTTCCACTCGCATACTGTCACTCCACATTTTTCTGGGTCTTCCCCTTTTACTTTTCCCCGACACTCTACTTTCATATAAAATTTTCGGTCATTCCGCATGCGCCAGACATCTCCAATCTACCTCAACTGTCTCTCCTGTATGTTTTCGTCTATAGGTGCTATTTTTAATTCTTCTCTGAGTATGTCATTCCTTATGATTTTATTTTCTATACGTCTCCAGAACTTCATCTCCGCCGCACACAAGCGTGTTTTATGTTTCTCAGTCAAAGCCCATGTTTCACTACCGTACATAATTTTCGACCTTACGAAGTTCTTTCGGTGTGTGGTGTGAGTTTTATGACTATTTACAGTGGCGCATAGGATAGAAATCCCGCAAAATACGATCTGTGATCCATCTTTTGAATATATAAAACGTCCGTCCAAGAGAAATTCATCGAAGGTACTGAAGTGTATGGTACGGGAACAATGGATGAGTCATCTATAAGGCGCTGAGTTCGAAATTTCAAAGAGGGAAGAGATAATGTACACGACGATCTGAAGAAACGTGTCGATGAATTTATCTGCGCAGATCGACGCGTAAAATTGAAAGAAATGAGTAAGCAATTTTCTGAAATTTCACAATTATTGCTCCATGAAATCATGACGGACCATCTGAATTACAGAAAAATTTGCGCAAGATGGACGTCCAAAATTCTTACCGACGAGTACAAGACCAACCGCATGGGTGCAGCATTGACGACTTTAACTCGTTACCAGCAACAGGGCGATGTATTCCTTGACTAAATTGTTACTGGGGATGAAACCTGGGTGTGCCATTTCACACCTGAGACAAAACGCAAGTCCATGGAGTGGCACCATCCACGAACTCCAACAAGGCTGCGCAAGTTTAACCAGTCGTTTCCAGCCCAAAAGGTCATGGCCTCGGTCTTCTGGGACCGAAGAGGTCTGATATTGGTTGATTTCATACCACAAGGGATGACCATCAATGCGGACACATACTATGAAACACTTCAGAAGCTGCGTAGGCCCATCCAAAACAAGAGGTGGAAAATGCTGACAAGTGGCATTGTTCTTCTGCATGACAATGCTCGTCCCCACACTCGAAAGATCACTGATATGAAGTTTCTGACCATCTTGCGTATATAGCTTTGACTTACATACGTCCAAGTGATTTACGTGGAAGGCATAAATAAACTGGTTTCAAGATGCAACCAATACCTCAACAACGGCGGCTACAACATTGAACAATAAGTAAATGTATTACTTTCATTTAAATAAAATCATTATTTACTTTCCTTCCTTTTCTTTTAATTATATGTAAACGGGTAATATTTTCTGGAATGCCCTCGTATATTCATACAGACACACAAGTACAGGTCATCAGAAATAGCAATGCTGGTAAGGTGTGCGAACTGTGAAGAATGACGGTAGATATTGTAGTATGGTAATACGCCATTAGTAAAATTACCAATAAAAGGAAGTAAATTTTATAGAAAGCATTCTTTAAGAAATAGAAAAGCGTTGTAAACATATACCACACACATACACTTGAAACATTTCAAAATCTAGAATTCCAAATTGCTATAACGACGTGCCGAAAAAAAGAAGTTTGTTTAAAAACGACGGGATGGGATGGTCGACGAAAAAGGTCAGAAAAAGTTATATAAAATACCAGGGTTGAGAAGAAGCAGACCACATCAAAAAAGAAGTTGTTGTTTACAAACGACGAACAGACCAAAGAAAATAGAAGTACAATAAAAGGAAAAGACTAAAGAAAAGAAGTGAAGAAAGAATTCAAGAGAGGGAGAGAAGTTAAGAATTAGAAAACAAATTACACTTATACACACTAGGTAATATATTTTGATTGTATTGTTCATTATTTTGTTAATATAATACTAAAATTTTATAAATTATTATTTGTAATAATGTTTGCTTTCTATAAAATTAACTAAAATTCATACTACAATATGCAACGCAGATGAAGATATTCCACAGTAAAAGTGAAAATATGACAATCTGCGCAACCGGCATTTTTATTTATATGGACCTGTACTATTCAGGCTAGTTACACACTGGTAGACTCAGTTTCGCGATTTTTAAATTGTCACACACTGGGTTTAGCAATTGTCTGTAGACATCTAGGTAATCTGGATCAGGTCTGGACTCTAGAGACCATTCTGATACTCGAATTACAGAAAATTGGGTCGCGACAATCGTTATTCGCCATTCGCAATATGGTATAGCATGGACGCTTGTGATATCGTAGACCTGGACCGATCTCCTTTCGAACTCATTGGTTAACATTTCGCCCAAGTGCTCTCCCGTTCTTCAACTTAATTTATTTTCCCGAAAATGTGACTCAGAGTTCAGATGTTTTTAATTAGCCAAAGCATTTTATAGTTTTTGAGTGAGTTTGGGTTTTATCGAGCTTGATCTCAGATTAGCTAATAGAGAATAGTTTGAGAAATCTGAAGAGCAGATTCTCCTAGCGTAATAGCTAACGGATTATATATCTTCCGGTTCTCAAAACAACTTGGTCGTACTTCGGCGAGGTGGCGTCGGTTGGTGTCATGTTGAATTTTACTCATCTGAATTAAATTTCTTCGTTTGTTGAAAGAAAATCATCTATATACTTAGGTACATGTAAAGTAGTCCGTTATATTCCGCTTTTAGGCTGACTCATAAAACTGGTTTGAGATCCCGTATGGTTTGGCTGCAATTTTAGAGTTACCAGTTATCCCCAGAATGAAACAACACCTACGGACCACCCCTCTTTTGTTATGCTTCAAAACCAGACTTAGGATTTATAAGAAGCAACCATTAACAGTCGAAGTTAGATCACCCTAAAACCGGAGCTGAGCGAGACATCACGCTCCATACTTAAGGGACGAGACCGTAGCGTACCCTCTTTGGTTTATTCTTATTATATTTAAGCTATAATACACCTTAGTTGTTCTCAAAGCGCGTAGAATAAGTCATCGCAGTGGACCTTTTCAGGTCGAGCACACAAGTGCAGTGTATTGGCCGATGGTTAAATTGGTGTTAAACAAGACTAAACCTATAGTTATTATAGTAACATATGCTCGTAGAACAATTCTTATTGAATACAAATACAATATAAATAACATCGAATTGATTCGATGTGATATTATTAAAGATCTAGGAGTTACGTTTGATAGTAAACTTACTTTCTCTCACCATATAATATATATATATATATATATATATCTTTAAAATCATTGGGATTTGTCATTCGTAACACCAAAGAATTTTCATGTTTAAGGGCGACTACTAGTCTCTATTTTGCGTACGTGCGCTCTAGATTGGAATACTGTTCCGTGATATGGTCCCCCTTTTACAACAATCACTGTGAGGCACTCGAAAGAATTCAACGTCGCTTTCTAAAGTACAGATACCTTAAACAACATGGTGTCTATCCGTGGCGTGGTATTAGCGACAACCTACTTCTTTCTGGACTTCAACTCCAATCCCTTCAGCATCGTCGTGTTCAAGCTGATATGAAATTTCTATTTTATCTCTGTAATAATACAATCGATGCACCAACGCTGTCGAATGCTTTGTGTTTCAATGTGCCACAATATTCGGCACGTCATAGTAACACCTTCTACTATCCACCAGCTAGAACTAATCTAATGCTTAATGCCCCCTTGTATAGGATATGCAATTTTTTCAATATCTATTTAAATCGTTCTGTTGATATTCACTTTGCTTCTCTCCCAGCATTCCTTAATTTGATAAAAAATTTTGAGTTTTACTTTCTACCATTTATTTTTCATGCTTTTCTGTATATTTTATTGTTCTTGTTTAGTTTCTGACTTGGTTACTTAGTTTAAGTTAATTAGTTTAGTTAGTTTAAGTTGTGCTATTATGTTTATATAGTATATACTCCTTTGTCCTTTAATTGGATGTACCTCTCATCTGTTGGACAATAAAACATTATTATTATTATTATTATTATTATTAACAATTAAAATATCCTGTGTTATATGAATTGTGAGTGGGTCTCCACTAAACACCCAACAGTGATAACGGTGTCAATAATTTAGTTAGAAATTTACCGTAGCCATATATACTAACATCATCTTGCCTTAAAGATTTGACATATTGTATCAACCGTTGCGCTTATTTACGCTGCTTACGCTTCAATTTTCTGATAGCCACATATAATATTAGTGCTCATATACAGGGTTAGGAACAAAAGTCTCTAAAGATTTTAAAATCTTATTTTAGTTCGAAGGATTACTTCCAAATCAAACATTAAAACTTGTAATATGTACATTACTCGGCTTAAATTCTCTTTTTTTTATATATACTAGGTGTTACTAGTGGCCATATCCCAATCAATTTATTATTACTTTTATTAAACTGGAAGTTGGTTGAATATTCTGTGCTTCCTTCATATCCCCCTTCCGGCGTCGTCAATTAATAGGTGCACCTTTAGCGTACTCTACTGGTCTTATCGCTGCTAGGTAAAAGATAGGTTTCGGGATGTTAAGAGATAAAGTGACGTCCGAATATGCATTTTATTACGGTATTGGAGATACACCTACCTGCACTACCTGCACTGTGAGCTAGCTGGCCATTTTGGGAACCGAATCTACGGAATCTGGTACTACTAGTAAGGAGGACGTCAAGAATTGTAACTCCACACATTGTGCATGTACAAACATAGAGTATTACATTTTCAATCTAATTTGTCCAATATGACTGAATTCATGTTGCTTGGTAATTTTCACCCCAAATATTTGAAGCAATTCTTTGAAGTTACTTAGCGTCAACCGTCTGAGACTTGGAAACAATGACAGATTATTACCTACTACAGGTCCCTCCACAGAGGTTCGTGTGTCCACCAACGTTTTTGTTTTCGCTTTGATCAAATATTAAAACAATACATGCACGAGTCTCACACATAGCAATGTCTCTGACAGCCATTACAAACAAAAGGTTCTAGTACTGACTCCAGACATAGTAAGTATTGACACATGAGCCACCAAGTAGATTCGGTTTGCGAAATCCGATCTACCTGTACCTATTCAGAATGAGCTTTATACGTACATATATAAAATTTAAAACATTTTAAGCGTACCAAATACAATATTATTAACGTTAAACATAAAATCTAATTGTATTTATTTGTTGAATACTACATTTCACTAGTATTCCATTCCCATTTTAATTTTTAATAAAAATACGAAACTGCTAGAAAAATAACTACTATCTGAATTTTCGGTCAATTCCTTTTTGTTTGTTTTGAAGTGCAGAGCTGTAAATCTGGTCCAGTTTAATGAGCGATATTAAAATCGAAAAATTTAATTACGGCACCTTTGCAGCACATACCCTGCGTTTTAGTCAATTTAACGGTCCCGGCAAAAATTTCAACGGTTTGGTGTGGACAGAAAAACTAAACGGTAAAGCGATTCCGTTTATTAAAGCGAGAAATAACAACTGGTAGCTTAATTGATACGTGAAATAAAATTTTGACTGCGGGCTCACGTTGCTCAGTTCTGGCATAGCTAGAGCGGAACCAACAATTACCAGCTGGAGACTAGCATATGAAATTTTGTCTTAACACTTGGTGTTTATAATTATCTGAATAGCCCAATTAAAATCTATCATATTTTCCGATTTGTATGATATATACCGAGAGTTATAATTTATTTGCATAAATGTTTGATTTTAACGAATATTTTAAACTAGTTATAGCCTCTCTAATAGAAACACCAGACCATAGCTTGTGTCTTCGAGTGGTTATTTCTTTTAAATATTAATCAATATAAGTTTTCTGTCAAGTAAAAATTTGTTATAAAGAAAAATACATCAAACGTGCAAATATAGAAAAAATTTCGTTCATATATAATTTTAATATCCTGATTTATAATAGAAATATAGATGTTCGTCATCTAGCAGCATGCTAGAATATTGCTAAAGGTATACTTCAAGAATCAAGTTTGGTGATTTGATGATTTTATTATATTTGAACAATGTATTGATAATATATAATTGTCTCATTTATGAGCGAGACTAAAACATTGTACTCGTATATATTTTATTTATCAAACTGTGGGTGTAGTTGTGAGTAACGAATTGCATGAAACAGTGCTCACAGGAATTTTGTTCCATTTTAAAACGTAGAACTCCCATCACCTAACACAGTGGTAGTGAACCTGGTCCCTACCGCCCACTAGTGGGCCTTCACACTTTCATAGTGGACGGTAGGGGTTCTGTAGACAAATAAAAGTATACCTATAACTTTGTTGTAACTACAGTAATAAATTTGGAAAATATCTGTTTATATTTGACATGGCTATGTACTGCATTGTAATGCGCATAACTTGGATGGAACATTGTATTATCAAACAAGTTTTATAAGTTTTCTGAAACATTGTGAGCCCATATCTCAAAAAAGAAATTGTGGCTATTTACCAGAATATCTTAAAATGGGTTTCATCGAATATGTTGCAAATAAACAACTAACAATGCGAATATTGTGTCAAAGAACATTATCTAATGAAGCGCTAAAGCTAAGTCATTGCGAGAACATCTTGCTACAAGTATCCAAATGATAAAGACAAATCTATTGACTATTTTCAGGAAATATATAAAATATTTCAAAACCGTTACCAATCTTTGCATCATTTAACCTTCCTATACTCACGCATACGGTCTGTGAGACCGACTTATATAGTATAGTATACGTCTTTCATTTTGACGTGAGTATAGAAAGGTTAAAAGACAACATGCAACGAAAGAAGATGGGCTAACTGCCCCTTATCGCATTTCAAAATTAATTGCAAAAAGTGGTAATAGCTATAATGTTGGAGAAACTTTAATAATGCCCTCTATAAAGGAATTTATCTCAACAGTAATGGATCCTCAAGCTTTAAAAACATTACTCCTAAGCAATAGCACAGTAAAGCGACAATTTGAAGAAGCGGCAGTTAATGTTGAAAATAAACTTGTAGGTATTTTCCAAAACTCTTCATTTTCTATACAATTGGACGAGTCTACCATTGCAGATAATAATGTTTCAGCAACGGCATTTATACGTTATTTTGAAGCAAACTATACATTACGAGAAGAATATTTGAAGGAAGAGGTGCCAAATGTTTTATGCATAATTGTGTTTTCAAAATCAAAGTAATGCCCAAGATCTTTGTAATGCTTTGTTTATTAATTATTTATTAATTTCAGAACCGATATTCAAAATTTAAGTAATGTATACAGCAATTTGTTAAAATGACATTTGCATTTTTTAAGAAGGAAACCTTTGGCTAGGTTTTTAAATTTGGGTTTTCCCTAGTCCTTGAACAGAATTGTTAAGGTTTCGACAAAGATTTTCTGATATAAGGTTTTACTTAATTTGCATGTATGTTTACACATTAATTTAGTTTTTATAAGTTATATATATATATAAAAGTTGATTACACATCCTCTATATCAAGAAATCGTAGTCATTAGTTATTTTGTTGATAGTTCCCAAATAAAAAACAAATGTTTGTTTATATATTTATCTAGTTATATTTTCACTGAAGAAGGTATTCCGAAAACGTTTGTAAACGTTCTGAAAATATAACTATCGTTCAAAGCAGCCTTGTTTTATTGACCTATTAGTGGTAGAGATCTATCATATAAGATATTTATCAATAACGTATATTAATAAAATAAATATAGTATAAGCAAAATAGATGAGCTTATTTTAATACGCAGATGTAAACGTAATTTCATAGAGTGTGTTTTGCAACTGCAAACTGAGTTTAACAAAGTATATTCCTTAATGCTTGAAGACAAATTATCAAACATAATTGAGCGACCGTACAAAAATGATGTAATGTAAACTTACAGAAAAGTTAGAGCTTCCTATTTGATGGCGTTTGCTTAAGTTACAAGGCTGCGAATAATTTTTGCAATTGCAACACTGTGCAGCAGCTAGATCTTTAGTGCTCCGATTTTTATTATTGTCACTCATCATTCTGCTTTTTAGTAAACTTTTTTATATTATCGGAATTATCACAATTTTATTTCTATTCCTAGGCTAAGAGATGCATTCATAAAACTTTATAGGAAAATAGACGTGAAGTCTGATAAACGAGTAAGAATTGCTAAGACATGCTACCCTTCTGCATAAAATTTGAGAAAAATCTATTGTGTTGTCGGTCGTAAGTTGCATTTTAAAATTAAATTACGATATATAGGTACGAATCAGTTCATGATTAATCATAAGTCACTTGCCTTACTTGAAAGAATCAAGAAATTGTAAAATGGAGAAAGCCATTGTTAACAATTTCTACAAAAAAAAAACTGGACACATGTTTTAGTCGTTCAAAAAATTGCCAGTAAATTATGTAATCCTGTAATTAAATTAAATAAATTGTGCACCAACGTGTAATGTAGCACGTGGAGACGTATAGGCTAATTAACTATGGAATAATAATAATAATAATAACAAAATGAATGCAGGAAACAAGAGTGTAAGGAGCAATTGATAATAGATACGAATATTATGGAATATTCAAAGGAAAGCAAGCGCGACCTCAATATATTTTATGTTGAAAAATCTTCCTCATTCGTGATTGTCACGTTTATTCATATATAAAATAAATATAAAAAATATAAATATAAAAGAACAGACGCCCAACTCTTTTGCGGCTGCAGATGTTTGTTATTGTTCCGTTTAAATTACATAAACGCACTGAACCTTACAATTAGACTTAACAATAGGAAAAATCTAAAGTTAATATGCAATCAACAGATGCAAAAGGTCGAGTGGTCCTAGTGACAAATCCTAAAGTCGTGAGAGCACATTACCAATGTTGATAATGTGATTGAAGTACATATTCTTGATACTACAATACCGAGCAAGAGCAATGGCGTGCGGTAGTCGAAGACTATTAGATGTACTTCAGTAATGTACTGTCTTTATTTTCACTTGGCTGAATACAAG
The DNA here is from genome assembly GCA_038088585.1 of Chrysina gloriosa. Classification (NCBI taxonomy): domain Eukaryota; kingdom Metazoa; phylum Arthropoda; class Insecta; order Coleoptera; family Scarabaeidae; genus Chrysina; species Chrysina gloriosa. Next base: position 31,159,094 of record CM076091.1, read on the forward strand.
CGTAGGTCGCTATTGATTCATGCCTGAGAAGGATCAATTTGACTTTGTAAGAATTCAGAGTCGATAGCGCTTGAGAAGGAGTAATGAAGATTAAGATTATCAGGGAACAGAAGAGAGCAACTAAGGATAGATATGAGGTACGTTGCTATTGAAAAGAAAAAGGTTCTACATTTTTAGCCTTGCGTAAACCAAAATCAAAATTAGCAAGCTGGCATAACAACAGAGCATTATTAAGTCAGTCAAAAGCACTACACAGCCTATATAAATAACATCGATATTGTTTGTTATTAACAATATTTTTATAGGCCAATTAAGTTATTATGCTTAAGTTAGTAGGGGTAGACCGATGTGCGATTAATTTCTCTTGATTAAGAGAAATATATAGTTGAACTTGAAGATAGATATGCAGTTTCAAAAAGTTTCCCAAAGTTATTAAGGGTATATTTAGTATTCTATGTACTTAAAAGATGTATATAAAACCATAAAATTGCAATTTGTACATTTTTTAAAGGACGGTGCCGGTTTAATCTCTTGTCAATAACAAGTAAAGAACAAGCAGGGCTCCAATCTTCTTAATACAGTATATTCGATATAATAGTTATGGTTATCGAAGAGCATTCTTATAAACTCATTTCTTATCGTTCGTTGTATATTTTCCATTCCTTAATTTAGGTTAAATATAACCAGCAAACAAGGGATTTGCAAAAATGCTTTTCAACAGGTTTTAACTATCGTATAAAATATGCGGTACTTAATATTTCAAAACTATAAACCTAGTGGATCTTCATTTATTGTTGACAAAAGATTACAGAGCATAAGTTTTTAAAAAACAATTTTTGAACGAATAATTTGACTTCAAGCGATCTTGAAAATAAGTATATCATGGCGTTAATGTATTTTCACAAAACATATCTTTTCTTGGAAAAGAAATTCGTACTTTAAACAATATATCTCTCCATCCCTCCATGCCTAATGTATGTATTTGAACCCATTGAGAAATTATTCAAATGCCCCCACACAGACATTGTAAATAGCTTCATCTGCTTTTTACAATCCTTGCATCAATATAAGTACGCCCAAATGTAATAATAATTTTAAATTTTACGGCGGCTTAAAAGTCGAGTTCTATGAATGACAAAAATGACAAAAATTTTAGAGATTGTAGAACCTGCTCAAAGTATTGCACTTTTTGGTTTGAATATTTTTGCAGAACATACTCTTTACATACATATGTAAATCCAAACCAAACTAGGATTGTCATCTTTTCTCTTTGCTTCAAAAATTCAATGCAATTCAAGCAATGGCTAGCCATGTTGAAGAAATAGGTAACAAGCAACATTGTATAGTCTATTATGTATTGTGCATGCATACTACACTATACCATATATTTCAGTATCAAATATTAAGTGTCACCTCCTTCATATTCACAACAATCACTTCGAATAAGCGCACTATAATGACATTAATTCCAAACAACCGTCTTTTTTGTTTCTGGTCTAGTATGAAGATCCAACTTTGAACTCTATTAAGTAGCTACTTAGACGGCGCGGTCGAATGGTTAAACCGTTCGTCTTCGAAACCAACAGTCTATGTTCAAAACTCAGACATCCCAGTACCTACATTGATTGCGAACAAGGGTTCACAAAAATATGATTGTCTAATGCGCCACAGAGCATTCCAGAATGGATTCGTGCTCTGCAACCAGGCAATTATTATTAGCTACACATATTCTCAAATCTAGGTGTACTGTATTCTGTCTAACTTGGTTTCCGGGTTGGAACCGCGGGTGCCCACGCCAAACCAGACGCGGTTCCAACCCGGAAACAAAGTTAGACATTGTGATTTCGACCGCGGAAGCCTACACCTGAGAGTACTGTATTCTATCATCCTAGTTTTTTGATACGAAAGTTCATATCTAACAACCGTATAATTTCTTGTAAATTTTGGATTTTGTGTACTGTTGGTTGAAATGAAGAAAAACCTTACAACCTTATCATTAAGTAGTGTTGCTTGAAGCAGAAACTTGATGCACTTTTTAATAGAAACCCCGACTTGAATCGACTGCATCAGTTGTGTATGTAACCACCTTCGAAACTGGAGTAAAGTACCCTCGAGAAAATATTAATAGTTTAGTTACTGGTTGAAAGGGAAGGCATATAGGTAAACATAGTTTCATAAAACACAACCAACATTTTCTTAAATTAAATACAATTACAGTATTAACTAAATATCTAATTATTAGATATTAAATATATAATATATTTTTTAATAATTGTGATTTCGAAATCAAAGCAATGACCTAAATCTCTACAATGTCTTGTTACAGCGGTTATTGGACCAGAACTGCTAAACTTTTTACAAGCCGTTCGTTGCTTTGTTCATAGTGCCCAAATAAAAACAAATGTTTGTTTATATATATATGTAATTACATTTTCACTGACGAAGGTTATCTGAAAACGCTATTTTACCGTTCTGGAAATATAGCTATTAACTCTTCTTTGACTTACTTGAAAGTGGTAGAGAAACAGATACTTAAAAAATAAAAAGTATCTAAAAGTGGAGTAAATGATTTAATTTCGTTGTATATAACAAATAAACAAGATTTAATAAAAATGTGAATTTGTGTTGTTCACTTTCCTCGCCCTATAAAACAAAAGCGCTATAACGAAAGAAATCTACAATTTGAAACAAGTGGATTGCGGGGTACATATGTGGAAAAAGGTAGCGTAGCTATTCCCCGTCGCTATAAAAAATTGTTTGTTTTATGTTTATTGCTGCTTCATTTACACTATGTTAGTGGTACTACGACTGTGTTAAACACCAGGCGGACAGATTAGATAAGCTCACTGCGCAAGCAGACGTGTAAATAGATGTTTAGATACATACATATTTAAAGTTTAATTATATAAAAATTGTGAAATATATGAGAAAAATAACTAACTGGCATCTTAGTTATAAAATAGTATGTACTCTGTTGCCACAATTTAAGTTTAAATTGTAGTATTTGTGATTTATAATTTAAAGGTTTAAAAGTTTTAGTTCGTAGAAAAAAGCAGTGGTTAACTATAAATGTTCTATATTGATTTTTCGAACAAAGAATTTGAAAATAGTAGTGTCTCGTTCGAAGTAATACGTGTACTTTACAGATCAAATTAAGGAAATTTTACCGTTTGGTGCATATCTAGTTCTTTACTTAACAGAGGGTACATATTTTCCGTACAAAATACTTTAAAGTTATGTTGGGGCAATGACTGCACTTAGAAGTTACTCAGCTTTTTGCTCTTCATCTCCTACATCTATGTCCATGACTCTGTCTCTTTTCAGATATATATGTATATACAGGTGGCGCACACTTCTCCCCTATGCCCGTAACTTCGTTATTTTTAAAAATAAATAAAACAAATTATAAATATTTTAAATGGCGAAAAACTCTCTACACGATAGGAAAAAGGAATTTACAGAAAGTGTGTTTATACAAAGACAGCGATTTTCAATTTTTTTCTTTCAAATAGGTATACTTTTCTGTAATGTTCAGATTGCATCTTTTATTCTCTTTACAGCCACATAAATTTATATGGGCCTTATATGAGAGAATCTTCGAAAAAACTTGAGTCAAAGTTGTAGTCTAGTAGGCGATGAAATCAGCAGTGTTCTGCAAAAAAATGTGTGTTAAAGCCGTAATACACGATCAGAAATTACATGTATTTTTCATGAATTTATTGAGAAAGTTTGAATTTGACGGTATATTGTCATCGTGTCATCAATTTATACACGAAATATTTCAGATTTAAATGATGTTTTATTTTTGAAGGTCATTGTCGTGAATTTTTACATATAATATCTCATGTGTTTTACATGTACAAATTTGAACGTGTATTGCCTGTTTTATTGAAAAACAGTAAATAAATATCGCTATCATTACATAAACGCTAGTTCTGTAAATTGCTTTTTCCTACCGTATAGACATTTTTCCCCCATTTAAGAATATATATAGTTTGTTTTATTTCGTTTTAAAAATAACGAAAGAGAGCTGAAGAATTAAGTCTGGGGCACCTGTACAAGTGTACATACATATGTATATGTATATTATATAGGAGCGCTAATAACTATACGTTCGAATATAAAGTTGTAGTAAGTAGATTATTAAGTTTGCATACATAATTAATTAATTAATTAATACCTAATCTTATGTTTTATAACTTATTTGTTTATTCTGTATCTGTTTTATAATTATACTTATTGTTGTCGATTCTTTAGTAAACAGATATTGAATAAATTAGGCAAACAATAAAAAATTTGATCTTTAAATACTAACTAAATTCAAACAAATATCTTATGTTCCCTTTTGCTTTCATAACATCCATAATTCATATTCACAGAGATTTAACAAGTTCTTGGCAATCTAGCAGAGAAAACGACTCTTTGCTTTTGCCTTTTAAACTGTAATTACTCAAAGAAAACAAATTATTGGAACATACAATTGTTGTTAGCATTCATATGTATACATATATATATATATATATATACATATAAGGAAATACAGACGCTAGTTTAAATGTGTATGTATATATAAACAAACACCAAGATTTTAGCTGGACTGCAGCACTGTCTACGAGTATATAAATGTGACTGAACGAGATGTAAATAAGAAAAAACAAAGTACTTACTTGCATTTAAGGGAATGGACGAATGTGAAGTTAGATTGGAGAGATGATGATGTGTCATGTGCCTACTTTGGTACCCAAGAACGGAGCCATGATAAAGCACTTGATGATGTCCATGTGCACCACCGTGCTGTTGCCTATAACCCGCCACTGTGCTGTATTTACACTAATGCGTTGTAAAACACCATAATTTTTCCCTTTATGCCGATTTTAGTGGGGTAATATTAATTTCACATTTTCTGACACCAACGGCATGCACACAATTTATTCACTCAGTTTATAACTCATATGGATTCAATTGAGGCGTTGCGTAATTCTAGATCTAATGTATATGATATGATAAGATTTGAACCTGAATTTTCAATTAAGTGCAAATCATTATTGAACGCAAATTAGTTTTGCATTCACATATCATATCCGACAAAAAGCGTATTTTTGGTTAGTGGAAGTAATGGAGGCGAAGATGGCGAAACTCATAAATATCAATTCCTTATTTCAACGCTAAAATTCTTCGCCTAGAAACGAGGACCTCATCCAGAAACATTATCAGACAACCACAAGCTTTGTGAGAGAAATATAATATTATAATAATTATTACAATAATAATAATAATAATAATAATATAAACATTATGGTTCATAAAGTGAAGAATAAAGTGAACTGGGAGGGCCGAATGCAAAGGTTACTTGGTTTAGAGGTCGGCTGCGACTTTAATCGTTTCTGCTTCCAACACATGTATAATAATAAGAATAAATCAAATTTCGGTTTCATCAAAAACTTTTCATTACTAAATAAGCTCTTTAAAGAGATGGGGAAATCATAAAACAGAAGCTGAAGAAAGCAAATTGAAACGAGATCCCTTCATAAAGTCTATTTCAATATTCTGCTCTGGTATATCCCATAACTTTCCTCTTTGGCAAATTCGCTAAGTGATAACGCACGCAGGCAATAAAATTTAAAACGCAATCAGGAGACCTCATCTGTATTCATCTCTTCCGTCCGTCCGTCAGAGGCAAAATACACACACGTGCTGGGATGGAAGAAAAATACAACAAAAAGAATATAAATTAGGTTTTTTTATAATGCCAAATATAACATGATACGGTTGAAAATAAAATTCCCTCAGCGTCTACATAAGGATGCGTGTATATGTGCGTGTGTATGTAGCTATGCGTGATTTATGCAACTCTTACAGACCTATATGGGAAAGCTATAACACGCTGTGAACTACGGATACGTCTAACCCGTGATAACCTTGCTGACGACGACTTGGGACTTTTAAAACTTTTTCGATTTACCCTTCAGCTCGGAGGAATTATATTTCTCAACTTTTTCGCATCAAATATGAAGTCCGATCATATAACAGCAAACATCAGATCTTGCCTTTCCGGAACCGTACAAAAATAAAGTGAATTTTAAACTGTCAAAGAAGAAAAGCAACTAGCTTGGCTTTTTGGGAATATATATATATATATATATATATGGAAATTCAAGTCTGTATTTCTTTCATGGTAACTTTGACATAAAATTTGAACACTAATAGATATGAATAGGTGTCTGTTAATTTATTTAAATTACTTCCACCAAAGCCCTTTTATTGTTTATGGGAATAGTTTTGATAATAGCAAACGTTGGATAAGTTTGTCGCAAATTTTTAACCAGATAGAATCACCTGCATTCATTTCTATGTGTACATTAACTCACTTGTCCTTTGATAAAGTCCTCTTTTAACCTTCCTATACTCACGCATACGGTCTGTGAGACCGATTTATATAGTATAGTATATGTCTTTCATTTTGACGTGAGTATAGGAAGGTTAAAGATATCTTCGAGGCTAGGTCTGATATTGTGCTATTACAGAGAACGACGACACAATGAAGAGTAGTAGTAACACGGGTTGTATATCTAAAGTATGTATTTCAAATTTAACATGGCGATTTATCCAAAACCGTGGTATATTCTTCAAACGTTCTGGAGACTAAATTTCACGGAGGAAAAACTGCACTTTCGACGGGCGAAATGAATTACTGTAGGAAATGTCAGTGGATGAACTATTCTTTCTTATTTTAACCGAATATGTTTCAAAAGAAACGAAAATCTATGAAACCACAGCAAAAATTTGAGATCTAAAAAGTAACAGAGAAACATAAGTCAAGGCTGGATACAGCAGAAATTTATGCGATAAGAAGGTATTTATATTTTTCTATTGCTTATCAGATTACAAATGAAATAATCAAGAAAGTAATGATAATAGAAAAGAGTTAATGATTAATTATGCTGGAAACAAAATTACCCAAAAAGACTAAGATGAATCCAGCGAAGATACTGGAACATGAGACACTGTTTCAAAACATCGTTTGAACTTAATGAGATTCTTAATTTTAGCATTATTTAACGGTGCGCGATATTACATCTATCAATGCGTAATCGATAAAATGCTAAACCAAAACGAAGTTAATGTTAAATCCCATGTCAATATTTTGTGTAGATTAATGTAGGTATACCACAGTCTGTTACCTCCATGATAATGTTAAACAGCTCATTTTACAAAGGAATACGAATTTAAAGACTATAGAGAGAAATATAGCAGAGGAAATTATAGCCAGCTTTTGTATCTTCACCGTGAAACTTTGTTTACGTGTATGTTTCCGCTTTGGTTGGAGTTAAGCTAAATTATAGAACAGCGCTGGATCGACCTCCAAAATATTAATGTTGCTTGCAGACAGCGCTTACTTTTCCTATAAAATTGCGATACTTCTCATGTCGTTTTCAACAGTTTCAAAACTAATATAAAAAATGTTGCGCATACGTTTGTGCATTACGATAGAAATCATACTTTGTGGGTACATAAATTGAAATTACAGCGATACTAATTACTTACAATGGAAATTGCAATACTCTTGTCGACATTGCCACAGTTATAAGTCGAATACTTACAGGGTAACTACAATAAATTTTAAAAGTACTTAAATCCTCATAAGAATTCTACTTTCCAACTTAAGATTTAAAATAGAAAAATAGTAGGTTCATTACAATGCATGAGGTAGGTAGGAAAGCTATACTACATATTCATGATTTCTACTTATTAGGTAATTTTATTAAAACCTCAGAACAATGGTATTTAGCTTAACATAACCGGAAGGTAACAATAACTGCTGTGCCACATTTTACAATTGGTCATTGTTAGAAGCACGTAATAATTTATATTATTATGAATTGATCAAAATATATCAATTATAAATATATAAAATTAAAATAATAACAGATTGAAATAAAAAGTAGACGGATCTGTAATTTAATATGAATTCAAAAACAATTCTTATCCTTACCATACCGGTTTATATACCTCCAAACATGTACTGCAACCAAATTAATCATTCTTAGTAAACAAAACAAAGAAGAAAGGGATCATTAATAAAACTTAGTCATCACTAGTTTTCAAAAGAGCGCACATCGTACAATATACACCAGAACGTATCTATTAGGAGATTGTGAAATGTTAATCGAAATTCATGTGTGACGGTTTGTTAGTATTGTCTCTACAGCGTATAACAATTTGTTGTGGAAATGTGTATTTGGGGACATCCACATCGGTATGGGAAGGACAAAAATTCTTTTATTTAACTTGGATCTAAACAACATATTCCTACTTCTCTTAAATCATTGTAGAGTTAATTAACTGTGTGTTGTAGAATTTTCAGTAGTGAACTCTAAATTTATAAACGCCACTAAAAGCTGAAATACTCCCCTTAGATATTTGAGATTATTTATAATAATCGTGTAGGTTGTCAAGTGTGAAGCTCATTTAAAATAGGCATTGATCTGGTTTCGGCAATTGCTCAAATAAACAGCATTAATTCAGTCTTCCACGCCCACATATAATGAAGTATTAACAAAATTCTGTTGCTTAGTGATTCTAATTAATTAACTTTTTCCGCGAAAGCAATCTGTTCTAGTTATAACTGAAAACAGTACATTATTACGATTAAATTTGCTTTAGACATGCGAGAGAAAAGTTCTGAAATATTGTTGAATTAAACAGAATGCACGTTCTTTATTTTTTGTCATCGATTTCATATAGTAGACATGTAATTCGTTTTCTTCCCCATCGAAATAAATAAAATTGAAATAGAATCGACCCCAGTTCTATTTTCAACAGCAACAGGGACAATTACTAAGATGTCAAGTGGAAGATCTATTTGAAGCAACCTAAACAAGACGTCGGAACGAGTGAAATCGCTGTTTTTACTGCTACTTCCAATTTTATGATTAACTAGGAAATGCTTTACATTCAAGAAGTTAAAAAGTTAATACTAATTAGTAATAAATTTATTAGGTATGACAGGTTTGTTTATTGCGCTCAAAGTGTGAATGATAAACCAATAGATAAAGATTGTGCATTTTGGAAAAACAGGAATAAAACTCATTCGTTAAGTAATTTTCTTCCACAATTTAGTATATTTCCATTGTGTGAAATATTACGTCTTCAAAAACGCGTTTTATTCGTCCATAAATCCTAGAAGTACAGAAAAATTACTTTATAGTCTACTATTCTTATCTCACCACGTAAATATTGATCTATAAAATTTCAGTACGGCTATAATTCTCAGAAATAAGGACTGCTTGTAGGCCAAAAACATAAAGCCATAAAATTTTAGAGTTGAAATTCATTTTCATCTGCTCAACTCCTCTCACTAATACAATCAGAAAAGAAACCAAAGTAAAAGGCGATAAAATTAATTGACTGATGTATGTTTTAATCGAAGTTGTAACTATTTATAAGTATGTTAAATACTGAAATTAAAACTTTGCCAAGTGTTACTCTACTTTAAAGATGTTTCTACGGATAAATTATTCTTTCTAGTTATGTGAATTTTTACGTTACTGTTTACATACCTTTCGAATAGTCGCATCTAAGCCAATGATATTTTGATTATAAGTAATCGGGTATTATAAAATATCAACAAAACTGGATACGGTCAAAGGAAAAGGCGCATTTTGATGAAGCGTTGGATCAATTTTATGAACATATCACAAAGAATTTAAAACTGAAAATGCTTCTTGAAGTGTGAACTTGAAGTCCATACAATTTCAAGCAGGCACGGCCTTTAAGTTATTGGTTCCAATAATTTTTTTAATTAACTTTAGAAAAATGAATCTGAACTACGAAACCTATCTGTACTTTTCGTCATATGTACATTAAGAGAACACTAAAACGTAAATAAATTATTAAACAAAACCAAACGGCTTACGCTTTGAAATACTGTGCATGAAATTTTAATGATCTTATAGAACAAAATTTATTATCATTCCGATTTGATAGATGCTTTTCAACAAGATATTTAGAAACTTCGTCTGTTTAATAGGCAAATTGTTTTAATGAAACCGAAATCTGTTTCTAGTTCTTAAATATAACAATCATTTCCTAGCACTCTCCTTACCTCCAGTAATACTCTAAAATACACTTTCAAAATTGAGTAAAATTTCCTTTCCGAATTATGAAAGAATAATCAAATTTATACAATCAACCCAAAAATAGAAGCCAACCAAGAAAAACGTTTTCGCGATTTAATACTTTTAATTAGTCGTTAGAAACCTTGCTCTTTTGTTGGCTAAGGGTACTTCGGCTGTTTTCACTTGTCTAATGCGACGGCAAAAGCCTCGTGGTCAACGTCACGTGATCGCATGTTTCGATGCCCCGTCCGCTCGCGGACGCGAAAACAGACGACTAACTGTCTATCTTGCAACCGAAGCATACCACGGACGCCGAGCGTCACGACGCGTGCCTTCAGATGTAGACGGTGCGCGCGCAGCAAATACGAGAATTCTGCTTCCGGCTGAAATTTGGTAAATTGCCGCCGTCCTAGTGGCCGTCGCCGATGACGATTGCAGCGTGTCGACTTTAGAACCCTAAACTATCGGGTTGGAGAATATCCAAATCCCTGGAGTCGAATGCGATGTCTGCATATAAGACTACTGGTAAATATAATAAATCAGGAGATAATTATGATAAGTACATTTAGATTTGGTGTCAGCATTGCCTCCCTAATTTCGGTGACTTGGAAACTATCTCAAAATGGCAAGTAAAGAAAAATTGCAGTGTACATTGCAAAAAATGTCTTCCAAACAAATTGTGACACGCAGAAATAAAGAAACTAATAGATTTCATCTTTTGAAATCACAAACATTTTTTCGATAATGTATAATAGTCAGATTTGTCATGCAAAAAGTAGGTTAATTCTGATTTTCGAATATGTTGTTGTTATTATATGAGTTACAAGAGTACTTGCATGTGAGGTACACGTGTTTTCGTGGCTCTGTGAGTTTATGGTTGATGCTAAGTTAATTGGTTTGTTAAAAACTTGTGTTTTACACCATTTTGAAGTTTGCGTTATTTTCTACTCGTGAGTATTAAGTAAAATTCAAAATTCTTAATAACGTTCCTGCTTTAAGCAATTTTAGTTGAATTCGGTGCACGTATTTGTTTCTTGTACTTGCATTTTTGTTTTATTTCTTTTTCAATATGTAGTATCTGGCATACAATATTTTCGATTTCCTTTTTCCATCTGTCTCTGTTGCTGATCCTCTCCGTTGCCCATTCTTTCCTGTGTAAGTTTGTTTTGAAGTCCCTGAGACGGGTAGCTCTAGGGTGAAGTGTGTGTCCGCGTTAGATCCTTATAGTTTCTTTGCAATACTTGCTGTAAAATGAACAAAAAATGTACCTGCTGCGGCTCTAACGCCGAGCCACATTTAATTGTTAATTGTGCAATTTGTGACCACTGTTATAAAATTGATTGCGTAGATATTTCAAAAGCTGAAGCGCGAAAAATTCACAACAAAACTGGTCTTGCTTGGTCGTGTTCTGACTGCGCACGTATGGGTAATGACCTTAATAGCTTGAAAGCTGTAATCGTCGGTTTGCAAAATCAAATCAAGCAGTTTGAATCTAAAATATCTTCCGGTCTTGGTTCTGAATTAGATGTTCTCTACAATAATGAAAAGATTATATCTGAATTATCCGAACGGCAACGTCGTAGTACTAATTTAATTATTTACGGTCTTATCGAAACAAAGCGTGGTTCTAAGCGAGATCAGGAAATAGATGATAAACTGTCAATTAATGAAATATTGAATCACTTAAGTATACCTATTGATGATGTTGCACCAATTCGCTTAGGTAAGTTCGATATTACCAAGCCGATTATGAAACGTCCTATTAAGGTTCGTCTGCCATCTGCCGATTCTGTGTCAACAGCTTTCCGAAATTGTAAAAGCTTAAAAACTTCGAAAAATACCGCAATATTTCAGTGTCTAGCGACAAAACACAGATGCAGCGTAAATTATACCAGCTAGTTAAGTCTGAGTGTGAACGACGTTTAGAGAGTGGAGAGACAGATTTGGTAGTGAAATAAAAACGGCATACCAGTTGTTACTTCGAGCAACTTGACACAGGGAAACTAGTTGGCCCCAACAGTAACATCGACACGCAATTAGGCATATATTACCAAAATGTACGTGGGATTAGGACTAAACTTAATTTAATATATGAATATTGTTTTGTTTGTGATTTCAATATCATAATTTTCACTGGGACCTGGTTATCCGCTGATGTTGAAAATAGTGAATTCGTACCTACATCTTATACTGTTTTCCGTAAGGATAGGAATTGTGAGGCTGCTGGGTTGAGTGGGGGAGGCGGTGTTCTTATTGCGGTTGATGCAACTATATCATGTGAAATCATTGAGCATGCTTTCTCTGACAACTTTAGCCCTCTGATTGATGTTATTATCACTAAGTGCACTTACAGGAATTTCCGCTTTATGGTTGTGGCAGTGTATGTACCACCATATTTGTCGGCAGACGACATTACTCTCTTCCTTGAGGCTCTTGCGCTGGTAATTTCAGATGTTCCACTGATGTTGGTCGGCGATTTCAATATAAGAAGTTACTTTCCTCCAAACGTTACCGATCCTAAATATATATCTATAAACAATTTTACTTTATCCATGGGTCTTGACCAATTTAATAGCGTTCAATATTAACTCACGCCTTCTTGACCTCGTGTTTTGCAACATTGATTCTCACATGTTAGTCAATCACTCTACTGGTCCTATTGTTCCTGAGGACTCATACCATCCAGCGTTGCATATTTTCTTAAGCGTACCATGTGCATCTTCAATGAAATGTTTTCCGACGAATACCAATCTACGCTTCAACTTTTCTCGTGCCAATTTTAATACTCTCTACAGTGACATGTTCGATGCCGACTGGAACTCTGTTTTGAGCGCGGAGGATGTGAATACAGCTGTCGACCGGTTTTATCAAACATTGTACAGAGAAGTAAGTAAATCTGTTCCGACTTCTCAGTATAGGCCTAGTCCTTATCCTCCTTGGTTCAGCAAGCCTCTAATTAATAAACTTAAAATAAAGAGCTACTATCACCGAAAGTGGGTAACTACTGGTAGCCCTAGGTTTTATGATGATTTTGCGCGATTACGTAAGCTTACTAAACAAGAAATAAGCATCTGTCACGCAGCCTATCTCAATAAAATTCAAACTAATCTGAGGTCTGACCCTAAAGCATTTTGGCAGTATATCAATACAAAGAAGAGTCAGTCACGCATTCCAGGGCAGTTGTTTCATAGTGATACAAAGTTCAGCGAACCACAAACTATAGTTGATGCATTTGCCGATGCATTTGCTAAAAATTTTATACCTAGCAACGAGATTCGTATTCTGATACTTGCTCCCCTCACGATTCTTTTTGTATACAAACTATTACTCAGACAGAGATTGTTAACAGCATCGTTAAACTTAAAAGTGGTTCTATTGCCGGTGAGGATCAAATTCCTTCATTCTTCCTAAGAGACTGTTGTGGGGTTCTAGCTATCCCGCTATGCGCTATCTATAACTTATGTATAAAATCCGGGTGTCTTTCCAATGGTTTGGAAGATTGCTAGAATTACGCCAGTTTTCAAAAAAGGCAAACCAGAGATGATCACCAACTATCGACCAATTTCTGTACTGAGTAATTTCTCAAAGGTTTTTGAACAAATTTTATATGATTCCATTTACAGTAGTATCAAAATCAAATTGTCTTGGCACCAACATGGTTATATGAAGGGTAGGTTAACGGTTAGTAATCTAGCTTGCGTAACACAAACGATTTGCGAGACTATTGATCAGCGCTCACAGTTGGACGTCATCTATACCGACTTCACGAGAGCCTTTGATTCTATTGATTTTTCCTTATTGATTCAGAAGTTGAGTGCTATCGGCTTTTCCGCTTCATTGCTGCAATTAATGGCATCTTACCTTACTGGCAGAATCAACTATGTAACTTACAACGGCTTCTCCTCCAAGCAATATTTAACAACATCTGGCGTCCCGCAGGGCTCCAAATTTAGGGCCGCTGCTGTTTGGTATTTATGGATGACCTCTTGCAAACATTGACGTGCCGTTATGTAGCGTTTGCAGATGATTTAAAAATATTTCATAAAATTGAATCCCTTCATGATGCCAGGCTTCTACAAGAAAATCTAGCAATTATTAGCGGTTGGTGTATCCACAATAAACTTCACCTTAATGTTGATAAATGCTGCGTCGTCAGGTATACCCGGAAAGTATCGAAGATTATCTATGACTACAGTCTCCATTGCCAACTCCTGTCCTCATCGGATACTGTAAGAGATCTTGGAGTATTGTTTGATGATAAACTTTGTTTTGGTCAACAAGTTACATCAGTGTGTAATAGTGCGTACAAACTTCTTGGTTTCATTCTTCGTAACACACGAACATTTACTGATTGCGCTGTTATTAAAACTCTTTTATTATGGATTAGTTCGGAGTAAGTTAGAATATGCAGCGAGCATATGGTATCCTCACTATACATCTCACCAACTTCGACTTGAGCGAGTGCAGCGACGTTTCTTAAAATTTTTAACATTCAAGGAGACTGGTGACTATCCGAGGAGGAACTACGATCATGCACAACTGCTTCTGTCACACGAATTGTCATCACTTCATATGCGCTATCAACGCACTAGTGCGGTGTTTCTTTACAGACTCATTAACAACAGGATTGACTGTCCTGAGTTGCTTTCTTGCGTACCTTTTATGTGCCTGCCAAAAAGTCGCGAAATATATGTTCATTTTACTTGGATTCTATAAGAACAAACGTCATGTACCTAGCGCCCATAACACGTCTGTGTCGTTGTGGTGATATGTTATATAAAGACATTTTTGTGGGGAGTTAGTTTAATATTACGTATATATATAAGGTAGCACATATATGTATGTACCTATGTATAGTTATACAAATACGTTAATATGAGGACGGGTGTATCTCTTCGTTCAATTGTTGCATATTGTTCTTTGCTTAGTGTATTTAGCTTGATTGTATGTGTCCGTTGTGGTTTTGTACTGTTGGGCACGAAATAAAATATTATTATTATTATTATTATTATTATTATTATTATTATTATATGTTGTATATGTTAACTCTCTAATGAGAAACATACGTAACCTTAGCGCGGTCAAACGTTCGACATCCTTTTGAAAAAGCCTAAAAAAATCAACTCTAAATTTAGTTTTCCTTGAAATACTCATTTGCTGTGCATTTTACAGAAATGACAGTTGTTACCAATTTTGCAGAGAAATTTCATCTAAGCTTCATTTATACCATTCGTATGCAAACCAGTACTGGAATACAGAACCGTTAAATATGAGTAAAATGTAAAGAAATTAGAAAAAATCATTGGGGCATTGCGTTAGGGTGAAAATCGAGAAAGAAAATGTGACAGGCAGAATAACTATGACTGTTTCAGGTAATACAAAGACATAGATACATGCATACATACACAGTCCGTCCTCTTCTACCTCTCGGTGTAGAGGTGTTTCCATGCTTTTCTATCACTCGTCAATGTCTCAGCTTCTTTCCATATTAAACATCTCCTTTTCAGTAGCTTCGCCATTTTCTCAGTACATGTTCTGGCTGGTCTTCCTCTCCTTCTCTTTTTGTTCACTCCTGCCTGCGACAATTGTTTCACCAATCTGTCATTGTTCATATGCGACATATGACCAAAGTATCTTAATTGACGTTGTTCTACCTTCTCTAACAATGGCTTCACATTTAAACACTCACGAACTGCTACATATTTTATGCGACCTTTTCTTGTTACTCCCTTTACTGCTCTTAGGTATCGCATTTAATTCGCCAATGTTTTACCTATTAGTCGAACATTTAGCGTCCAAGTTTCACAACCATAGATTAAAATTGGGTATATACGATGTTAAATAGCTTTATGTTAGTTTCAAATGACACCTCTCGTTTTCTGACAAATGACTTATTTAGAGCAGATAAGCAGTTATTTGCACTTAAGATCCTAGTATTTATGTCCTCCTTGTGCATTCAGGATTGATCCAAGATATTTAAAGTTTCCTTGCTATTTCGTCCATCGAAGTTATAAATAGTGAAGGATTTAACACGCCGCCCTGTCTGATACCCCTTTAGTTGTAAATACTGTAGAGCAGATATAGTTTATTCTTATAACATTACTTGCACACGCATACGTACTTTTAATTGCACCCAGAAGTTTATTTGTTACTCCACGTTTCTTTATTATTTTCCATAATTGGTCCCTAGGCGCACTATCGAACGCTTTCATTAAGTCCACATACAAGACATAGATTTTGTAATCATATCGTATTGCTTTCTCATTCATTTGTCTCAGTAGTTCCTCTAGTCGGTATGAAGCCACTGCGGTTGTCATCGGGGGTAGGTTCCAATATTTCGTGAGTCCCCCTTTCTACTATTATCTCGTACACCTTAATAGCCACGCTAAGAGGTGAGATTGGTCAGTAGTTTTCACATGTTTTACTTGGCCCTTGTTTGAGAATCGGTAGAATCGCTGCTATGATCCATGTTCCATACACACTTTATTATTTTATGCAGTAATTTCATTCAAGCTTCACTCACTTACTTTACTAGTTCTGCTTTTAGTTGGCCTTTTCCCCCAGCTTTCTCGTTTTTTTAATTTTTCATTGCATATTTCACTTCACTGACTACTACCGAATCACTTGATTCACTGGCGTCATAAATATTTGGCACATGTTCGATCTCGCTGCCTCCTAATGATTCTCTGAAGCACCTATACCACCTTTCAGTTATTTGTTCGTCCGATGTCAAGAGGTTACCCTCCTCATCTTCTATATACTTCACACTTTTTGTAGTATCCGAGCGTAAGCTTTTCAACATTCTACACAATAGTGTTGTATCTGTTTGACTGTTTTCCTCCAATTTGTTTCCGAATTCTTCCCAGTCCTTTATTTTTGCCTCTCTAAGTATATTCTTAACGATTATCCTTTGTTTCTTATAAATTGTGTATTTTTCCTCACTTTTACTACTCAAGTATTCCTTTTAATACCGTTTGTTCTCTTTGAATTCCATTGTAATTCTCTCACTCCACCAAGCTCGACGTTTGTATTTGCTTCCTCGCGCTCTCCCACATCCAGGGCAATTCTAAGTCACTAATTAATTTCTCCCAGTTCCATTTCTTGAGTTCCAAGTCAAGTTTCGAACGGTATTTTATTCTAAAGTCTTCAGTTCTGAGTTTATATACTATAATACACTGGTCTGATATACTGCTGATATCCTTTACTTGTCTATCCGCCGTTGTTTCTTTCATTTCTTTTATTTTTAGTTCTACCAGGTAATGATCCGTTCCGATCTCGTAACCACGTTTGACTTTTGTATCGATTATCAGTTTTCTATCCTCTCTTCTTACCATGAAGTCTCTCTCCTCTGTTTTCCATAGGTCTTGTATATTTATGTACATACGTCTCGATGCTTGAAAAAGGTATTGCACACTATCATAGGTAATATAAAATAATGCAATCATCTCAGTCGCCTTTATTGTCCATTGAAACGTCTTCATCAGTTACACAAAATTGGTTATTCCACTTTGCAATTTCCACACATAATAGCGCATTTCAGTTCTGCCTTCCTACAGCTGCACTTACCAGAGCATTCCCAATATATGAGCAAGTGCAAAAGGTGTAAATCCTTTTAATTGGGAGCGGAAGAGGGAGAGTTGTCAGTTACCTTTAGTAAGAATGATGACTGAAGCAGCTGCACAGCAATTACCAAAGGACTGACATGAGATGTTCCGCTATACAGTTGCTGACAAAAAAAAAGAGACCCTTTTCTAGTGTACATTTGAAATATTGGAAAGAAATATTTGAAAAAGTGTTCGCATTTTTGGCTAACATACTCTGTACTAACTTAATTTTAATATTCAGTGTGAATTCTTACACATTATTTTATATGAGTTTGCCGTAATTTATTTCATAAATGTTTTGCCTTAATTGCAAAATAAAGAGACCATTGTCATTGTGGCGACGGATGAGCTAACTTTACTGTACTCTGTTTATTATCCTTTACGACCTTGTTATATATGGCTCATTGTTCAAAAGGTTTCTCGCAGAGAACACTAGCTAAAAAATTTTAAGTGAGTAAGACTCAAGTGCAAAAGCTGTGAAAAAGGTTTCGTGAGGCTGGGTTTGTTGCGGACCGAGAGGGAAGAGGAAGGAAACGGACGACTACTTATCGCGATGACTTCCGTATCGTACGGGAAGTTCAGAAAAATCCGCATACCACAGTACGAGCCATCCGAGAAAATTAAGTGTATCGCGCACAACAATTTGACGGAGGCTCTGTGAGACTTGGCATGCAGACCCGTCTTGCCCGTAAACGGCCATTTATCAATAAGCGCAACAAGAAGAAGCGTTTGCAATTTGTAAGAAGTATGTGTATATGCCAATTAAGTTCTGTAAAAAATTCTTTAGTCCGATGAGAGCAAATTTGAATTATTCAATCGAAAAAGAAGACTGTGAAACACGATGGTAGTAATATTATGATTTGGAGCTGCTTTGCTTGGCCAGGAGTTGGAAATTCAGTGAAAATCAACGACATATTGACTGCTCCTTGCTGCTTGCTCTGGGTTGGGTTGGGAAACAGCTTTATTTTTAAGCAAGACAATGATCCGAAACATACGGCGATGAAGACTCAACAGTTTGTGAAATCACAGAAAATAAAAATTCTCGAGTGGCCTGCACAATCACCGGATATCAATCCCATAGAAAATCTATGGTCAATTATGGACGAAAAGATTGATAAAACAAATATATCGAACAAAGACTTTTTACGGCGCTGACGGAAGCTTGGGAGGCAATAGATGTGTGTTTTCTCCAAAACCTTGTAGAGCACATGCCTCGACAATTCCAATCAGTCATAAAGGCAAAAGGGGGCCATTCCAAGTATTAACTGAAGTTGAAAAAGACTTTCCTCAGTTTCTTTCTGTGAAGAAAACTAACTTCCTTTTTGTCCGTACTTCTGTCCGAGTGCTTTCAATAATAATAATAATAATACGTAATCGTTTATATACCAGAAGTTCTTCTTTTTATTTGTAAACATTAAAATACAACCGTCGTCGATGTATTTGAGCCAAATGGCATAACATTCTTTTCTCTTTTTTGTCAGTCACTGTATGTGCGGATTGCAATAACCGATCTTGTGGAAATGATGTAGAAGACAATAAATACGATTGCGTTAATGCTATAGTCATTGAAATAACAAAAACTATCGGTATCTGTAAAGTGTGCTGTTTCATTTAACAATTTTAAATTGAAAATAATAATGACAGTATATTGTAATATTTGCTGAACTTTCCGTGGAGATTGAAGACAACTAAGGTGTACCCCAAGCTATAAAGTTGAGTAATAAAGGACAAATACAACAAGCTTTTATCGAACGAAGAACTACACGATAGAAATGGTAGGCAGGTGTGGAGTTATATGTGTTCTGTAGTTCAATCAACAATTACAATTTTAAACTGCAAATGTTTATAACAGTGTATTATAGTATTTCCAGAATTCTTCATGGACAATGAAGATAACTTGTTCTTTAATTACTAGAATAATAATATTGAAATACTTTATATTACTTAAAATAACAATAATCATGATAACAATAAGGAACACAACAATAATGATCATAATACTAATAATCATTAATAATCATTTCTAACATTTTCCTTCTTAGTGTTCGCTCTACCGCAATGCCATTGCTTCTCAAGGTCTGAGAGCCTGCGGACCCAACATTTGGGAACCGCTGCTGTACAAGATGAACCTTTTTAACGTTAATGAATTATTGACCTAAAGCAAACTTTACATGTGACGTGCATGTGACCACAGACATGTGACGTTTTCTAACTTTTTCACATTCTATTCGTAATTAACGACTCTGTATGCCAGCGACGATTTACACTACTACATTTTATCCCCTACAAAGTTAGTGATATTGTCTTTCTGTGAAACCTATAAAAACTGTGTATTTCCTATGTAAAACTAAATATAAAGCAGATTTTCCTTTTCTTAGTGGAAATTGTGGAAACAGAACTAGTTGTGGATATAATTGCATCCTACACATCGGATATAGAACGCTTCGAAGCGTCAAGTACGAGCGAGTTGTAGTACACTATTGTTAAGGTTTGACAAAAGAGTAGATGACATGTTATCATTAAGTAGTGTAAAACCGACTGACACTCGTACTTTTCCAAATTTTAATGTAGTGCCTTTGCACGTAAGTATAAACAAAGACCGATTTACACTAATTAATGATCCGTCATCCACTCTTTTATCAAACCTTGATTATTATAGTTGTTAGTAACAGGGGCGGAGATGTAAGCATAAATATTTGGCACATGTTCCATCTCGCTGCCTCCTAATGATTCTCTGAAGCACCTATACCACCTTTCAGTTATTTGTTATTCGTTCCTCCTCATCTTCTATATAGTTCACAATTTTTGTAGTATCCGAGCGTAAGCTTTTCAACATTCTATACAATAGTGTTGTATCTGTTTGACTGTTTTCCTCCAATTTGTTTCCGAATTCTTCCCAGTCTTTTATTTTTGTCTCTCTAAGTATTTTCTTAACGATTACCCTTTGTTTCTTATAAATTGTGTATTTTTCCTCACTTTTACTACTCAAGTATTCCTTTTAATACCGTTTGTTCTCTTTGAATTCCATTTTAATTCTCTCACTCCACCAAGCTCGACGTTTGTAAACCCGACTGACACTCGTACTTTTCCAAATTTTAATGTAGTGCCTTGCACGTAAGTATAAACAAAGACCGATTTACACTAATTAATGATCCGTCATCCACTCTTTTATCAAACCTTGATTATTATAGTTGTTAGTAACAGGGGCGGAGATGTAAGCAAGACAGAGTAAGTAGGTTAGCTGAGCTATTTGGAAGGAAATCAGCACTGTCGGCACTTAGTAAGATATGAATATAATCGCATATAAACTCCGTGGTGGAAGTGTCATTAGACAATACAATACCCAAAAAGAACAAAACTTTTTGAATTTATATAGCGCAGTGATATAGTAAACTAGTCAGACTAGTGTTTTTATTCCAGACTGACTTTTATGTATGACCATTTTCTTCTAATGTAAGTACATAGTATATGAGATAAATGAAATTATCCTTACCACACCTTTCGAAAATAATTCCAAATACATATTTCTACAACTAAGTTGCCATTCTCAGTGAAAAATTAGGGGCAAGAAGTATCATCAACGATGTCCGGCTAACGTACAAGACGAACAGCACGCAACGAGCACTGTACAACTCTAAAGTACTGCACAATGAATATCAAACGCTGAACGCCCGCGAGAAACTCAGCAAAACATCAAATATCAGGTGTGGCCCGCCATGCATTATGTATTTAAACAACTGAAATATTATCACTAATTGTAAGTAAAGGATCCAATTTTTCAATTATCCAGCATGAACATCTTGCGTTGTTGTAGGTCAATGCTGCTCTTAAAATAAAAGAAATGATCAAATGATTATTTACCGCTTGAACGTACCAAAAAAAAAAAAAAAAAGAAATTAACCGAATTAATAATAAACAATAAGTATAATTTTTTTACCTTATATTATGATTAATTTGTTTGTTAATATAAGGGCAGAAGTAGTATTAGGTGAAATTGTATCCACTTCGATTGTTTTCTTTCCCTCCATATTAAACAAAATAATGACTATATGGCGACACGGTTTGACAAGCGATATGCTAATTACCAGTACGCTATTGTCCGTTATCTCTTTCCGGTTGATATACTGTTGCGAACGTGAAGCATAATGTATGTATACAACTAACTACCCTATTCCTCTTTCCAACTCTAAAACCTGTACGCCAGATATCTTTATACGAAGGAAAATTATGGGTCATGATAAATTTCAACAACTATTGTCGCCCAAAATCTCGTTATATATACAGGTTATGTATAGCAGCACAAGGAAAATTTTGATAAATGTATCGTGTAACGACTTCCGACCTCTCCTTTCTTCGTAGACGTCTTTCCTCTACATTTTCTCGCAAAGTAGACGAACCCTGGCTCAAGTCTTTGTTTTCATCAATTAATCATTTTTTGTACCGATTTTGAAAAAGCGTAACCGGACGGTAATTTTCGGGCCGTGAAAAGCGGATAATCCTACGCCACCAATGGAAAAAGAAACGTTGGAACTGTGAAGCAAGAGTGTCGGATTCTTTATTGAGTGATAAATATATCGACAAGCTGTCAGTACTTGGAGCCATCCTTGTGGACGTACTACAAATCCCTGTAAAAGATAGTCACGAAATCCCCGGAGATTTACGCGGCGCATTTTTGTTTACTTTTTTTTAAGAAAAGGGCGTACATTCGATGTTTCCCTTTTCTTCCGAATTCTTCTATTGCGAAGAATCCATTGGAAAAGTTTTCGTTGGGTGGTAATTATTTTTTTGGGTGAATAGGCACCTCACCTATTGGTTGACACGTATTAAAACTTGTATATTGTATTGTATATATATAACTGGTATATTACATCATCCAGAACATTGTTTTTAACTACTTAGAAGAATTTTCAGAAATTAATTTAACAGATATTAGAATAGAAGTGTTCGTTTTATTTAAAATATTGTTCCTCCAAAGTTTGTGTACTACATGTCTAATATCGACTGCTTCTAGGTTTCATTCACATAAGCACAGAATTTTCAGCGTGTCTCCAGTAAACTAACACTAATGTTATAATTCTGTGATGCCCAAATCTTACCTAAAAACAATTACTACTCACGCAAAAGCCCCGACGGTCACCAGGTTATATTTAGACCGACAATGTAGCAAGTATTGACCTATGTGATAATTAATTAAGGACGAGAATTGCAATGAATGAAGTAGGAGCGAGAGCCTGGGTTGGTTTCGTGGTTCTTCCGACTCTACAGGCAGCCGCATTCGCACCTACTAGATCCAATGCATCTTGTGTAATTAATTGGGATATGCGTCTAGAGTTGCTACATTACAAGCTAACGCACAATTCTCGACCGAAATATAATACAATGTCCGTCGGGGCTTCTCTCCGGGTAGTAGTTGTCTTTTAGGCGAGAATTACCCACCACCTAACTATAACACTAGCTAACTTACTTCACACACGAAAACTATGTATTTACATGCATTCTTTGAATGTCATGTTGAATTTATATTCTGTTTGGCCTGTCTGACAACCAGTATATACTTGTCGGTGTTTTCTAATTTTGCGTAAGTTTTTTTTGTTCGGAGTTTATTTAGTTTAAAGAATACACGTTCATGATGAAAGCCGTATTTCCCTTAGAAAAGTATCTGAGGTAATTTAAGTGAAATATGATACCCCCACACTAATTCCGCTTAGCGCTGTTTCGGTATTACATCGCTAGCAGGTGTAAATATGGCATTCCTCGTTATAAGGTTGCAGTGGTTTAGGTTTAACGTCGTCGATGCTACAGCAGTTCATAAAACTCGCTTCCGTTTCCTTGTGTGGCAAATCTAGCAAGTCTCCCACGACGAAAAGTGCAAAAAATGTGTAAAAATAGTGTCAACCTATTTTTGCAACTGCTGCATTTTAATAAAATACTGTAACGTAGGATACCTTCAATACACGTAATTAATTCCTTAAATAATTTAACGCCAAAATGGTGTAATCCATTAATCATCTGCTAGTTGCTGAACCTAACCTTTACCTTTGCTGATATTACATATGAAAAGCACGTTTTGCTTAACGTCGCCTCAATTAACGTGGACATCGTTGAAATCCTGACTCCAATCCTTAACCAAGGAATTACTGTATGTTATTCTATTTAACATAGTTACTCCATAAGAACAATCAGAATAGATTGGTAATAACGGTGAAATAATCATTTCATATCAAATGAAATAGATAAGAACAACAAGCCACTAGAACATTTTTGATATTCTGTAGGTTAATTTAAAATTTAGTATGAATACAAGTAGAAAGTAAAAGCCAATTATAAAGAATTCAGAATATACAGCAAACAAACAGGAAAATTACAGACGCTATATTTATTTAATCAAAACAACAGTTACAATCGCGCTTATAGCTATTATCCTTGTTATTATTGATGTTCGTTTTGATTACCATGAGCATTATTATGTGCCAGAAAAATGGATCTTCTATTACAACTTATTCAGTGTACTTTGTTACAAAATACATAATTGATGTATACGTGTACACAATATAATCCAGAGGAGAATATGTTGGCATTAAATCTGCGTATAATATATCAAAATAAAGTCAGCAAGCAAAATGATATATTTATGCGGGAGGTTGGCATTTAAATATAAATCTACTTATTACGCGCATTATTACAGCATATCTACTCAATTCACTAGTTGGCGAGTATCAGAATACCTGATTACAGTGCTTCTCTGTCCTAAATTGCCCTATATTATAACCGAAATGATAAGTTAGACGCGCGCGCAAGAATTTAAGAGCCGCTTGACTTCGCTAAAGTAAATATGTCATACACTTACTAGTATTTACATCGCTTCTAAAGAGGAACTACTCTGCATCAAGTGCAGGAGGAGAGACGTGTCACTTGAAAATGTGTGTGCATTAAGAGTCGAATGCTTGCAAAATATCAATGATTTTGAGGTTCTGATATGAAGTTCTATAGCAGATATCATATTTTCGTTTGCATCTACCAAACAATGTTGATGAGAAACCACTTTACCGTATATATGGATCTTGTTTAGATTCTACAAACTAAGATTACATATAACTAAGTACTCCTTATTGTTTGTTGTAGTACCTGTGGCTGGGATCCGCACAATCATTATTTAATTCCGGTAAAAAGAATCGGTGTTCGCTTCCCAAGTGGGGATCAGGATGTGCTCTTGTATCGTCGAAATCTGCGCAGTATTAAGATGTAATCAACCTGGTTATATATGTGGTGTTGGAATATCGCGTTAGTTATATTATGCATGAAACCAGAAACCTTTCTGCTCGCTTATTTCTCTTTCTTAGTATAGCCATACTATATTTTTATATTGTCTCTTTTCTCTTTGACTTGTTCTAGTTTAGAGTTAATACAATCTATTATTATTTGAATTTCGTTTCCCGGAATCTTTGATATTGCTATAGTTTGGTATAAAATTTTTCAAGTGCTTCGATGGTAGGGGTGCTTCAATTATATTGAGTTTCTTTTAGCCCTTGGTCTGCTGTTGATAATTGGTGGTCTATAACTAATTTTGAACAAACATGATTCACTCCAATTGCTACTCTTTGTTTGGTTCCATTTTCTAGTTTTGCAAAATATATGAATTTAGAACAGAACAGATATGGGGTAACTTCTGCAAATCAAAGATTGTGTTCTTGATATCTTCTTCTTAATCTTTTTACCCTTTCTACCTTTCGGTGTAGGGGTTGTGTTCTTGATATATTGGATAGAAAGTAGAACAAAGCGGGATCCCATTTTCCTCTGTATTTCCGATTATTTTATAATTAAGTAAGTATAACTTAGCGCAAATAAGACTTTTAATCGATCTGTTACACCCAATTATGTACTTACATGTATTTCATTTGTTTGCATAGGATATTGTGCAGTGCATCAACCACAAAAGTTCACAGGAAATTTTTATTTTTATTAAAACTTTATTGTTGTTTTCTGTTACATAATTTGAACAGGACAAAAAATAATGATAAGCATTAGAAATGAAAAAAGAAAAGGTGGAAAGTTGGTATATATTGGCATTGAAGAGAAGAACAAAAGAAAAATAACTTAAAAGGGATTCGAAAGTAGAAGAGAAGTTAATAAAATCGGATCAAACAATTGTTCAATTAAGTCTTTAGTCCTGGATAACTTAATCAGTTTCGATATAAGAAAACTGCTTCTGTATTCTCAATACGAGCCGAGCCCATTTAATCCGGTTTCCGGATCACAAAAGACCGTCCGAATTATCATTCCTCCGTGATTTTTCCCGCTCCCTACGTTCAAATCGGGCCGTTCGTCCGTCTTTTGTAAATGGGGGAAGAAGGAGTCTGTTGTCTATCTGGACCCTATCTGCTGCTTCCCAAACCATCCAGCACTTTACTTAGAAGGAATTAAGAATTAAATATTTTAATTTTACCAGAACGGGGCATGAATTCCAAATTAATATTCGCCGGATTCTGCCTCACTTATTTATTCTATCCTTAGCTTCTTCCTAATTTTATCGCTTTCGCAATGAATGATGATGCACAATAATCAATTCATTGCAGTTAAAAGTTATACGTTGTTAATGTGAACGCAATTTAGCAGGAAAAAGAGGATGTGACGGCCACAGAAAGTGAACGAAAAATTTACTATTGCTAAAGTATTTTTAACTTAACGTCTGATGTATACCATGTAACACCCAAAGAATAAGTTCAAGCTTTAGAAACAATTACTATCACACCTCACAGTTAGCTGAACATATTTATAATAGCTGTTTAACCACGAAAGGTATCGTAAAAATTAAGCAATGACATACAATTAGCACAGTGCATGTTTTTCGGATGCGAGCCGATTGAATTTGCAGAGATAAAAAATTAAAATAATCCTATTATTTTTCAGTTATACATGCTTATTTGCTGACTATCTAGAACATCAAACAAATTATATAAAAAGTTAGTAACAGGCACGTCGAGCAAACCTCTTAACAAAATAAAATCTCCCTATATAACGACCTAATAAATTAGGCGTACAGCTATCAAGTAACTTTAAAAAGCTTACAAAGTAAGCCAATAAGTGTACATAGCGGCTAGACGCGCGGTTAACCGCAGCGCGGCGGTTGTAGCAGCGGTTAACCGCAACGCGGCGGTTGTAGCAGCGGTTCGCCGTTCAGAATACTAACGCCAGGCGGGCCGCCTCAAATTTTTGCCGCCGCTGTATAGTGCGTATAGCATTTGGTTCCTCCTATGTAACGCGGTCAGTCGCGGTTCTAGCGACCTGGCGGGCAACCGCTAGTGCGTAGGTACACTAATCTGTGTGGAGAATTAAGGTTTGTCAATCGCAGATCGCGTTGTAGTTTCCGATGTAACCGGGTACCAATCAGCGGTGGCTTGTGATACCGTATATTCGGAGCTGCTGCGAAAATAACATTAGTTCGTATATGTTCGTGTATCGACGGCAATTGCATGTTGGTAAAGGGCGGCGATATATGACTATTATTACCGTTTGAGAGAATATATAGGTACATAGGTAATAAGTTAGTTTTCTAGTGGAGTTGTAACGGTTATCCATGATAAACAGCGGCCTCGACCAGACAGTTGTATCGCAATGCCCCAACTGCGTACACTGCAAGTACGTTTAAGACAATCCGAAAGCAACCATTATCTTCCCAGAGAGATAACAGTTGCAAAATAACAGATAGTTAAATAACGACCCATCTCTATCTAGGACGGCGTATCATCTGGAGAATTATATTTTGTCAATTGCAGACCGATATACTGTACTGTATTCTGAGTCCCGATAAAGACGAGACTAATTAATCTGCAGTTGCTGTCTGAGATTGACAAAGCTTAATTCTCCTCACGGATTATTGGGATATACAAATTGTGCTTACTTGGTAAGCTTTGTACAGTTACTTGATAGCTACCCATTAACGCACCTAATTTATTAGGTTATTATATAGAAAGACGTTCTGATTTTATTTTATTCAGGTTTTTGGTTCTCGAAAATACTATTATTTACTCTAGAAAACTATTAATTGAGCTAAACGACAATTCTCACTAAGATTACGTATATCTAAGAAGCTATAAGTCACTAAGAAATTACAAAAACTTCGTGCGCTGTGTTGCTCGTGTAACATAACTTTCTAAATAGATGTTACTCTTGCAGATGTGCATCGTTACAAATTCTTACAAATACGTGAAGAGTTATAGGTAAAAAGCCTATTGCATTCACGTATATTCAAATAAATCAAAGAAAATAACATGACTTCCCCTTAGGAAGATTTCCAGTCTAGCTGTTTATACACACAATATGAAATTCTCCCAAACTCTCTATATGATCAGCCACGAATTCCTGAGAAGAGATAACTATTTGTTATTTCAATGTTTGAAATCGATAAATATATGTCTGGGTTCCCACAATGATCAAACTTATGCCGTCCTATCTGCGTCATTTTTATCATCATCAACGTTTATTGCATATATTATATATTCACTGTGGCTTATGCAAATGATATGGAAATAGACTCATTAGTTGTTGGAAACCAGTATTAATATTCTAATACAGTAGTTAAAGCATAACGCACTACGATTAAATATCATAAAATCTCTCTTTTCACATACATCTGCAAGAAAGACATTGTTCGTACCAAACGATATGACCAACTACTTGAAAAAGTACACATTACTAAATATTTTGATGTAACATTTAATTCAAGTCCTTCTTTCATTAAGCATCCGCATGAATTGTGTCTACTGCCTAATACATCGTTAGGTTGTTTTCTTAGAAATTATACACATTTTAAGAGTATCGACCTCTTTAAGCGGATGAGAAGATTGAAGTATACATCTATGATGTAGTTTCCGTAATATGCTAGTTGTACTCTGTTTCTTCTTTCTCACTAGGGCTACAGAAAGTTTCTCAAGTCAAGCAGAATATATTTTTATACCAACAGTTAAATAGGTCAGCTCGGATCAAATCGTAGAGATAAGGGAACGACTCAAATTGTTATATTGTTGCTTTCGGAAAAAAGAATCAGCACAAAAATTTCTAGAAAATCGAAACATATACATACATTCAATGTGGTTTGCTTCAACCTACTAAAACTTACATGGTATTAAAACTAGTTTTATATGTAACATTACTTTGCCAATATTCTCTTAAGACAATTAATAAAATATATACAGTGTTACCAATAAATTCCGTATTTTATGAGAATAATACAATTTTATTAACCAATTTAGCTAAATTTTGAAACTACCAATAGTTTTGCTTAAAACCTGATGCAAAATAATAGCACGACAGTAATTAATTTATTCCAAAACTTATTTCTACACTGTTTTATCAAATAAGTAGACACATAAGTCGAATAAAAAAACACAACAAAATCAAGCGTGTCAACATTCAAAGAAATAACATTATATGAACTTTGCATTATCTTGAATATTTTATTGGCGATTTTCGTTCTTTGATTTTTCGTTTATTAGTAAAATAAATGTATTTAACGACTTTAACGAAAATAAACCATTTCATAAAGCTCTGTGCAAATTTTATTCATTAAAACATGTATTATAAAAAATATGCGAATAAAATTCTTGAAAGTATATAGCATCCATAGTAAACATATATATATATATTATTTTTATATCCACATGTATACATATATAGAACAAATTGCAGATTTTCAAATAACTTATCCTTATATAAAAAATCTTTGTTAAACCCTAACAATTCTGTTCAAGGATTAGGAAAAACTGTTGAAAAACCAAGTCTATAGTTTCTTTCTTATGAAATGTATGTATATATTATTATATTTCAACAAGTTCATAGATGATTTAAATTTTGTTACAAGAAGGTTACTGCAAAAGCTTTAAGTTTATTTATTCAAGTTGCGTAAATAAGCGTACATTTACAATTTGCATCGGAATAATCTCACATTAAACTTCTCATTACTTAGCTCATTTGTACTTCAGTAATTTACTTGAAACTTGATATGTTGATTTAGTTATTTTGTTTTCATTTGACAATATTTTGACAATTCGTAATGTATTTCACTAAAACTTCATTTAATAGACTTCAAATAGAAGTTGTAAATATTAATATCTTAAAAATATTTTTAAGCTTCAATACTTTCACCTGCATTTATTTTCTTTCATTCTCATATTCGATGACAATATGTAGTTTACTTTTCTTACTAGAACTGAAATTCGAGTACCAGAAAATCTAGAAAACCAGCGGAAATTTTCGACTAAAATATTTCATTTGCGTTCGTAGACCAACAATAAGTTGATTAAAATTTAGATTAAAGATCGAGTTCTTTTTGCGGTCACCACTTTGGCGTTTTTAATTTTCACAATTGTTAGCGTTTGGAATTTAATAACCTTTATCCGTACAGTGTCGACTATACATACAAATGTATAAAGATGGCGTTTTTGTTGCTGTTACTTAATGATAGACCGTATAATTCGCACATAAAATTTAACTATTCATAGTCATATGGCGAAATAACTTGTGTTTATTGCCCGCACACAGGAGTAGCAGCATGTTTTTATTGGTTACCGCGAAATAAATTCTACGAAACGCTAGCAGCCAAGAGACAGAAGCTAGAGCATATATAAATATGTGTACCTATAGAAAGCAAATGAATTGATAGATGTTGCTGTACTTAAAGATAAAATGCACTTCTATTAAGAATTATTTTAAACAACCAATACTGTTCAAACCACAATTTTGGAGCTTCTAATTATAACTGAAGCTCTGATTATATTGAAACTGCATATTCCTGCATATTAAACCTATTTTTGTATTTCTTGGATATTTCAGTGTGCTTTGCATTTTGCTACATATGAGAAGTATTTTTTCTCAAGTTTTGTTGGGTTGGCAATGGTTACACAGTTGTCATGATGACATCGCGCTTGCGCTGTAGTGTTTGGTAATCTAGGTGTCAGTACCTTCCAACCAGGTCGGCTATTACGCAGCATAGCATTTTCTTCAGGCTGAAGGCAATACTGCAGCTGAAATTAATCGAAGATTGTGTGTTCCGTACGAGGAAAACATTAAGAGTGATAGTGGAGTGCGAAAGTGGTATATGATTTTTCGAGAAGGACTAATTGATGTCCATGATGAAGGGGGTCAGGAAAGGGAGTCCGTAGCAACAGACAACATTGTCGAACAACTGAACACTCTGATTTGAGAGCGCTGCTGATTGACAATTTCCGAAGTGAATTTCCCGAAATTTCTCGATCAGCACTTTAGGACATTGATGCAGTAAAACTGGAAAGAAAGAGACGGAAGAAAGAAACGGAGGCATAACAGCTCGCCCAAAGAGAGGAAAAATGTGGTCGAAAAAAAACCTCCTAAAGATGTGATCGTAAAATTATTCACCAAACTGTAGGTAGTAATTCACAGCGAGAATTCGAAGAAATCTAATAATAATGGGATAATGGAATAACTTACATTGAATTAATGTTCGCATCAGGTTTTCTTTAGCGACGAGAGTTCGGTGTGTTGGAGTAGCAAACATCTCACACAGTCTACAGTTCTTCGAACTGTAAAATACCCGCTGCAGGTGATCATTTAGAGCGTGATTAGTATTACGCTTCAAGTATAATATGCTGCATATTTAATATATTTCAAGTTTTTCTCTTGGTGTATAACGCAGCGATATTTTAGTAAAGAACAATTTAAAAATTGTTCAAGCAAAGTTGTAGTGCCATTGACTTTACCTATTATTGACGGCGATTCGTCAGTAATTTTATTGTAATCTAATTTAAGATTTTCTAGGTTTGACTTTATTTTCCAAATGTGCTATTCTCTTTATCATGGAAAGACATTAAAATGATCATCAATTCCTCTTATAGGAATGCTTAACGGGGCTACATCACATATGTATGTCCCTTGATTCATCGAAAACTAGAGAAGAGAATGCACAAGAATGGACAAGATTTTCCAGTTGCTCAGTTATATCCTGAGAGAGTTCCTTTATACGTGCATCTCGTAACTATTTGCCTGGATGTATCAGTATCGTCTGCGTTCCTTCCAATATCTGTATTAGCAAGATGCCCTGCAAATATTGGGACATAAGGCCAATGTTAAAACTTTTTACAGATATATTTTGTCTTCTTCTGATGTTAACTTTTTCTTAACTACATACTAGTTTCATAATTCCGACTCAAGAATGATTCATTTTTCCTTTTATGTTAGTTTGACGCTATGTTTAATAATGTGGATTAAGATCATATATTCTGTGAAAATGTAATTTCACAAATAATGCAGAAGGACTATTTATAGATCAAGTTTAGAATTTATGGATTTTCTCGGTTGAGAATGTTCCCTTGTAAGGAAAACTAGAAGGGTGCATCAATTGAACTTAACGGGCTCTGGTCTTGAAAACATAAAGGTGAATTGCGAGAAACTGAGACAACTAGGATGTCCCATTTGCGATCATCCACGTGACGGAGCAGAGATATATCAAATTCGTATATGTCTATCGCCTTCTTTCGACAAACGCGCGTCTTGTTCGCTGTATATAGACATTTCTTTGAGCGAAAAGACGCGCGTTTGTGGAACCTTATGATCAGACAAAATTTCTATAGAAATTAGATTACAATGTATTATCTGCTGATTTTGTGAAACCTTTTAGCACTTACTGAATATGTAGAAGTACTATGTGATATATATGCATGGGTTACAAATCAAAATAAAAATAGTTTGGGCGTCCCGCGGGGAACAAAATTGGGACCACGAATTGCTTTAGGTTGGCGATCTCGAACTTTATCCTATGGTTACTGATTCACAGGACTTTACATTTATTCAGGAGCAGATTAATGCGATACGAGCATGGTTTATAGTAAGCTATTCACGTAGATTTAAGCCCTTAAAGCTGATTATTATTGTGGCGACATCATGCTCATGCTCATGTCATTTGATTCGAGACTTTCTGGATCTACTGGTACCCTTTATACTATATGTGTTAAAGAAAGATTTCTTAGAATTGAATAAAAGCTAAGCTAGAGTTGAATTTTTCTTCTTGAAATATAATCAAATATTGGTTGTACAATAATTACTCAGCTCTGCATAGACATTTTCTAAAACCCTGACAGTTAAACAAACCTAGTCCGATATATTTTTTAGGCTTTGTTTTATAGTTTCTACTGTGGTAAACCTAGGAGCTGTCAGCAACTTCTCCGTCAAATGTCGTTGCTACTCCTAATTTCTCACATTCTATAATTTTCCAAGTCTCCCACGAAAAACTAACGACGCTTCGAAAACTTTTATTGTTATTTTTCGTCATATCCTTCATATATAGTGAGTTTATACAATAGAATCAAGTAAACCAATATTAAGGGTAAGTGACTTGATGGAAATCAACGGAACATTGCAAACGTAACATAATATATATTGTATACTAGGTGACCCGGCAAACTTCGTTTTGCCCAAAATAAATTTTTTGATTGAATTAATTTTGAGCATTCGCGATTCCACCCGAAATTTGTTATTTCGACCGAAAATTAGCGATCGTTAACAGACGACACAATAATATAATTTCAATTATAGATTGAATGAAACACTCTTCGAATTCAATTGAATTCAATTATAAATATATATAAAAATGGATCGTGGTTTGTTCGGATGCTTAAAACTGTAAATGATTATCACTTTGTATAAATCGCACATAAAGTTTAATCTAACTAATCAATAATTTACCTTTAAATTAGCCAAAATAAAGAAAGCAAACGAACGAAAAAGATGCAATTGAAATTTGGAAAAACAAAACAAATCGATAAATAATATCACTCACAAATGGATAATCCACAGATTCGCAATGATATATTTCGTAAATGTAAACTATTTCACTCGAAAAATCAATAAAAAATTATAAGAACATCGGAAAGTCATTTAACTGTGACTCCATAGCTCAAATTATCAAATCGAAGCTAAGAAAGAACATATGCTGAGCTGTCAAATGAATGACCGCCTACAGTGCCACCTGTTGAGAATTTTTCGACTTTTCTTTTTCCTAAACCTTCGCGTAGCAATTACGAACAAACCCGTAAAGAGAAGTATCCAATTTGGTCCAGTAATTTTCAAGTTTTAAGCACCCGAACGAACCACGATCCATTTTTATATATGTTGATTTTCTTTTTTCGACAACTAACTGACACTCTTACACCTCATATAGCAACTATGAAAAAGAAAAATTTCTGAACGCACCTAAAAAAAGACAAAAGACAGAAGACATCAAATGTTTCACAGCTAGGAACATTTTCTCTTGGAAAATTAAATTGCCGTTTTTAGTATTTTCCGTTACTTATTATTTATGTTTCTCACCGTTTAAACCTTCCCTGAACTTCCACAAATATTTCAAGATCGAAATTAGCCAAATCGGTCGAGCCATTCTCAAGTTTTAGCGAGACAAACGAACAGCAATTGATTTATATATATATATATATATATAGATGTACATATATCGATTAAAACTGCGCACATAAAAAACATTTCACTTCAGGAATTGTTGTATAGTGTGCGAAATTACGCATTTTTGGAAATCAAAACTCAAACACGAATTAACAAATTAAGTTGTGAAATTGAAACAACAAACTTACTTAACTTTTATTACAGAATAAGAGTATCTTAAGGAGAATATAAAAGGTTTTGGTAATGAAATTTTATCCTTCTTGGATGATAGAGATAACCTCCATCGATTTCACTGAAGGAAATCGAATACTGGATATGGAAATACGTGCGATTCTAGACTGCAACTATTAATTCAAAAGCATTGATATGCAATACAACATGGTACATTAATTCACTAACAAACTGACCGAAAATTTATAAAATTTTATATTTTGTAGTAGCTTGCCAAAACTAGGATTTGCAATTACAGTAGATGCACGCTGTTGTTGTTTCTCAAAATGCAGCCAGTTTCCACTAAACTACCTAATCTTGTAAGTAGGTGGTGGGCAATTTTCACGTAAAAGAACTACTACGTACACAAAGCCTCAACGGCCATTGCATTATCAATAGGTCGAGAATTGTGGGCAAACTTACCATGTAAGCACAATTGCACAATTTTCGACCTAAAAATAATTTAATGATCTTCGGGTCCTATAGCCGGGTAGTAGTTGTGTTTGGGAGAGAATTATCTATCTGATTACAAAATTAGGCAATTTACTGGAAACGTGCCGAAATTCCATGTTATAGTGCTACAGACAGTGTTTCTGACAAATGTCAAAATCATTTCATATTAATTCACAGAATCTGGACGTCCGTTTACAAAACGACCTACTCAGTAAAGTAATAAAAATTCTATTGTAATGTGCGAAACCTATATAAGTAATCTATTCTAAAGCAATGGCGTATAGAACAAATTAGTTTTGATACATATCCCAGTAATCAATTACAGATATTAGTTTTGACGTTTACAACCCGAATTTATTGTGAACAGTCATCTGTATGTCGGTGAGCATCTTGTGAGGGTCTTGGAGCAGACATATATGAGCTAATAACTGACTGATCTTATCGGCGCCATTTGCTTCTTAAATTATAGATTGAACCAGAACGTACACACAAATCAAAAGCACAAAAATATTTCATATTTTTTAAAAATATTTGAAAATCAACGTATTGAAAGGAGCGATGAGAATAGTGTGAACAATTCAATAATAAATGTTGAAAGATAATATACTCTAACCTAGTAAATAAATGGATGAATGAATACTAAATGTAACTTAAGAGAAAACATTAATTATTCATCGAACTAAGCAAAAAAGTGCTTCACCACAGAATTTTGCAATGGTGGAACAAACAGAGCAAGAATAAGAAATGTATACAATAGAAAGCTAAAAATTAATTCAATTTCCACCACGAACAAGGCACCTGCTCATACTAGTATAATAACTAAAATAAAAGGAATGAAGACCGATTTTAAAAAAACATACTGAATTAAGACTTGTAATTAAAAATCATAATTATCTCAACATAAATATTTCGTGGATTCATCATAGAAAGAACGTAAATTTGCCGTAAGACATATTCGAGAATTAGTAATACCAATAATTCATAAGACCAGAACTTGCAGATCATATTTAAATACCTCTATAACTAAACGCATTCAAACTTAAAATTAACCTAACCTTAACGCTGGCATTTACACCTCAAAATATATGTCAGTTTTATGCACATTTCGATACACTTTTTGGGAGCCAATTTCGAAGTTGAAAGAGTGGACGAATTTTTCTCCAAATCATCTATGTTTCATCTGTCTACTGACACAGCGATTTTTTTATTATTTTTTTAAATAACGTTTGGGCAATTAAAAACGTAGAACTCGATTTAACATCAAACTTTTCAAATAATATTAACCGACATATAAATATCGCAAATATCTCCACGTTGGTAGCTTGATGTGACCACTCTCTTTCATATGCCACTTGTAAAATTTTTCCAAATTGTCTATGAACTCCGAAATAATGTAACAAAATTATTACAATAATCGGCATTCTTCCAAACTGTACAATAGCATGTAGGCAACACAAGTACCTCACTACCAGTAGAAAAATAAATGCAAGATTCCTTGTGCGTCATATTCTTAAACAAGATATAATAGATTTCATTACGGGAAACGTTGTCGACGGAATTCAACAGATATAATCAAATGTGAATTATTATTGGAACTATTTATGGAAAAGTTGTTGGCATATATACTTAGTAATATCATGAATAAATCAATTTATAGTATACAAAATTCTTGCGAATTAGTAGATTTTTATGTATGTATGTATGTACCAAATTTAGTGTAGATGTAGTTTATTTATTTACAAATATCCCGACTGAATTAGCAATTACAATAATAGATAATAAATGGGAATTGATTTCAGATTTCACAGATTTATCGACAGATGATTTTATTGACATATTCTTAGAGCAGGTAATAAATAATAAACAAATAGTACAATAGGTACAGAGGTAACCCAGTACAGATGAACTATGAGTGGAACACATGCAAAATTAAAAGAAGTATAGCTCGTTTCAACTTATTTTATTCTGACTAAAGTGTTTACAGATTTACAGCACCTCCTGCGGTGGAGGCTTTATGGACGGTCTGCTTATTGCACTCTTATCCCACAGAGTAAACATAATATACTTACATAAATATACCTGTTGACTATTGGTAAAATATAGAATTTTTAAATATAGATATTACGTAATTCCTGGCCTGTAACTTTACGGGGATCGATTAATTCCGGCAAGAGTGCCCTTCTATAAAAAGTGATAAGTTTGGAAAGTTGCTTCTTCCAAAAATGTTCATGTTTGTATATAATTTGATAAAACAACGCTTTTGGCGTCCATACAACAAAGTAACATTTATTTTTATTGGTTATGTTCAATTGACCTTGTACTTGGTGCATGTAACTGTGATTATTTTTTAATAGCAGGCCACCGCTGTTACCAATAATCAAATATTTTATAAGTTTATTTTCTGTTGCTTCTTTCGGTGTTAACATCCTTGAATCATAAGGGCTTTTTATTTCAATAATGGCGTCGTCACCTACTAAGTCATCAGGAGATGCAGCTAAAAATTAATATTTCTGGTCTATAAAAAGACCACAGCTTCTTATTTCTAAGCCAGAATTTTTTCAAATTCGGCCAATGCTCTGCCGTACTGAGTTGCCGCAGATCCAAAAAAGTCTTCATAAAGTATAGCCTTTACTGTGTTCGCTGTTGAAGTGATCTTTCTTAGTTTTGGAACTTTACCAAAATTGGATGCAGTTAATCGTTTGATCCTCATCGTTTTCCATAAAGTGTTGTCTCTTTGGCCTACAGTTAATTTTTGTATTTCTTCTGGATTTTCACTTTTAAATTGTTCAAGGAATGTTGCTTCTTTTTCCGAATAGGTTGCATTCTCCATATCGTCAACATTTTTACGCTCTGCTAAACGCGCCTGTTTCAACTGTTTCTTGTGATTTTTTGGTCTGGACAAATACGCACCTCGTTTGCGATTTTCCATTTTTAAATTTAAATGTAATAACAAAAATTGCGAACAATCAAGACTGAACGAAACTTTGCTAATGAAGTTATAGATAAACAACTTGCGATTTTATACTTCAGTTTTCCTACAGTCATACTAATTGGTAATTTGAGGAGAGGCTACAGCAGACACCAATTGCGGATACGCATCCTACTAATTATATTTTTCGATGAAGCTAATATGGTAATCCTACTCACGATTATTGTCCCCATTTATCCATATGATATCTATTTAGGAGTGGCATGGCCTACTTGATTCTATTTATTTTTTGGGCGGTTCAAGAGAGTACAGCTGAAAATGTTAACTTTACACCACTTTTTCCTTGATATTTCGAAAGAGCAATGTTTTGCCATCAACTTTCATTCAAAACGTTTTTTTGTACTTTCAAAAATAAAAAAGTTACAAAGCCTCGAATCTTTCCTCAATTTCATATTTTTCGAAAATATTTCGAAAAGTAGGCTGTGGTTTGGAATTTTGTTTTAACCATATTGTAGTGCGTGAAAAATGTGACATTTTTTATTAAAACGAATTTCCGATATATTCTATAATAAGAGAGATATTTCAATTTGGCCCTCCGAAATGAGACTGTATATTTCATGGTATTTACTTATACTTATACTTATATCTTATGTCTACAGTAGGTAGAAATGGCCTATTTTTTTATATCTTGTAAATAGTTAATATTTGTATTTATCTTGTATTCCCTTTCAATGTAATTTTACCTGATGCGGCGTTATTTCAGATTATCACGCCAGCTAAGAGTACCTTGCATATTTTTAAATGAGTCAAACTTTTCTAGCAAGAACGTCTCGTTTCCTCACACCGTAGCGTTATTGAAAATGAACGTAATGTCGCATTTTGTTAGTAGGCAACTTAATATACAAAAATTAGAAATTTATATCAGGTAAACTCCAGCCTTAAATACATCGTTACTAAAGTAGTCCTTCCTATATCAGATCATTTAAGCGGCTTTATCTGATTATATAAAATGCCCACGGTAGGATGATCCACAATAAAAAGGGTTAAAGCGAATTTCTCAAGGTGGCAAAGACACCCTAGCCCAATTATATGCTTAACTACATCTACAGATGTGTCACACGGCAAAGCAGCACAGATTCGAATGAATTGTAGATACTACAGCAATGTCAAGCGTTCAATTCATTATCACCTTAAGGTAGTAACCATAAACTCAAAACCAAACTTGGAAATTACTATTCCACTAAATTATAGCATTAAAATAAAAATATGCTACAGTTTATTAACGTAATTCCTTTTCTTAACTTCTTTATTTATTTATTTATTTTTCAATTACCCTTAGAAGCCTCATTTTGTTGTAAAACTCATCTTTAAACTCATTGTGTAAAATTCTGTCGTGTTTCCGGTTTTGATACAGTTTTGAAACACCTACAAATTAAAAATTTCTCGTCAAATGTCCAACATGCTCAAAAAATATTGAGACCATGTTATGCATTTCATATGCAACCCAAAATACAGTATTAGTATTCCGAAATAGAAGAATTCCCAGCTTAGTAATAAATAATATTACAACTTTTTATTACTACCATTTTCAGTAACTGAAAATGCAACTTTTTATTACTATCATTATTTAGTATAATTTAGAAATTTATTTGTTATTTGTTATTGTATATACCTATAGTTGTAGGTAACAAATAAATTTACCTTTGCACACTAAATACGCCGGTCTAAAATATGAAACCCCAACAAAGCCAAAACCAAGCAAATGAGAATAAAGTCGGACTAAATAAAATCAATATTTATACGGCCGGGTGAATATCCCAATACAAAATTTTAAATCTTCACGGGCAACGTGATTTTCATTACCCTATCTTTTTAAACACATTGTACTTTCTGCCAATTGTTGGATAATACAAACCTGGTCACGCCTTTATATCAGAAAAAATTGAATTCCGTTCCACTCTAATACTGATCCCCCTTGCATGATATTTTACCAATCTTGTTGATTGACACGAAAATTGGTTTAATAATGTAATAACCCGTAGCTTCAATTGCTCGAATTCGATGATGAACAAAATGGAAGAGCAAATGCTTTTGGTGTAATATTGTTCGAAATAAATATCTGTTTTATTACTTTTCATTCATGTGGGGTACTCAGTAATGTTGACATAATGTATATTGCATGTTTTGCCTTGTAATTACTTTCAGCCTGCTCGAAATCATGCGCTTTTTTCATACTCGTGAACATCGATTAGCGAAAAAGGTCGGAACGATGAAAAAAAATCGTTAATTTCATGGTCAACGAATCCCAAATTTTAGAGTGGTAATGGTGGCTTGTCGACGGACAAGCATTGCATAATACCATCGGCCTCTGCGGGCGAATATCCTTTATGGATAGTAAAGGGTAATGTAGCCAGTTTCAGGACAATTTGTATCGAACTCTAATTTAATACACATTCTACTGTATTTTCACACAAAATTGAGGGTGGACTACTACTATGTTCGTTCCTCATTTATTTGATATAGCGTATACTGTTCTTGATATAGCAGAGTATTAAGGAATTAACACCTTTTATTCTTATTTTAGTGTCATTTCAGATTTCTTATTTAGGTCCATAGGAGGACATATAACTTACATTCGAACAATGTGATTATTAAGATTTGATAAAAGAGTGGATGACGTGTTATCATTAAGTAGTGTAAACCATACTCACGCTGTCACTTCTGCGAATTTTATTATTAAATGATAACTTATCAATGATAAGTTACAATACAATAATAAAGTTCGAAGGAGTAACAGCGTCAGTCCGGTTTGCAGTACTTAATGGTTATGTCATCCACTCTTTTATCAAACCTTAGTAATTATACAGTTAGTCCATGTAACTGGTTCAACATCTTTGCTATCGGCATATGGCATATACGGCATATATGATATACATATATACCGTTTTGTCTTCTAAGGGAAATAATTCTCTGAAAATATCACTTCCATTTAGACCGGAAATTGATGTCAACTTTCTTATAGGATGCTATAGCAGCTATAGCTTTTATTACATTTTTGTATTCTACCAATTCAAAGGAGCGTTTCTTATTAGAATTTCCTATACCTACATTCAACCGCTTTCCAGTTAAGTATTCGTTTTTGTCTTTTGGCAACGAGTACTTTAGAACTAGTTGTCTGAGCCACCATTGAACCAAATTTCCTTGTATGTGCGATTGCAAATATCATTCACTTTCTATCAGCCGGTTATCCTACTTGCTTTTACTGCTTTATATTACTAACCACCATTCCTCACCATTGTCATTTGCTGATAATTTTCAAACTGCCTTTATTTTATTATATATAATTCACCTAGTTATACATTTCGTTGTGATGTGTAGTTCGGATTAAACTTTGATTTTTCTATTTCCGATTAGTCCACTCCTCCTTATAGTCTGCCGTTATTTTCTTCCGTTCTCCTATATTTAAGATTTTGAGATATTCCTCTACTTGATCTTGCCATCTGAGTCTTAGTCATCCTTTTTCTCTCTCTTGTACCGGTTCCTATTCTGTTATTCTTACTGCTTGCTCCTTATCCCCCTTGCGCCTTTATTATTGTTTAGGTTTTCATCTTCCATTCGCTCTTCTATCATGTGACTCATGAATGATCTGCTTTCATTCTCTTTAGCTTCTTTTGTCTTATTAGTAGTATCATCATCTTACCTTTCACCATCATCCTTTATATGTACTTGTTGGGCAAATATATTATTATTATTATTACCTTCAAATAATTGTAGCTTTCCTTCTTTGGGAAGCCATAGTTTGCTACAGATCTTACGGTCAATGGAATTACTTTTCTGTACGTTCTCTTTTGCTCTTTTTTGATTGTATGCTTATTTTCTAATAATATTTTCTACAAGCAAAAACTTTTATATCCAGTTCGCATTACGTATAACTTCCTATTTAATCTATTAATTAATATAAGCAGATATTTAATTATTTCTACTTGTTAAAATTGTCTTTACATCTGGAATTAGTTCAAGACCTATTTCCATACCTATTACGGTACACGTACTTAGTTTTTCTTGTAATTATTTTGGTCCCCTTTTTTGCCTCTTTCTTAAGTTGTACTTCCTGATCTAGTTCTTCTGCATAAGGTATAATTTGTAACATGTTTTCATTAATTATTTCGACGTTTATGATTTATTTTTCAATATTACGTCAATGTATATTATAAACAATGGTGCAGATAATGCGTTGCTATGCCGGACCCTTGACCCCCCTATTGATTTATATTTTTCCTTTTTGTGTTATGGTGGTCTTCTCTCCTTTTGCGTGTTGCAATGCAGCCACTATCTTTTTCTGCATAACTTTATAGGTTTCTTTCGACCTCAAGGGCTCACTGTTAACAATTTTAACAAGCGAGTTCGGGAATTTAGTTATACGAAGTAGTAACTCGGTAGTCCACGAAACTCTAATTAGAGATTAAGATGCAATTTGAATATGGCATTAAATTAATATACAAATTTGGCATATTTTTCTAATTTTAAGTTAGAATGAATAGAGAAAAGGGCCGAAGTTGAAAAGACTACAGAAAATTGCAGCAATATAAGATGCACTTTAAAGGATCTTTAAAGCCGCATTAATCTTTTTTTTCAAATATGAATCGCTACTTGTCAAGCAATCAAAACATTTACACGATTGATAATCATCTGCAGGATCATGCGCATTGAGAACCGATATCCAAATAGGCAATTTAATGCCCTTACATTTCGAATACGACACAAATATTTGCATACAAAAATGCGATTGCAACGTATTCAAATTCAAAGAAGCCGTGCTGGGCGTTTGGTATACGTACGCTATGGAAACTACTTTTCAAATACATATTCAATGTTGATTCATGTACTCGAATGTAAAGATTCGATTTTGTTCATATATTAATGTGTAGATTCGGTTTTTTCAGATTCAACGGAATCATTCTCACTTCGCGGCTTGTTTGTTAATTCTTCATTATTTACAAAAAAAAAAAAAAACGAATAAAATATAAGTTATAATAATTTTCAGTAGGATGAGAATTTCGTTTGTTAAAAGTGCTCGAATGCAAAATGTGTGTTGTTGATTCTCGAAAGTATTCAAATACAACACACACTAATTACACTTGCTTATTAAAATAATTCAATTTTCCAATCATTTTAAATTATTTATGTATGGAACGCAAATTTGGATCAATTACGAAATAGGTATTTATTACAGTCGCAGACTATTTTTCCTAAGATTAGTACCAACAGTAATCACCATTTGTTAAACTATCGAGTATCTGTTAATGAAACTAGGAGCCATAGTTGCCCAACCGTTGAAGTCTAGGAAAGTAGTATCTGCGCATCGGTAAGTCTTTCAGCACTCCATGCTAGCTCTGCACTATCACCTACTATCAAGTACTTCTCCGTACATCGAAAGCACTCCGAAAGATAAGAGACAACACTAGTCCAATCAGAATTACAACACAGCACGCAGGAACAATAGAAACTGAACGGGAAAAAAAAAGCAAAAGACGAAGTTGTAACTTTCAATTAGGCAAAACCATTTCAACGTAATCTAAGTAATAACATTTAAGGTATCAAATTGCGTTAACGTACTGACAATGTTCACTCGAACTATAAGTTTGTAAATGTGCTTGTGTTCTTCTCCTATACGATTCGTACATTTGGCAACAAAATTTCAAAAAGTTCATCCTTCATCATTCCGAGATGAAAATAGTGATCTGTTAGTGAATCCAATGTGCTGATCAAGAATATGATTAACAAAATCAGATTCCATACATCCCAACATCTGAAAGAAACCCCTGAAGTTTATAAATGTGATTGAGCTGGTCAGAGATATATTATAGTATATGCTGATGGTTGTGACGGCTTTGTTGACAATGTACTGTTTCTTTTTAAATCGAATAGTAAAACAGGGAATTATTATGACGATTTGGTGTTACGACGACAGAATGGACTTTTGGGTGGTCTGGTATTTTTACTATTTTATTTGGTTTAATATTTATTTACCGAATTCTCACAACCTCATCCCATCGTATGCAGTGCAAGGCTCATCAATCGTACTACCTGACCTACATAATTCGGCTAATATAATACAATTCTTCATACAATTTTCTCGTCTTACTGCGCTCTAGTGGACACTAATCTAATTATAATGCGTTAACATTTGGATGATTTCAATTTTATATAGTAGTTGGAAAACAACATGTTCCAAACTTACTTCAACATAACATTTTTACGGACAATGTACTGTATCACAGTATCGAAAAAATAAGGAAACCACCTACCCAAAATAAAGATGATATTTGATCATAGCTAGAAGTAAATGACACTGCAACAACACATGACATGCGAAAGGAGAATATGTTACCATATGTTGTTGACTTATTGACCTACTACTAATTAACTAATGAAAATTATTGTTTTCAGTTATTTACCCACCCCTTTCATAAATTTCAATCATTTTACGTATGCTTTCTTAAACTTCCAATATACTTTAATAAAGAGTGCAATATTGCAGACGTATTCTCGTTATATTAAATTGTGATTGACCTGTTTTATTTTCTCTGCCACTATCAGGCCAAGTAAAAAGATAAAATTATTTTTACAGAATGTACTTCATAATATTCTAACGTTTTTGTCTACTCATTTTCAGTGGACTATTACTGTCCATATAAAGTTTTCAATGTATACTATGCAATTACTAGCAACGTAAGTAAAAATGAAAATTTAATCTTAGTTCAAATTGATATAAACCTAACGTAAAATAATTATGAAACTAGTTTTATTTCAAATTAGAAAATCGTTGTTCGTCGATTCTTGTTCGTTGTTACGGTCTCCTGGTTTGGACAGAGCACCAA
The DNA here is from genome assembly GCA_038088585.1 of Chrysina gloriosa. Classification (NCBI taxonomy): domain Eukaryota; kingdom Metazoa; phylum Arthropoda; class Insecta; order Coleoptera; family Scarabaeidae; genus Chrysina; species Chrysina gloriosa. The sequence goes on from CM076091.1 coordinate 31,203,711, forward strand.
GCGGTTAGCCGCTTGCGTGGGGATATAAAAAAGAAAACAGGCTTTTCTGTTTTCATGCCGGTTTATTTAGATCGAAAGCATTGACATATTTTACAATAAAAAACATTTATTCAGACAGATCAGATTGACACATTCTCAATATATAAAATGATCATAAAAATACGTATTCCTATGTATGAGCATAATTTCAAGGTAAATCTTTTTGGATAAAAAATGTATGGCAACTTATACTTATATTACGTTATACATATATCACTCTTTTGGCGAGTATTCTGCTTTCGTTTCTAATATGGTTCCAAAATATTGGAATTGTTGTTTTCCCAAAACTTCGTTGTCACTATCTTGCCGAGATAGCATCAACTGGGGGTACAATTGGCTAGGGTGCACAACACGACAAGAACAACAATACGCGATACTTACGCTTGTCACAACAGGCTAGCCAATGCCGTGCTCAGCTCAGTGGGAGGTGGTGTAGGTTCCTTTTATAGATGTAATAACGGCCGTTGAACACAGAAGGTCTTGTCAGGAGAACAGATAATACCGCCGCCAACCATGAAGTTTGGGTCAAAGGTAATATGACCTTACCAGATATATCCTCATGGTTAAATATATTCGGTACCTTTTAGTGAATGAAATACTATTTGACGTTAGGGGTGACCAAGCTCACCTGGGGGTGCGTGTATTTAAGCGTTGATTCTATATGGTTTTACTTTTCACATAAACAACAAAGTTCTACTTCAAAAACTACACACGGCCATTCAAGGACTTGTATAATTAGCCTTTAGACGGAATTCGTTAATAAAATTCAGAAACTATATAATACTTGAGATTAAATTAACTAAATAATGCGAACAATGCGGTAACGTCAGTATAAAACGTTTTATCGTAGACCTTCACAAGATAAAATACAAAATACGTGATATTAAGTTGTGTTGTGAGTTATGCAAATGCGATACAAGTCTACTCTGAATCTGTATATATGTATATCAATGAATTTAATAAAAGTACGGGCTTCTATTGAATGATTACTTTACAAGTTTATGAATATTAAAGGTGATAATTTAGTTGAAATTACTAGCGCGAAATATGAAATATTCGAAACAAAAAGAAAGGTCTAAAACATATAGAATATTAATAGCTTAGCTGTCACGGCCTCCGGATGATGCCATCGCGTGAATTTCTAAGTTTCGTCCGCCTCGTTCGTTGGAGAAGATGGTCTTTCAGAATTGTCCGGCGAATTAGACTATATGATCTGCTTCTTTTAATACCTTGTTGGGGAGGTATAACGGCAAGGTGTTCAATTCGGTACGACGAAGTGTATTGAGGGCTCGATAACGGATCTATTCCTCCGCGAACGGGAGTTGTACTTGTTAAGATACACTTGAGGGATTGCTGAAGAATTCTCTACTTCAGGGTAAACAATATCTTTACGATATTTCGATAAATCGATACACAAAACCTAATTTCACGCAGCAAAACTCTCCCGATATCGTAACCGTCGTCCTTCTTCGGCTACCTGATATTGTCTCTGCTCGCTATTGCGCCGGGGCGAAGATTGTCTTCCCGTCCTCGTGATTGGACGAATTCAGAATGTTCGAGGGCACTGCTCAACGCGGTGATATGATCGGTTCAGAAATACTACGGGAGGAAAGTTTGACTACTGGGACTAAAGTTTGAGCTCAAATTTGAAACATGTAAAGCAAAATACTGAAACTGAACTAATAAAATTTGTGCACATAACATTGTGTTTCTCGCTTTGGAGAAATTAACACACGTTTGTGGCTAAACGCTTCAAAATACATTTTGTTCAAAACAGTTGAAATATATATTTTCTATCCATGTATTTAAAGATCGAAGTCTACTTTTAAACCGGGGGCGGTCGGTTAGGTGCCGAACAAGCCGGCCCTAATATGTTTGTAAGTTTAGAACACAAGCAGCGGTTATCGGAAGAAAGCGAACGAACGTTGTCGGTGAGCCAGGTCAGTTCAAGACGACGTTCGGGTGATATGGTTTCATGCCAAGTTTTTGTGCATTGCTTTCTTCTAACACGCTGGCCCCACCAAGTAAGCGACAATGCAGAGGAATGTTACTCCAGTAGTCGGTCAATCCATTCGAATCGCAGTCTACGTAATGGGCCATATGTTTATAGTCGACGCTCGATGAATCAGCTTTTGTAAAGTTACACCGCAGCTGACCGACGAAGTTTCTCTTATCTATGTTAAGGATTTTCTGTGTACTCATTATCGAAGGCGTTCATTGTTTGTAGGTGACGAATTGTCGGTAACGTTTGAAACATAGTATAAGCATTTACAAAAATAAAACAAAACTATTCTAAATTTAGTACATCTATAACAAGAAATGAATATTAATTTTAAAACACTTATAAAAATAAACACAATTATAGAAATTAAGAGAAATGAAAAATATTAATATATAGAAAAACTGTTAATATGATATTCTATTTAAAATAATGTCTTTAAATCCTTAACATTGGTCATATATTTTTGGTCATTTACTTATCGTGAATGTTATAAGTATTACTTAAAATTCGAGGTAAAATGATGAACATACAGCTCCTCCAGCCGCGCCCACTCACAGCTTAGCACGACTATAGTCTGAAATGTAATTGAGTTTCTAGATATCCAAAAAAGGTAAATAGGAAGTTGCGGTTTGTTCTGTTGCACCTTTCCCTTTGAAACTGGTTCACATAAAAACTGTTTATTGTAAACGGTGTACCTCGGCAGTGTGCCATGTTGTTGAACATGTTGTTTCAAGGTCTTTTTGATTTTGCTACTTATCAATTTTAAAAAGCAACATCTCGACAACAAATCGGTGGGAGTCCTTTAAAAATAACAGTTGTGTAAGAATTCAAAAGCCGAATCAAATGAGTGGTCTTTTGAGCATTCGTGATACTATTTAAACTGTGATTGCCTTTAATATGGATTTAGTTTTCGAAACGTATTCTGCCAGATCACGAGGGTACAAGTTTTCGCTGGAATACTGGGTATACTTAACTGGAGTAATGTTAATTAAAAGGTCATAAGTCGGATCTTTCAGTTAATCTGAACGTGAACTGATACTCAACATGAAGGAAAGAGGTAGACGGTACTCATTTATTAATTATATCAGTTTCAAAGCACAATTTATTTCGTTGATATGCACGATATATATACATAATGGTTTCTTAAAAGGAACCCTCATTTCAATTGTCAGTTTCTTTTTATTCGCAGCTGCTGCAGAGGGAACGAGAAGTAGCGGAAGAAGAAGGGAAGAACTCGGCGTCAGGAAAAGACCCACTTTCAGCTTCGATTTTCGCTATCTTGTCTGTCGCAAAGTAAAGTTTTATACTTTTAGAACACTAGACTTTAACCTGTTGCATATACACATGTATATGTATATGTGTATGTAGGTACATATTTGAAAACTAAATCGAGAATTGTTGTCGTTGTATTGCAAATCTTAAAGGATAAAGAATAGGAATGAGATATTTACTGGTTTTAATTCGAAATTGTTTTTTGAAAGCCGAGGTATTTATTGCCTAGACGTCTGTTCCTAGAGGTCAAAAATTCTTATTAGTTCGAAAATTATTTTGAAAACTTAAAAGGCCTTATAAACTGTTATAAAATAATTTTCAAACCAATAATTTTTTTACTTTATCTTAAAAATAAGTAGCTCTTGAAGGGAACGACCTGAGATATTGTAGTCAATAGATAGCGCTGCAAACTAAAACAGTACTAATTTGCAGGATACAAATCTCAAAAAAGTTCTTTTAATGTTTCTAGTGATCGCAGCAAACTAGGAGTTCGCTATATTTTCAATCTGAAATATGTCATATATTCCGAGAAAACATGTTCCAAATATTAAATATTTTGAAAATATTGGTATATAATTTGTTTGACATTGACATTTTCTACAATGTTTGGAAGATGGAACGCCATACGTATTTGAGCTTGAAAATATAACAATTAACAGTTATATTTATTAAAGATAATATTTGTTTCATGAGAGTGGTACATTAATTAGTGCTGTTTTTGGATGGTGACAAAATCGCAGGGCGGCCACTTAAGGATAACCGACACTACATTGTATGCTTAGCTTGCCACTAGATAAATATGACTCCATACGTGACACTGGTGAAGCCAGCACTGCTCAGTTCAACTACATGCTATTGCGTAATAAGAGTAATGTAAAGAACATTCACTACTAATTTGCACCAAATATAGTCAACATACAAATAAAATACATGGAGATATACATAATTACTAACGCAATATAAACATACAAGCAATGTTCTCTTTCAGCTGAGGTTCTCTAACAGATCATGATGTTTGTTAACCAATTTTGTTTGACACTCTAAGCTAGTTGTTTAGATGATTAATGACTGTGACTGTTGACAAATACATGAGTTCAAAATGTTTCTCTGCATAAGGAATTATGGAGTTTAACAGAAAGCATTATCGAACCAAGATTTTTTACTATTTCGAAAGTGGCTTAACCCGTGAACACTGTTTTAAAGAAATTAATCCAGTACGTGGTGACAAGTTAGCTACCATAACCTGGTGGGGTAGTGAATTTCTATCTGGTCGACGTTCCTTAAATTACAGATTCGAGCTCCTAAGCCAAAAATGGTGCTTGTCGAAAAACATATTAGTCTTATTCGAAACATGCTCGACGAGAACCAGCATGTTATTGTAAGGAATATTCATAAAACTCTAAAGATTGGTATGAAACCAATTAACATCATTTAATGAGTTATGAAAAAGTTTGGAATCGCCTATTAAATAGGTTACTTCGGCTAGTATATATATATGGTTGATCAAGAGAGAAGAGGTGTGTACCTTAACCAAATTTGAGACAGAGTATAGAAGCAAAATACAGGCTGACCAACAGGAACCTGACGTTTTTGAAATGAGCAGTACAGAGTTAGTTTCTACGGAAAATTGTAGCTTAATACACAAAATTGTTTGTAGGTACATGCCATTTGAAATTGTATATGACCTGTGAAAAATTATGTCGGGTAGGTGGTGTCCATCCTCCTGAATGCAGTTTTCCAGCCTTCGCAGAAAATCGGCCATTATCCCAGTTATCATTTCACCATTGATTGTAGGCACTTCTTCCCTGATTGCCTCCTTAAGCTCTGTCAATATGCCGGGTTCGTGAGAGTATACCTCCACAAAAAAAAATCGCAAGTGTTCAAGTCAGGTGATCTCGGGGGCCATGAGACGTCCCCAAAACGTTAAATTACCCTCTCTGGGAACATGTGTCGAACCGCTTGCATAGACACATGAGTAGTGTGTGCGGTGCTACTACCCTGTTCGGAAAAAACATTCTAATCCATGTATCTAGCGGTGTCGAGGTTTCCGATGCCACTAGCTTCCACTCCTATCTATTACTCGCAATTTTTTATGCTTGCTTCCAATTTATATTTCTTCTTGCTAGTGTTTCTCCAACTTCGCTGTTCTAGTATCTCACCGGCCTTCCTCTATTGCGCTTTTCCTCTATTCCCACTTTCCAGATCTTTTTCACCATTATGTAGTCCTTCATTCTAACCATATGTCCAAACCATCTTAGCTGATTCTCTTCGAATTTATCCAATGTCGGTTGCGGGTTGCACTCTATATTATAGATATCGTATCTCACATGCTTGAATTTTACTTCTATTTCTTTCATCTAATGCCCACGTTTCACTGCTATATAAAACTATATAGTTCATACAGTTTTAAACGCTCTAATTTTTGTTTCCAAGCTCATTTCTTTTCTCTTAAAATAACTTCTGTTCAGCGTATAATACAGTTTTCTTGCATTTGTTATCTTGTTATCTATCTCAGGTTCCATGGCTTTCTTTGCATTAATTTTCGGTTCCAGGTATTTATACTCATCTACTTATTTTATCGTCTGCTTTTCTTCCGTTAAGGTTACAAACAGCAGCGGATTTAAAGTCCGTCTTACCCCCACACCTATTCCTTTGATGTCTCATTATGTGTTCTCACAACGTTTCTAGTGCAGCTGTGCATACTTTTTATTGCTTGAATGAATTTTTGTACTACATGCCTTTGTTCCAATACTTCCCATATTTTTTCCCCAAGCGCCGCCGTATCAACAGGTTTTCCCAGTCCAAATCAAATAATTCTCTCAGGTTGAGGATACATCGAAAAATGTAAAACTATTTAATATTTATACAATCAAATGTATGGGTAGATTACAACTGTTTTTAGACTTATTAAATTACAGTTTGCTCTCGTACTTAGGGTGTACTATAGTATATTCCTCCTGAAGTCCACATTATATACTACCCTCGCACCTTAAATGTTGCTCTATTATTTTTGAAATCGCCTTAATCTATTGGTATATCTCCCCTTCTTAAGGTAGTCAAGCCCCTGTCATTTTCCATAAGTGAAACTCCGTGTCTGATGGCTATCTATGTAAAATATCTATTTAAATTAAAATATTAGATAGAATATTCGCCAGTAGACGGCTGTGATTTTCTTTTTTCTTTCGCCAGCTGCGACGTTGTGACATTTCAAAAATCGTAACAGAAAATGGGTTATTAATGCGTATAATTAAAAACATATTAAAGGACTTTTTAATTAAGTCCTCCTAGCATGTGGTAGAACCAAGCCTTCCCGAAAAATTAATTACAACTTCTTTGAAAATGAAAATGAAATATTCAACTGTCCGCAGAAGGAAAGCCATACCTAGACAAATTATCAGACATGCTAAAATTAGAATATGAGATGTTATTTTATTTTAATGTAAATTCGAATATGAATAAGCATTTAACTAACAAATTGAAAGTCATCAAGCAACAATAACTTCTAACGTATATACAGCGATTACTTTAAACAGAACACTACGGTAATTATACTTTTAACAGACACAATTTCATAAAAAGTAATATGAAATACACGAAAATTAAGCTTTCTTTGATTATTAACACATCTGTAATCACATGCAGGTAAACATTCAGGTGCAAAAAAAAACTCATTAGTTAGAATCCATTTTCGTCTTTACAATTTCTTTCTTTGTCACAGGTCGTGATCATTCTCAGTAGCAAAAAACAAGTAACAGCGTTACGCGTAAATATTGACTAAAATGTGCTAATGGTGAAATAGTCGCCAGACGAATATATTCGTTTGAATTTTTACCAAACTAGTAGTACGCTAAACTTACATATTTATTTGGTGTTATCTTCGAAGCTCTTGAAAATACAGCAAAATATCTTTGAAACTCTTGAAAAGACACCAGAGTTTCAGGTGTATAAAAACATCATCTATTACATAATTACACATATGATAATGTTATATCATACAGTATATTATTACATTATGGTTCTACTTAACAATCTACCTTATAATATATATAGCGCAAGCGCTAAAGGTCATACTTATTACAAGTTGACGGGAACATACAGCGCAAGCGCATACGTCCCATACACGGTACGTGGTGGCGCGGACATCATTTATATAAACAATTCAGTGCTAAGAAAAGTAGAAAAGGTTAGAGGTTAGAATAATTATCATAAAATTGATTTATCACTTTCTATCCTTTTAACCTCGTCGTGAAAATGCGATATGTCGTACAGATGAAATGAGAAAAATCATAATTTCAGCATCTGTGCTTGCTCGCCTTGCTTCTATTAGGGTTCCCGTTATTGCTGTGCGAAGGTCTCCGCGACGGCGACGTAGAGACGTGGAAGTGAGGAAATAAATCCGAGGTAGCGCTGTTGCGTGTTAACGGTAAAACTTACCTTTCAAGTATGCATACGCCTTCGATTGCTCAACTACCAACTGCAAACTACATCAACTTCCTATATGCGCTATCGGGTACCTTCATTAGAGATATAAGGTACTACTGCGGCAACAAAAATTCGGACTAGTCTTATAGACTACTTTGACGCTTGTAATGTTCATATCAATTTTGGGCACTTCACAATCTACTACCTAGTCTTCTTATGGACCATTCTTTCCCAAGTAATGCAATTATTTGCATTTTTGCAACAGCACAATGATAATATTGGACAAGGTCAAAGCCAGATTCAAACTGAATAGATCCTAGGTGTCTGATTTCTTGTTGCCGCAATAGCACGTAAGACCTGAAAAATGTGTATTTATATGTATTTCTTTATAAAGCAAAATTGATATGCAACACTGAGTGTCGTAAATTTTTCCAGTGAAAACAACTTAGTTGTCGACGCACATGTACTATCTTGTTGCCATTACGAAATAGTGAACTGAAGACAAGAACTTCAGAGTATGTACATGGTAATAGAAGTGGGAATTTCGCTCTAAATTCGAGAAGCGCCTTCCCTAGCGCAAGAGAAACAGTATTTGTTAACAGATTTATTTCGTGCTGCTGTTCGTTTCTTCTTCATAGAGTTGAAAACATGAATTTCAGAGTATGTACATGGTAGTAGAAGTCGGAATCCTCGCTCGAAATTCGAGAGGCGCCTTTCCTAGCGCAAGGGAAACAGTTTTTGTTAACAAATTTATTTCGTGCTGCTGTTAGTTTCTTCTTCAGGATGCTGAAAGCAAGAATTTCAGAGTATGTACATGGTAGTAGAAGTAAAAGTCCTCGCTCTAAATTCGACAAGAGCCTTTTTTGGCACAAGAGAACCTATTTTTGTTAACAGATGTCTTTCGTGCTGCTGTTCGTTTCTCCTTCAGGGGGCTGAAAATATGAATTTCAAGGTATGCTGTACATGGTAGTAGAAGTAGGAATCCTCGCTCGAAATTCGAAGGGCGCCTTCCCTAGCGCAAGAGAAACAGTATTTTGTTAACATTCAACTATTTCCGATACGTCTGAGAGAAGCCTGTTCGCTCTGAAGTTGCGGGGAATAGGTGATCCTTCGCGGGTCTTGGCATGTTGACGACCTCAACATGCTGTTATCGGGAAGAAAAAAGGTGAAGCCAAAGTATCGCGTTGATAACTTCGCGAAGACACTCCGTCGCTTCTGGAGGTAATTTCTTCAGAGTCAGGTTAGTGGTACAATCCGACCCTTCTTATTATTCCGGCTACTGATGAGAGCATTGACGGATGAAAGTATGTGTCTGTACTTTATACTACTGTACAGGGGGACACAAGGCAATTAGCTGAGTTTGGCGTCATTACGGTCATAAAGTAATCGGACTTGTAGGCGTATGAGTACCTGAATTACTCTAATTACTATTTCTAATTACAAAAGCTTTAAGGCAATTAGGATGCAACTCTTTCTTTTTAAATATATTCAGAAATTATATATAAATATACATGGGACTCCTTACGTTAGCACGTCTTTACAACAAAATCACTTCATCTTTCTGCGAATCATGTCAATAGTAGGAGAACTCCATACATCCTTCGTTTATCCATCGACAAACTGAAGACAGCGTTTTAAAATTGAAAGTTTTTCTAGAGGTTGTACTAGCTTCTGGCTTAGTTTTGGTGAGTCCTTCGAAACGTTGTCCATAATTTCTGGAATGCTTAATAAATATGTTCACAACCTGGAGTGACAAACTATTTTTTGACAGTAGCTCAAGAAGAATAATTCTTTTCATTCAACACATCCTCTTAACATAAATATTTTTCACGACTTATTCTATATAGTTATATATAGTGCAGTTCACCTTCTTTAATAATTTTTCGTTATGCTGATCTTAACATAACTTTAACAATAAATTTGGAATTTGGTGCGCATTATTCTTTTTTACACTTTTAATCATCGGATTTCGTGGTTCGCATACGTACATACTCTCGCGAGATGTTAACTTTGATTGATTCTAATGGTTCTATTTTTGGAACTAAACTTAAACGAATACTATTTTGTCTCATCTCTGATAACAAAGTTAGCGAAACAATTTGTGTCAAAGTCGTTAACCGTTAAACAGCAACCGTCCTAGTAGGTGGTTGTTTGTTAATTCAATGGAGTGAGTTGTAAAGGGGTACGCAACCTGGTTAGATATCCAATTATTCGCTTCGGGCCAGCATATTTCACCTGTCGCCATTAAGTCCACGTTTGCAAGAAGAAGACCATTCAACGGTTAATCCTAATCTATCCGCGCGAAGGCGTTCGTTTCATTTAAGGGGGAAAATTGCACCGTTAAACGAAAATTTGTTATAAGGACATCCCCGTGTACTCGGCAATGTTTGTAGGTATCAAAGTTGGCGACCATTGTTCTCTTCACGTCCTCCTCGTGCCATCCCTTTTCTTCTTGTTTTGTTGTATCTCAGGATATCAGATGTGGTGATCTCTGTTTGTCGTTAAATCTCTTTCTTTCGCTGAACTCTCTTTCCCATTCTTCTTATTTGCTTGTAAAGTTGAGGATAGGGAACACTGCTAGCAGTTTGTGTAACAATCCGGTTAGCGTTGGATTATAAATCTGGTCGATCCGCAGGTGGGTAATGGGATCGGCGGCCACCGTAAGATTACATGTCTGGAGGATCGTAATATAATGGCCAGGGTAATCGAGTCACGCGTGTGCCACCTACTGGACCCCGTTGCCATGCTGAGGGACCTATAACGAATGGTCATGGATGTGGTATGTTACATTAAGTGCTACTGATGCACTTTTCAAGCGATTTTGTATAAATAATTTATTTTGTATGATAATAGTTGTGGCAGGTTTGAAAGGTGAAGACTTAATGTGGACTTTACGTATAATACATATAATGTGTTATTAACTTTAGCAGGATTGAGGGAACCAACAGGAACAGGGAACAGTCGAATAAACTGAAAAGTTTCTCTGTAAAAGTAAAGATACAACATTCAATGCTTATTATTCATGGAGTTCCCTTTTTTCCACTTTAGATTCAAACAATCTTTATCTTAATTAAATCGTGTTTTTAATTTTATGGTCTATCATTTTTAGCGACTTCAGGTCGCTGCTTTATCGACCTGACATATTTAAAAATGCCTAAGAAAGTAATTCCTTACATCTCCTCCCCCTCCCCTCCCCTGGAAGAAATTTTGTTTACGAAATTTCTATTCATCCCCATCTCCTACATGTTGCTCTTCTTCTGCCTTAAGGTTTAGAGCCGGTATGAGTTTTGTAATGTGAAACAAATTTGACTCTGTTTTTCTGTGACCAGTATTTACTTGATAGATTGATTTAGATATTTTTTTGTAATATTGTATGGGCCAATTTTTAATTCATCCAGTTTTTTTCTGTTCAGTCGGTTACCATTTTCAACGTACACCAGATCATCCACGTTGAATTCATGTTCTACTCTGTTTTTATCAAATAATTGTTTGTTGTATTTGTGATATTTTATGCTGTTTTCCAATGCTATTTTTCTGTCTTTTTCCAGGTCTGTATTTGTCTAATTTATGTTCACTTCTGTTTGGTAATATGTATGTATTTGTACCTTCTAGCAAGTATTTTGGACTGAATCCAGTGACCGTGTGTATGGTTGTATTATATTTATCTACGCACTCGTGTGCTATCGTTATCCATGCTGATTTTTGGTTCTTTTTATTTAGTTTACATCTGATTTTATTTATTAAAGTTTGATTCAATCTTTCATTGAGACCATTCGAAAAAGGTGAGTTCATCGCTGTAAATATTATTGGAATATTTTTTCTATCTAGGAAATTATTATACTATTTGGAGTTTATACCTGGATATTGGTCCGTTAAAATTTAACCAACAATATCATCTTTTGCCACGTTGTTTGTTAACTTTATGAAGTCATTTGCTGTTTGTGTTTTTAACGTTAAAATGTACACGAATCTTGTGAAATGATCTACCAGGAGGTGTAAATATTTTTTCGTTGATATCGAACAGCCGAAACCTCCTATTGTGTGCATTGACATTATCTCGAAGGGTTTCTCTGCAGGACCAAGTTGAGATAGTACACCGTATTTATCTTTTCTTCTTGATTTGTTTTTTTTCATACAAAACATCACAGTGTTCATATGTATTTTTCATGTGTTTTGTCATATTTTTTGTTGTATAATGTGGTTCTATTATATGTTTCATCTGTGCTGTCTCTATGTGACAAAACTCTCTGTATGTATCTGCTATAAGTCTTTTACTAAATTCTTCTGATATAATAATTTTATCTTTCTTTTTTAATTTTTATAGTATAGGTTATCTATTTTGATTATTTTATTAGTATTGTCTCTTAAATATTCGGTAGTATCTTGATCTCTAATAATATCTTCGAAACTTATTAAATTTACTACTTTTAAAGTTTCTTCTTTATTTTCATATATTTCCAACACTGGGTTTCTACTTAGGCAGTCTGCTTCTACATTGTATTTACCAGGGTTCTATTTTATCTCGCAATCATACTGTGATAAGTAGTAAGTTAGGTCACCTAATTCTTCGTCTGTTCTTGATTTCACGTTCATATTCTCCAATGGTTTATGGTCGCAAAAACCTTGAACGGTCTACCCATGATCCAATGTTGCCAGTATTTCACTACTTCCTTGATTGCCAGACATTCTAAGTATACTGCTTTTTTCCTCTTTTGAGATTCATTTTTTTATTATATTTCTTTTTGAAAAATAAGCCACTGGTTTTTCTTTTTCTTTCCGTTTTCACCTAGTTGTGGTTGTTTTAACACCGCTCCTACACCTTCTAGACTAGCATCTGCATAAATATGTACTGGTAAATCTGGGTCATAAATTGCTAGGACAGGTTGGGTGCAAAGGAACTCTTTCAAGTAGTCGAATACTTTTTGACATTCTTGTGACCAGATGAATTTTTGATTTTTTTAATAAATTGTGTAGTGGTTCTAGTGTTATAGACATATTTGGTAGGTATTCGTTATAAAAATTTATCTTACCCAAAAATTGACGAATATTCTTCTGTTATCTTGGTACAGGGAAGTTTTGTATTGAAATTACGCTATTCTTCATTAGGGTAATTGTATTGTAGCTTATGACATGTCCTAAATATTTGAGTGAGTCAGATGCGAATTTACATTTTGAAAGTTTCAATTTGAATCCTTCTTTTATAATTGAATCAAGTAATTTATTTCAGTGGTCTATATGATCTTCAAACGATTTTGAAAATATTCAAATGTCATCGATATAATTTACTGTAAAACCTGTTAGTCCGTGCTTTCTTATTATGTTACTCAATATCCTTTGGAAGATGGCTGGCGAGGTCTTTAATCCGAACGGCAAGCATGTCCACTGAAAGTGTCCTTCTTGTGTCACAAACCCTGTTTTTCGTCTGTCTTCTATACGCAGTGGAATCGACCAGAATGCTGAATTAATATCTAGTTTCGAGAAATATTTACAGTTTCTTGTTTTCGTTACCAAGTCTTCGATTAAAGGAAATGGTTGAGGCTGAGGAATGATTATTTTATTCAGATCTCTAAAATCAATGCATAATCTTGATTTTCTTTCTTCATCTTTCTTATATGCCAACGTTACTGGAGCTGCAAAGGGACTATCTGATTCCTCTATGAGATTCCTTGTTAATAACTCCGAAATCTGTTGTTCTATTTCTTTCTTGTCTTCAAGTATGTCTTTTAGTACAATATTTATCAATTATGAAATCTATTCTTGCTTCATAATCTTTGACTGTACCTATGTCGTATTTATCTTTGGCAAAAATATGTTGTTGTTCTTCATTATGGTTCAAATGACCTATTGAAGCTTCAAAATTTTCTATCTTTATGTGTTCGTTAAAATTTATTTGGTAAATTTTCTCTTTTTGAGTTCTTATTTCCTCTTGATTCTTAGTAATTTTTTCGTTGCTACTTATAGAGCAGTCTGTTTATTTATTGCACCTGCATAATTAGCTTGGAATGTATTCTTTTCTGTAACTATACTCTTTGTATAGTCAATAGTTTTCTGTTCTATTTCTAGTTTTTCATTTTGTATCAGTTTGAATTTCTTTTATACAATCTAAGCCGGTTAAAAAATCGTATTTAAAATGTTTATTGTTTACTATAAACACATGTATAGTTTCCTCCATGTCTAAAATTTTTGCTTTTATTGTTATCAGTCCACCTGTTTCGTTAACACCATTACTCGTTTTTATGTTGACTTTTTCTGTTTTCTTATCAATCCTTTGTTTTGTATTTACTATTTTTGAATTAATTAATGAGATGTTTGAGCCTGAGTCATAGACTCCAATTACATCTACAGTGTTATTCAACCTATTTTTAGTGTGATTAATGGTGTAATATCTGTTTTTTTTTTTGATCTTGGTTGTTAAGTTCCGCTTCTAGTATTGAGTTGTTAATGGTTTTACCTTATCTTCTTTGTCTCTGAACCAGCATTTAGCTTCAGGATGAAAGCGTGTGTTTTTCCCTTTTTCTTTGCAAATTTTGCAAGTAGTTTTTTCCCTTGTATTATAACCTTTGTTTCTTCTCACTTCGTTATTATTTGTTTTATAAACCAGATGTTCTAATGTCCGTAGTTCATTGTAAAGATCTTCCGTCTCATTTAGTGTATTCCTGTCAATCACATCAGCTACAAAGTTTGGCAGCCCAGCAGCAATAAGGTCAAGTAAGGTACCAGTATCAATTGATTTCCTAACCCCTAACAATAATATCTTTTCACTGCATATTCTAACAGGGACCCAGTTTGGTATCTGAAAGTCAAGGCATATCTCATTGGAGCCCCTCCTTTATTTGCAAATGTTTCACAGAAGTTTTTCGCCATTTTTCCCATTCTGATTGTACTGTTAGCTTTAATAGCATGCACCTATACTAATCTATACATGCTGTGTCCATAAAGAATTTTAAAATTTTAATTTTCTTTTTATCTTGATTTATGGCAAATCTGTCACATTCTTTCTCAAACTCACGAATCCATTTATTTGCATTTGAGTTTTTACTGGTAAATTTCTCTATCATAAATTTATTTGCAATTTTGCTTATATTTTTGTTTTCAGATTTTTTATTTGTTTCAATTAATTTTTCTGATAACTTTACCATCGTTTTGTCTGATGCAGTAGTTATTTCCGCCGCCATGTTTTCTTTTGTTATTTCCTCTAGAAAATATTCACCAAACTGTAGATTTTCTTCTTCGTTTAAATATTCATCCCGCATCTCTTGTGTCAATGTAACCCATATTTGTTTGAATTGGTTTCTTTTTTAGAGAGTTTTCTTCACTTTGGCAAAAGCTTCTAGGTTCGTTATGGTTTTGTGTTTAACTGCTGGCTGATGTTTGTCTGGACTTTCAAATATGCGCCCGTCCGGTGTTTCCATTGATGTTATGCACAAGATGTTACATTTTCCGTCCGATGCTTCTCTAAGTCTAAAGTTAAATCTTAGTTTTTCCATCATGAATCTTCAATGAGAATGTTGTTTTGTAATGTACTAGCGGATACCTGGCGCGTGCTACTACGCTAAAAAAGAAATACATTTTGTTTATTTGTTGGAAAAAAAGGAAATTGTGTTTCTTTATTAACTTTTTTATCTCAATGCTAGCGGATAAACAATATTTTGAGTTTTTTCGGTAGGTGTGTAAACATAAAGATTTTTCGGCGTTCCAACTCTGGAGCAAGCAACATATAATTGGCCGTGCGAACAACAGGAATTTTCTAATTGTAAGTTCAAACCAGCTAAACTTAGCGATTGGCCTTGAGCCTTGTTGATGGTTATGGCGAAAGCCAGACGCACTGGAAACTGTAATCGCTTGAAATCGGAGGGCAAATCGATTGAAATCATTAGAATTTGAGGTACCAGCACATCTTCGCCTTTACATTTACTGCTGATAATTGTGCCTTCGATTAAATTCGGCGATAGTTTTTGAACAGCAAGTCTTGTTCCGTTGCACAATTTCGGTGGATCTAAGTTGCGAATGACCATCAACTGTGAACCAACTTTTAAAGTGAAGTTGTGTGGTGGCATTCCAGATGGTTCCAAAAAGTTAAAAAACTCTATTGGAAAGTTGACAGCTTGTTCCTCATCTATAACTGTGTCAATCGATTTGTACGTGACAACTTCACCGGGTAGCTTCAATTAAATTTGATGGTTTATTTTGATGACATCATCATTCTTCGGAGCCAAAATTGCTCGTTTTTACTGTCTATGAAATTTTTAATATTTTCTAATTCGATTATTTCACATGATCAACGCAATAACCACAAACGTTAAAACTTTCTGATGAGAATAACAGATCAGTGTTTTTGTGTTGACAGTCTGTATTCGGGAAAATTTTTGTATGGGAAAAGTCGAAAATCAACTTCATGAATAGACCGAATGTGCCTAATGCGTTGTTTTAGTGGTCTAAAATCATCTTCGCATTATTGCCTTTCTAATGAAACCGGTTTTGGGGCACATCGGTTGGATGGTTTCAAAGTCTATAACGGACATACATATGTAGGTAGAAACATTTTTTGTGTTTTATATATATAGACTATTAACTTTAGCAGGGTTGAGGGAATCAATACAGTCAAATAAACTGAAAAGTTTCTCTGTAAAAGCAAAGAAACAACATTCAATGTTTATTATTCATGGAGTTCCCTTTTTTCCACCTTAGATTCAAACAATCTTTATCTTAATTAAATCGTGTTCTTAATTTTATGTTCTGTTATTTTTTAGCGACTTCAGGTCGCTGCTTTACCGACCTGACCTATTTAAAAATGCCTAAGGAAGTAATTCCTTACATATATTTAACATTTTATTCTGTTATAATTTATTATAAAAGCTATTTGAAAATCTGTGAGAGGAATCAAGCAAATTTCTCTTAAAATCAGATATATTCTACAGGAGAAAAAACATTCTCTATTCAATTGTAATAACCAATTCGCTTCCAGCGGAAAATTCTTCTAAAATAATTCAGAAAGTATTTTCAAGTTGCTGAAGAAAGAATTCAAGTTAGTGAAGTGAAACTGCGAAAGGGGTTGATTGGTACATTCTCGTGCTAATGAGATCTCCACAAGGTTAGCACTAATTTAACCGATACACAAATTACTTAGAAATCTTAGACTAACAATAAGTCTATCGATTCAAAATTTATGAAAACTATGGATTCATACATATGGAGTCATTCATTAACTCGTCAAAGGCTGTTAGTTAATCATCAATATGTAATAATAAATTAACCCCTTTACTACTTGAGTACCAACTCTTTCAGAATAAGTCGGCAGTTATTGGAAAAACACGCAGAGATTATACTTAGTGTCTATTTGAAAATCCGAAGTCGTCCAATTTTGTCATCTCACTGACTATTCCATGGAACCTCTCCTTCCGTGTAGAAACTGTCGAAGTGAAAATTCATGTCTCTAGTTACATTTTATTGACTCCCTCCATCCTGAGAAGAGGTTCGAATGCGTTTTACTATAACTCTGAACAAACTACTCCATTCAAATTTTGTTGAATACGAAATACGTTCACACGTAAAGTGTATGGGGTTGCTGTGTATGCCCATCCCAAAATGTGGATTATCATCTGGCCAATAGTTTCAATTATGTTTATTGACCATTTATTTTACGAAAAATGTACATTCGTGGTTAACATGAATATTTTTTACCAATTCGGTGATAGTTCAAATTTTTCGGTTATCTTTTCACAAAATTGAGGTCGCCTGTAATACTCGTCCTAAGTCAATTTTTCAACGATTTGCATCTTATGCAGGACAAGATGATGAAGTATAACCATTATGTTACAAGGCACGTCATGCCAGGTTTACCTTTCTCAGCATTGTAATGAAAAATATTTTCTAAATCTTCGTGGCATATTTTAATTTCCGTAAAACAACATTATGGCTCGTTTTATACCCCCAAAAACATTCTGAATGTATAAAAAGTTTGTTGTACATAAAAATGGAAAAGGTACAGCTGTACCTTATGCTGTGTAATATGAATTTTAATTGAAAGGCGCAGATAATGCATAGCGCATTCTTTATGTTTAGGTAAACAAAGTCAGGGGAAATAAAACACGTGCAAATATAACGGTAATTGAAAACAATTGTATGTAAATTTTATAGAATATTGATCACAGATTAGCATTTTACAAGATTGCAGCTCTTGCAACTTTTTTGTTTGTGACTGAAATCTCTGCAAATCAGGAAGAGCCGATTAAAGAAGGAATGACGTATTATAAAATAATTATGTGTGAATAAGTATTTCATCCTTCTATATAATTATTATAACAGTGACATTGCTTCCGCCAATTGTTTACTTATGGAGCACATTCGTAGAATATAGATAATATAGATTAAGGCGGGCACTGGTATTGAAGATTAAGAAGAAATTTAGGACGGACGCAGTGATACTGAAGAAGGGCTCGAAGCGGATCGGAAAATGTTTTATACAATATCTATAGAAGTTTATCTCGATAAGCAGTCTGGTTGAAAGAATGTGTCAAGTTATATCTAGTCTGGAGTTGGCAATGCTTTTGTTTCAGACACATAATTTGACCATTGCCGGGACGATACGGAAAAATAAGCAAGTGATACTACCAAATTGTGTTCAATGTAAGGACCGAGCAGTTTTCCCACGGCGGGCTAGCCGAGTGCGCGATTGTAGCTATTACAGGAGTTTGTGGCAAAACCAGTTGTCTACTTCTGTAGATTCAAATTGCTGCAGAAATGCGCAATTAGTACATTATGGCCGAATTTCGTAATTAAACTCTCATATGTACGAACATATAACACCCGGACTTATATAGAGCTTCTATAGAAATGAAAACTACTTCACACAGTCGCACTGATGAGCGGTATGACCGCGAAACGCGCGTCTGCGAATAATGAAAGTAGTTTTCTAATTAAGAGCAGTTGGTTCTAGTTTATTTGGCCTTGGGAACAACTGCGCTCTAGTACCATACATAGGCCTAAAATGGTAAAAATGTGCTATTTATTTCGACCATGCATGACGACGTTAGTATTGATTCCGAAACAAATAAACTGGAGATGACTATGATATATAGTAGGTAGGTAGGTAGGTATCGGAGTAGATAAAGTGGATACTTTATGTGCCATATATAACTGCAGACGGTCATTTTCTATAGTCTTATGAATGTATCAGCAATACGCGCTTTTATAATTTATATTGAAAACAACGCAAGTTCAAAAATGGTAAAAAGAAGTTTTTAGAAACATTGGCCTATGAACTACTCAAAAGGTTAATACAACTTTGCAATTCTTATCCACAAGAAGGTACTTCACAACAAAATACAAAACTAGAACGTTGGTCATACTGCCCTTCAAAAAACAGGAACCCGAAAACGAAATACAATTGTCGTAAATGCCAAGAATACTTCTGAATGACAAATTGACTTGTATGTTTCGTTTAATTTTTCTATGTGAATGAAGTTGATATTTTTAGTTTACCTGTTAAGCATTATATTAAATTATTATAGAGAAGAAAATGAACAACATATCAAATTAAGTTCTACGTTGCTTCGCTCCAGAATAATCCTAATTAAGCATTAAAAAATTAACGTTATAAAAAACAAGTACTGTATTCCACTTATTTCATAATTGGTCTGAGAGACCGACGCGAGTCATTCTGTACTAAAAAATCACGCGAGCAAAACTTCATAGTACTCTTTTTTCAATGACCGGTTATCCATTTTATTATACTTGTTTTTCTTAAGGGTGTCCATATCAGATTGCCGCAAATGTGTGTACAGTTCGTTGTAATATGCAAATATATTTCAATCAGCATCTGCCATTTATTGCAAATAAAATATATGAATGTTTAATATCTGCACCTGACATTGCTTTTAATAACGAACTACTGAAATGCGTCGTCAGGTCCAAATTATGTGTTCGTAACTACAACGTAGAAAGTCTATCTCTTGATTTTGCAATAAAATGCATGCTTTTCCCAATACCAGAGAAATAAAATCAAAATAGTAGTATGATACCTAATTCTAGCTTCAAATTAATTAAATGTAAATTAAGTATAATAAATTGTGTTTTGAGGTAATTTTAGTTTACATAGCATGAATATTTAATACCAAGTACCTACGTTAAACGCATTTCCTAAACAAATAAATATTTACTCAATTTATAATTGCATTTCAGAGGTTTATTTATTGGCACTGATATAATAAAGACAAAAGGAAAATATGTTTAATAAATTCCGTCGGTTTTGGCAAAATCTTGTAAATGACAAAAAAGTTGTACAAAATATCGGACTGTATAAAAATAGTACCACAAGCCGTTGATTCGTGGTCAATAAAACAAAAGTTTTTCAGCGATGGACCTTTTCCGGTCATCTCTTGGCTGAGAACTGGGAAAATGGGCAACGAAACTAGGAAAGATGCACGATTTCCACCCGATTTTCGGTAGTTTTCGGCGAACAGAGCGCCGGCTTTCTATTTTACGAGCGACCTCCGATGATTGGAAATCAATGCAACTATAGCGCGTGAGAGAAGGAGACCAGTGCCAAAACTTTTCCGAGGCTAATATCAATTGAAATGTCGGAGACTTATGGTTTAATATTCGGACGGTGATTTTCATTTTTGTCGATGAAGCAGCACGGGCGACGTAAACGCAATAACGCAGCACGCGAATGGCCGTAATGCTGCTGCTAACGGTTCGTGAGACCATTTGCCATGGCTTGCGTTGAATACGCTGTTCCTAATTTGATGGAATTTACGAGAGAAAATATGTGAACGAAATATATTTATTGCAAGAAATTTTAGTGCGCGGTCAGTTATATGTACTTTAAAGTTATGGCTTCAATTACTGATTATACAGAAAGATTTGTTACTTTCCCAACATAAAGCTGTACGTAAGTGAAGCTACTTACCGTTAGATATCCCCAAAATAAACCATCACTTTTTCTTGTTGTTTCATTGTCCGTTTTGTAAATCCTTTTTCCTCCATTGTTTTTTTTTTGATTTTGTTCTTTTTTCGTTCTCCTGGTATTCATTCCATTGCTGGTTTACGGCGCCTATTCTTGTTCATTAGGTCAATAGGATAACACCAACTGTCTCTTGTCAATGTTTTGTCAAATAGTTCCTTTAGTTCCAAAAGATTGTTTAATGTCTTCCTTATTTATCGTATACCTATTTAGGATACTCGTGGACCTGTTCATCATTCATTTCGACAACTACTTCTATTTTTTTCTTGGCACTACTCCCCATTCAGACATCCACTACCTCCTTTTTCCCTCTACTAGTTTTGCTTTGATACTTTGGTTTGGTTTAATGTCTTTGGTACATATCAAGCGACGTTTTGCAAATCGACTGTCTATTTCAAGCTAAAAGATTAGTTTTAGAAATTTTCGAGATGACTGCTGCTGCTCTTCGTAGGGTACAAACGTGCTCTGTACCATGACTACTATCGATGACATTAATGTCAATGATATTATAAACGGTAGGGGATATCAATTCCCCATTGCAGCTCATCGAATGGGTTACCAGAAGGAAGAAACCCCATCGTTAACAACGCCGCAAGTAACATCATCAACTAGTTCCGGCAGTGTGTTGGACAGCAAACTGGCTGGATAGCGTTTAGAGGCAGTTACGAGAAATAAGTCCAACGACGTTTTGAAGAGAAAGTACCCGGCGGAACCACGTCAACGGGTGAGCGTGCGCCCACTTCGCAGTACAATCAAGAAGTCGCGCCTTCTTTTAATAAGAGGAAGCAACAACAATCGGAGGGCTTTGCATGGTCCGATACTATGCAATCGTTCAGGGTCTTTATCAGATTCCTGAACTATAAGAATATAGCATATCACACGTACCAATCGGAGAAGATATTGAACGTGGTCATCAGAGGAGTCCTGGTTGGTATCTCCGAAGGTGACGCTGCCATAGACTTTGTGGAAAAATGGCTCAATGCAGAGTGAGTCATGGGGATGGTGAAAACCGGGAAAAGTACTCCAATGCCAATCGTCCTCGAGAAGATCGGTTGCCAGCAGCAGGACGCAAAGAGATCCTCCAAATCGACGTAACGTTCAAAGGGTGGATTAGGACAGTGTTTCTGTTGCCAACGCTTTGGACACGCTTAGAAAAGATACATCGTCCCAATAAAATGCGTCGCCTACGGAAGTTCCCATCGGAACGCCGATTGCGACAAGTCACTCAGCGTACCGGCGATCTGCGCCAATTGTGGACACGACCATGCCGCCACCTATCGGAACTGCTCTAGGTGCTCAGCGTTAAAAAGAAGGAGGCCCGTTCAATAGGACGTCTCTGAAAAACCAACGGCGCACGGCCGGAACTAGTTGATGACTCAGGCTGTCCATCTGAGCTCCATCGCATATGAGGGCATATCCTTCACCCAAGCGCTAAATGAAAATTGAACCAGTCAATCGCCACAGAAGCCTCGCCGAAAGACATCGAAGAAATGATAAACAAAGCTTCCGAGATCCTGGCAAAACTGGTCGCTCAGCTTACAAAAGCCATCAGAGAAATCAGATGTATCAAGGCGAAAATAGAAAGCTCCTGCCAACAATAACAGCACAAAGGAGAAAGAGAAAAATTATCCCAACAGTGGAGCGACAACAAAATGGTTTAAGGTAACTGAAACTCCGACCCCAGCCTGCGATAGAAGTTCCACAAGCTAACTAGTTAGTCGTTAGTCGTAGTTAGTCGATGCGAAGATCTCCTTAAGCGTAGTATATAACGCAAGATCTTTGGTGTTTCCTAAGGCATTGATTATTACTTAAGACGTTGTGTATTTAAGACTATAAAACAAGTTATCGCAAAAAGAGAACCTAATAATATGGTAAGCACGCTTCTGACGGAGTACCGCGCTAAGACGTGAAAGGATTTTGAACCGAGACGCGTTATGCGGAATCGCACATCCAGAAAATTCAGGACAGAACACAAAATCACAAATTCTGGAGATATTATTTTTATCTACAACTGAAATGCATCTACATGAAAGTATACGTAATATCCTTGTAAAAAATGTACCACTTAGATAATATTGATCTCTTTCAAGAAATATTATTTACAATTGCTTTACTGGTAAGGATGTTAGTTAAAAAATGGTTCAAAACTTTAAGTAAGAACTAGTACTCTAACTAGTAACAATATCATCCCGACAAACAAGTGGGCAAATATCGTCTATTCAAAATTCATTCGAATTTACATCCTGAAAATTTTCTTGGCAGCATATAGATTATAACTAAAGTCATTTATTTACCAATACCAATACAATTCAGAAACACGAAAGGCGTTATATCTTGCATTCTACCTGTCATAATTCCTTCTTCATGTACAAGATTGCATGTTACATGTAACTCCAAATATAAAATTTAATAGTAGGGTCATGCATGTCTTGGAGCAATCTTCCCAAATCGCTTCTTTTCCCCTTCAAAAACGATTCGTACAATTCGCTTGTACTCGTATATGTAAAAGCATATGAGGGGAACAGGCTAAACTAGCTTCGCACGCGGAAAAGGCTTTCTTTAAAACAATTTAAATGATACAAGCAGCGGTATAATAGTCCGCAATATGGCATTATACATTTGCCTCTCACGTGATGCATATGATTAGGCGAATTGCATAATTTTATTTGTATTTTATGCGAGCGTCTCGGCACATTCTGGATTCATTTACCGAAATCTACAGTTTGCATATATTTAAAACGTATTTACTTTCTGCAGTTATTTCGCTCGTGAAAAATGTGATGATAAATTGTATAATAATACTGTACTGTGTGACATGGTGCGCCAGAAGAAATGGTGCAGTCAGTATTTCACGTATCAGAAGCATGTGTACTGATGTCACTTTTTTAAGTAATTAGAACGTACGGTAAGCGTAATTTATCATTTTATTGAAATTGGTAGTTGTAGATTGCTTTTATTTACCATGATATAAGAACATGGCGCTATAATTATACCAACGTTACATTTTCGCGAAACTAACAAGACATTAAGAACCCACCGCAGAATACAGTGCGTTGATAGTTTCTTAAAACGCAACCAAATAAGTTGATTTTCAGTAGCTGGGGATTAAATATTGCGGCATCGCAACATAACTTAACGTTGAAGTACCACGCGCGTCGTAATTTTGTATGGTCGTGCACAAAGTAGGCCTTCGGCGTTTTTAACCCCACATTGTATGGGAAATCGCGACGCGTCGTAATGATGCAGATAGCTAATGATCTGACTAAGATAGATACAAAAGTTTTCTTTTTCATTTTCCGATAAAGCCAAATATGTATAGTTTATATAGTTTTGTATAGTTTAATAAGTGAAAACAACACGTTTCTATATAAAAAAGTATTTCATTTTGGTTAAATGTTGATTTTTAGGAGAGTTGAAAAACTCCGAATTTTAATGTACCGTCTTTTACGTAAGTGGAGACAAACACCAATTTACACTACTTAATGATAAACGTCATCCACTCTTTTATCAAATCTTAATTATGATCCTATGCAAAATTTCACATATGCAGGGTCGTCAGTAAAAGCCGGATAATATGCAGTTTGCATAAATTTGCATATTTGCATAGTATATGCATTTTGTATATTATTTGCATATTTTTCAGCATATTTGAAGTATCCGAGTTTTATTTATTTATTAGATGTAATTTATTATAGGATAGGAATTACTAAAAATACGTCGTGGTTGTAACAAACAAAGAGTTAAACAGCCCTCTTTAAATTAAAAATAGCATTCTATGAAGCCTCTTCTCGATACTTTTCCGATAAGCGCTTCCAAAAATTTATTAATTCTGTTCCCATACATCTAGACCGGGACAGGATTCAAGTAAAAGCTAATTCCCTGAAACTTCTAAGTAAATACAAAAATACATTTTACCAGAAAATTAGGAGCACAGGTGTTTCTTTGTTATTCGGATAAATTTATTCCCATATTCGAAAGCAATCTTATTTATTTTAAACGTCATTTTACGTTGGTTTTTTGAAGTGAAAACTTGTGGGTTGTTATTAATTATAATAGCAAAAATGCCGAAAATAGCGACTGTGCCTGGATGGATTGCACTTTATTCAGAATTGCGTATGGATGGAGAAAAAGTATTTTGCGTAGCATTCAGCAAGATTGTAAGTAAAATTTAAGTTTATTTCCTCTTATTAATCTATAGTTTTTAAACGATGTTTAACAAAATCACCAATACAACGTTTCGACAAATAATTTTATTTTAAACTTTTATTTTAAAATGAGTAAAATGAGATGTATATTTTATGCGTATTTTTCGCATATCATCAGCACAATACCGAATATCTGATATTGCGTATTCTGCTGATGATTTTTAAATAAAAATCATTTTAAAATAAAATTATTTGCCGAAGCGTTGTGTTGGTTATTTTATTAAATCTTGTTTATTCCAATTGCTTCGCAAACTCTTTACACATTAGTTTTTTATTACTCCTTTATCTTTTACTAACACTTATTTTATAAGAAAACAACTGATGATGTGATATTTTTTATGCAGGTTACAAGTGAGAGAAAGTTTCAAGTCGACCAGCATATTAAAACTGCATCTCATGCTGCAAAACTATCAACGATGAAATTGGCGAAGAAGAGTCAGCAAACATTACCGCAATGTTTGCCATCAACCTCCAAAAAATCGGAACAAGAACAATTTAATGAAGATTTGTGTCTAATGTTTGTATCGGCAGATATTCCACTACATAAAATAAACAATTTAAATGTCAAGTTATTTTTGCAAAAGTACACCAGAAAATATAATATTCCCGACGAGAGCACCTTAAGAAAAATTATATTCACCGTATCTATGCAGAAACATTGAGTAGCATTAAGAAGGCTGTGTCAAACAATTACCTTTACACAAGCGCAGATGAAACTACTGATAGTGTGGGCCGATACATAGTTCATTTAATGATAGGTATCCTTAACGTATCGGTTCCGGCAAAATCTTATTTAGTTTCATCCAAACAGTTGGAAAAAGCAAATAATTTGACAATAACAAGGTTTATACAGGAAGAACTGGCAACCTTCTTCTTACCGGAATCGATTCCAACAGAAAAAATTCTACTGTTTTTAACGGATGCCGCACCATACATGGTGAAAGCAGCTTGCAACTTGAAAATCTTTTACCCAAATTAAATTCACACAACTTGCTTGGCGCACGGACTAAATCGTGTTGCAGAAGAAGTAAGAAACCATTTTCCCTTGGTAAATACTTTAATTGGTAATGTTAAGAAAGTGTTTTTAAAGGCTCCATTAAGAGTTCAGTTTTACAAACAACATCTACCCGGTATTCCGCTTCCTCCTCAACCAGTAATCACACGATGGGGAACGTGGTTGGAAGCTGCTATTTTTCATGTAAATCATTATGAAGAAATAAAGACAATTATTATGGATCTCGATAGCGATACACAATCTGTGCTAGACGCCCAAAAGGTGTATTCGAGTAACGAAATACCTCAACAGTTGGCGTTTATTAAAGCCAACTACAGTTTTATTTCCACTTCTACATTGCAATTGGAAAAACAATTTATGTCGCTAATTGAGAGCGTTGAAATAATAAACAAATTTGAAAAGTTAGGTTTTGATGTTAAAGGAAGGGTGGGAAAATCCGTGTATAAAATTTTTTAACTGTAATAGAAAAAATGAGGGTTTCAAGAAGCTAAAGGATATTGCCAAAATCTTGTATGGTGAGTCAGTAGAAAATATTGAGTTGACAATAGAGGATATTTCTGATTTGATATATGCTCCTATAACAAGCGTGGACATAGAACGAACCTTTTCAATATATGTATAAATACATGTTATCAGATAAGCGCCACAATTTTTCTATTGAAAACTTTGAGAAATATGTAATTGTAAATTGTTTTCATAGTTAATTACGTTGTAAAATGTTATAAATAAACTAGTAGTAAACATAATAGAATATATTTTTCTATAGTATTATGTTTTCTAGCATTACTCCTATTTTTTATCTGCATATTTTTCATAAGAAAGTTCATATTTAGGCCAAAGCATCTGCATATTTATGGGCATATTTCCAATTTTTTTGCATCTAAGCCGGACTCTACTAATAAGTATTGGTTTTGAAAAAAAGGATTCTGTATAAGTTGGAAGAAAAATAATGTAAGTTTCTAATAACGTATTTTATTAAAAAAAAAAAAAGAAAATACATAACAATTACTCAATTTGAATTGTGTTTCTGTAGTTACAATCCAAGAATACAAAACAAATACTGATTTAATCAAAGAGATATTTGTGAAAGTTTGCATGGAGCCATAATTTCATATTCCGAACAACTTTCTTCAATAACATTTTATCGTATTATTGACCGAAATGACACCTTATTTTACCAGAGAAATGTTTTGTTTTCTCTACTGTCATGACGGCTTTCGATTTTTTAAAGTATAAATGTGCTGTAAATTCTTTTCAGACTAAGAAATGTGGCATCCCAAAACATTGAAACAAAATTAGAAAATTTTTGATCAATTATACCTATTGTGAAGTTAATCCGGGGACAAACTGTATAAGGCGGTAACATTGCGTAAAGCTGAATAAGAGCGGAAACGCTAGACTAGAAAAAGAACAAAATAATTTTTAAAATGATTTGACTCCAAATCTAATAAAATCTTCTGGCATGATAGATCACACTGAAACGCATTACATTCAAACTTATCGAAGTAAATGCAAATTCTATTTTACCTTATTGCATATAAACAGTCCCCTACTCACCAAAAAGAAAGGAAGGTGAGAAATGATTTCAAATTCAGGATGTATATTCCATTAGAGTAGTCGCCAGACAATCTAACGATGACTGATGACTGAATACATTGAATGTGCTAAGAGAGACAGACGCGGAAAGGGAGAAACTCCTAGAGCTTTGAAAATAGTTCGGTGAGCATGTAGTATGTATATGTGCAAACGGGGCGTGTATGTGTAAGCAAGTTGTCGACGATGCTGAGAGGCGGCAAAAGCAGACATTGGAAGGTCGTTATAAGTGTTGTGACGCGCGACCTGCCTCACAACTCGCCGACGATAACATGCCGGTCGCGGTGATATTTTTAATAATTCTCTTTTCGTTTTCGAGTGATGCTCTGCTCTGGATAAAATGAAAAGAAATGGGAAAAGTCGCTGAAACTATGTATCCGTAGATACGACGACGCAGATTTGTGATTTTTGAATGAAAAATGGAAGATTTAAATACAATTTAGCACTTCCACTCGCTTCTTTGGCGCTTTGATGAATACCAAACTGTTTTAGGAGCAGAATGAAATAGTAAATTGCAATATTTCATGACGTAGATATACAAACCGGCATAACTGCCATAATGGAGTATGTATTAGCAAATTGATGTTTTCTTATTAGCTGTGTTTGCTGTGTCGTTTCCAATGGAGCGTCGACATTTCAGCTGTACATAATTCCTATTTAAATAGAGTAATCCACAATGACAAGGATATACATAATTGGTTTATTCAATGAAAAAGTCAATGTTATTTATGTAGCATACATACATATGTATATCATTCTGGTGCTGGGTGTGCGTTTAAGAGATGGTTAGCGCTTCCACAAACAAAAACGAAATTATAGCAGGTAACTTTTTACAAAAAACAAGGGATAGCATAAATTGATATAGGTAGATGAGTCCATTGCTTCCAAGATAATCTCCTGTAAAGATTATACATTTCTCCATTCGATGATACACATCTTTGAAGCATTTATTCCATTCCGAAAGCATCTAGAAAGGTGCCTTTTGAATATTCCTACAGCTTTTTCTGACGTCAAGAAATTTTATCTTTTTTTTTTGGAAGCAAAAAAGTAGTCATTAGGTGAACAATCAAGATGTTTTACCTCTTCAAATAGCTATTTGCTTAGCCACCTGGTCCTGTTGTGATGAAGAATGATTTGGCCATCTTTCCTTAATTCAAAGATGACTTCCAACAAACAAACAGTGAGCTGTCGACTTCCCGAGCATTTTCCTTTTCATGATCGGTGGCTTTGTGTAGAATCCAGCTGGCATAAAGCATCTTTCACAACAAAATGTTTCTACAGCCTTGATTGTGCTGATGTTCTACTAGTCCCCAAACGCGGACTATGTACGGGGTTAGAAATTTACTACGTAAGCGAGACTGTGGTCAAAACGGAAACGCTTGTGTGTGTGTGTTCTCTAGTATAATATACCTTCTTTACTAGTGGTTATTCTTCCATTCTTTGTACGTATTCCACCCCTCTGACAATAAGTTGGTTCTTTTGTATTGTTATCTCCAGTTTCATTTCAAAATCTTGAATGTATACTACATTTCTTATTTCGTCTTTTTTATTCTCCCGTGTATCCTTCTCTGGGTTTGCGTAGTTGTCCATGGCTTCCTTCCGCATTCGAATCTTGGTTGAACTATTTCCTTAATTTTTCCTACATTTGCTATTTGTTTTCGTAAGATTATATTTTTTATTACATTAAACAACTTTCTCGCTTTTACTCTTCCTTCATTTACTTCGTCATCTATATTCCCCTCACTATTTATTATAGTAACAACTAAGTATCTAAACGTCCCCATTTCATCTAGTTGTGCTCCGTCAATTGTAATGGCATGTTTTGTGACAATCAAGCCCACTATCATTGTTTTTGTTTATCTATACCGATCCTTTCCGTTGGTGCATTTCTATCTATCTATCTATCTATTTACTTTCTTATTCGTGTCAATGTAACTGCTACGCGTTTAGATTCATTTATCTTCAGTCTCCATCAAGACGTCCAACGCAAGAAACCATCACTGGCCCTTTTGAGGCGCTTACTGATTATCTTCTTGATTCTGCAGGCTGAGCAGATGACGGGGTCATCTGAGTACACTGAGGTACACTGGGGAGCTCAGTGAGTGTCGACTTCATGGATTTGCATTTTGTGCAGATCTGTGTTGACATTCCTCATTTTTATTTGTGTTTTTGTGTAGTGTATAAGCCCACCAATTTTTAATTAAGTATCGACTACCTACGTTTTATTTTTAGTGTTAGCTTTGCAACAATATGGAAAAGCGTAAGGTTATTCCAAATGGTAAAAAGAATAAGAAAATCCAATCGAATATATTCTCAACGAGGTATTGCTAAACGAGAAAATGTGTTCCACTGTACTGTTCAACGTATAGCCAATTTAATTAGGGAAAACTTGCTCTCAACATCCAGCGGTATATGTCATTATTGCGATGTACGTTAGACCACAATAAGATAAGGATAAGAAAACTTGTACGGTTAGTTGTCCGTAAGTCATTTTGGAAAATAATGCACTTTACCATATAGTGAAATTGGTCAAAAGTGTGTTTAGAGAGTGCAATTTATCGCTACTTCCTTGGTCCGGAAGCTACTCGGATTTTAACCCAATCAAAAATGTGTGGAGTAACCATGAGAACATATTTACTCATTTATTTATAGGCAAACCTTCCGCATTCCATAAAAGGAAATACATACTAGGAAAACGTCGGAACAAAGTGTGAAACTGGAGGAGGTCGTAATGTAGTAAATCGATAGCACGCCTGATCAAATTAAAGCTGAAGTAGAATGCAGGAATAACTGGATGTTAAATACAATGTAGTGTAAATTAAGTAATAAAAAGATAAATAAATAATTCTAACAGTTTTTGGTAACTTATTTTGTAAAATAATCGTCAAAATTACAAAGTCACGAGGTGGCGCTAATTCGATTACTAGATACTATAAATGCTAGAATACGAGATAAAAAATGATTCTGGATAAAACCAACGCTGGTTGGTTTTAGTTATTGTACAACTGCTATAATAAAATTAGTTAGCATGAAGCCTATTATGAAGACGATGTCTGAAAGGATTCCAACAAACATCATTTTCCGATCGTCTTACCGACTTATTATTTGAAGTGAAAACAAGTATTTGTTCGTGTGCGCATTATTAACTCAGTAATGTATTCCGACAGAATACATTTCGGTAGGTAAGTAGCTGGGAGCGGTAGTTCGTCCGCCCGTGCTTTCAATATCTTAATAGAATATACTGGCGGGTAGCTATCGGCTACCGTTTGCTATGATGGCTTTATATTATTCCCGGAAACAGCTAAACAACAAGAAAATAGTTTTATTTATGTTGCAATGCGAGCAATTCCTAGCTTTTACACAGGATTTACCGACCAGTATCGGTCGCATTTGCTGTGGAACCTTTTAATGTTTGCGGTAATTTAATGGGTTCTCTAAGATATTTAAATGTTTACTTGTCAGAGTACTAACAGTATTTAGCAGCAAGGAAAATCCTTGCTGTTAAAGACTTAAAGTCATTATCTTAATGCAACACAATATGAACATTTTTATTTATATATGTTAATTTCGGGCATTTTACAAGTATTTTAAAATTAATATTCATTTCATACAATATATTTACAATTGCTTAACGTTTTGTTTTTGTAAACGCTTATGTTGTGTCTTAAACTCTGCTGACAAATATATTGTCAGTGGTCAGTAATGCAGAAAACATCCAGTATCGAAAAGGATCGGCGATCGGCGACGGTGCTGGTCTCGAAAGATGTTATCGAGCGGAAAGTTAAGGAACGTGGCCCATTGCGTATACTATTGTTGGTTTGCTCGACCGACTACCGTGAACAACAATCTGGATTTTACCGCTGGCTCACTACTTTGCGAGGCAAAGGCAGCATCAACAGAGTACGTAAAGAAATACTTAGCGCTGAGAAGTTTTGTTGCGATATTTTTTGGCTATAAGCCGCAGTGTTTATGTCCTAAACGTTTAATATAAACGTATCTATATTTTGAACTTCTTTGAGGCCCGGCACATAAAACGGCTGGCTGTTGTCGCTTACAGCCCGATTTAAAGCCCGATGTACATATGTTTTAATAAAAGTCAATTGCGTAAATACAATACGAGATACAATACACGATAAATGTGTAAAAACAGAATCAATCAAATACAATTATTAACTAAAATACACGCTAGGTGAGTAAAACAAAATGAAAGAAAAGTACATTGTTAAACACACAATTGAAGCAAAAGGTGCGATACGTTTTTTGTATTCTATGTTTGATCTGAACGCAAAAACATATATAAGAATATATATTTTTATTACTTCTTTTTGTATTTCATTGTGAATGTGTAAGTTCATCTGTCTAATAAACCTGAATAAAACAGAAAAGCCTGCTTATTTTTCTATATCCATACACAAGCGGGAATACATTTGGTGCTTTCTCTCAACAAGGAAATCATAAGGGTTGCCATGACACTGATTTAATACTTTGAGATTCTCGATCAAGCAATTACGGTGTAAATATTTCTTGAAACTTATTAAGC
Organism: Chrysina gloriosa; assembly: GCA_038088585.1. Classification (NCBI taxonomy): domain Eukaryota; kingdom Metazoa; phylum Arthropoda; class Insecta; order Coleoptera; family Scarabaeidae; genus Chrysina; species Chrysina gloriosa. Next base: position 31,235,763 of record CM076091.1, read on the forward strand.
TAATAATCCTTGTCCAAGAATACTTGATATTATTACTGCTATTTTTGCAGTTTTGTTTCAAAAGAGAGCGATGTCTGAATAAGTTGGTATTATAAAAACATATTTTTTCTGTATAACTGTTACAAAAGAATGACCTAACATTTTCTTACTAGAATCGGATCGAATAATACACTGCAGTATATTCAGCAATATATACGGAATAATTAGTGGTGAGTTTGAAAAATTATAAAATTTCGAAAATCTGATAACTTTTGCTAAATCTTGATTTAACAACTAACCTTTACAACTAGATCTTGGAATTGAGAATAATAAATAGTATCCATTTTACTGTTTATTTTGTTGATACAAATGTGGGCATAGGAAATGTCAAAAATGAACAGAAAGCTACTGTCGTTTAACCAAACAGAATTCCGTGTAAGATCGATTACTTTTGAAGTAATTGCTGCTGTCCTTTACGATTTGCTGCACGCCATTCTCCAGTCCTCTCTGACTTAATTACACCTTCGTATAATTTTTGTCTTCACGAGTATTACTTTCGTAATTCCTTCTCAAGTTAGTTGACGTTGAACACACCAGCAGCCCTACGTCGCTATTTATGTATTTGGTACTTATTAATAGTTGCAATTTCGCTGGGACCAGTAAATAGTGGTTGAGCACATTCTAGTGCAGCAACGTCCGCTCGACCAGACAAGATTTATCCTTATTTATGGTTTAATTTCATCATGATTTATTTTGGTAACAGATTTAATTCTATTTTACGAGCGTCGGTAGTTGAACGGTAGAACGCCGATAGGGACTTGCCGTTTTCAGAAAATCAATTAAATGTAATCAATAAAATACATGATTATACTTGACTCCAGTATTATTTCGTTTAAAGTTAACTTGTAATAATAATACATATATATATATATATATATATATATATATAATTTTTATATCGCATGAGTGATTTCACTTAAACGCTTTGTTCTTTATATTTCTTGAACTGTATGTGTATGTCTATAGAAATATCATGTACATCACAAATAGGCTATTTCTTAAAGGAGATCTTGAAGCAGAACGGGCGAAGATTTCACTATGCATTCAATTAGACTTTTCTTTTCAAGTTCCTTTGCTATGAAATGAAACTATAATCTTCGATATAGTTAAAGCTATAGAATAGAAGATATTTAAATTAAATGCACTTAATTCAATTTATCTACATTAACATACCTACAAATGAGCACTTTTTGCTTATTTCTCATTAAATACATTTTTTAAATAAATGATCGTATACAATTAATTGTGTGCGAACGTCCGTTTATGCAAAATTATTACAAGACTTGATGCAACGTATACAGGTATACAATAAAAAAGGTTAATGATAACTGCGATAGAGGAAAAGTAATATGCACTTACTTATCCGAATACTTCGAAAACTCGACAAGAAATTTATGGCCGCAAAATGTAAATGCTAGTAAATGAAATGTTATTAATTATTTTGTAAGACAAACTACAAGCATGCGACCGTTGCTATTTCTCATAATCAACTAAAGCAACCTTCGCCGCTAATTTATTAATGTGGGTTACCGCCATACTTTACAGCATTAAATACAAAGTTTGGGAAAGAATGCCGTTATTTATGTTTCTTTTCCAAACTATATCTTACTATCCAAATTCATTTAAATGTAGCTGTACATTTGCTGAAAAATTGAAATAGTTTTATTCAATTTAAATAGTAGTAGTAAAATACATATAACATACATACATAGTTTTGATGCAGTCTGGGTGCATAATGTGTCAATACGGAGAAATTTAAATATTATATTTTTCAAGTACAAAATGTAGAATAATAATAGTATTTAACACTAAACTTGATTTGAATTTTTAAAAGAATTTATTATCAAATGAATAAAAGTAGGGCACGTAGCAATTATTAATTTGCTGATTTCTCTAGATACCACTAGAGTGCCGGTCTGTTGTAATTTTCTATGTTTTCTTTCTTGGATTTAAATTAATAATTAAAGATGTAGCTTTTTAGAGTCAGTTTCTGTGTTAGTAGTTTTTAAGACATAATTCCCTCCCTTTCAGAAAGCAATTATTCTTAGAAAACCATTATTTAGCTTTCGTTCAGCACTATTCTTTAATATAACTATGGGTGATAGGAGATTTACATATTTTTCTTTGGAAGTATATATTTGAAGTTACCACTGTGGCGATACACAGTTCATTTCGCAACCTATTAAAGACCATAGGAAGCTATTTGCTAAATAAAAAGTTTGCGGGCATAAATTTTTTACGCCAATTTAATTTTGTAGCATGATAAAACCAATCTTCACACAGGCTGTTATATAAATTAGCACCAACAAGTATAAATCTCGCTATGCTGAAGTTGGAGAAGTAATAGCTAAATATTTTCTCTTTACGTGTCCATCTACAAATTTAAACAAAAGTGTTCAAAGAACTACCTCGTTGTAAGCTAAACAAACAAACCGCGATCAAGGAAATGCTAGATTTCAATCTTTCTTTACATTTTTCTCTATATTACACCAAATTAAAGTACGAGGTACAATTTTTATTTTTCAATATAATCTCATCCAGCTTCAATACATTTCCTACAAGGATCAATTAATAATTCTATACCCTTGTAAAAATATTCTAGTTTTTAGCTGCTTGTAACTCACTATCGTCTTTAAAGTGATTTCCCCTGCCTTTTTCTAAATTAGAAAATAAGTAATAATCACTAGGAGCGATGTCCGGACTATACGGTGAATGTTCTTGTTTGCTCCGCCTGGTTTGAAGGAGATGTCTTTCATTTCAGAAACTGAAAATGACTTAATTTGATTGTTAATCTGCTCACGGTAAAATTGAAACAATGTTTCTAAAATGTGACTGTTTGTCTTCGGTGATAAACTTGTAGTAGTTTAGTTTCTACTAATTTGACAAGAAGTAAACTCTCAATGGGCGTTACAAAAATGTTATTTTGGAAAACAGAATTTGTCATTGGCTAATAAAAGTGACCCTACCCAGTGTTCCATGAAATCTGGAATGTAAAATAAAATATATAAACTAAAAAATGATTGTACGTGCGAGATGGTCCTTAACAGTTCTAATTCATGAAAGCCGTATTCGGATGGCAGCAGTATTGACGGGGCTATTGTCGTTCCATAATCGAACACCTTTTGTGTTAATTTTCCTCGACGTGTGGCATGAATATTGCCCCTTAAATATGCAACAAAGGTGCGTTATATATGGTGTTAACGGTTGTATTGCGCTGTTTAAAGTCAATGAGTAAAATGCCCTCAGAATTCCAGAATATTGCGGCCATCATCTTTTTCGTCGATTGAACGATATTCAGCTTCCTGGAACGAGGTATATCGGAACGTCGTCATTCCATCGATTCTCGTTTGGATAGACGATCATAAAAGAGAACCACTGTTTCATTTCCTATGACAATAGATTCCAAAATTGTTTGGGATCGTCTCCACACATGTTTAAAAACGAGCGCGCACATTCGACCTGACGTTAATGATGGATGGCGGAAAGAAAATGCGCTATCCACCTTACACTAATCTTATTCATACTCAAATGGTCATTGAGAATTAGACATCACTGCTAATTCCTGCAGTGTGAAACGAGGTTCTTCTAATTCCAATTCAATTCAATGCAATTTTTTGAGGCGTTATCAGCCGACACGCAGCGGGATTTTTGCTCCAAACGGAAACATTTTGCCCATTCTTTTTACAGTGGATTATGAAGGAGATAAATTACCATGAGCGCCGTCTAAATGTTCATTAATGTGATTAGACGTATGCCCTTCTTTCGTTGAAAATTTTATTATCGCACGATACTCGTTCCATTAGCTGCGGTATTCTCATGCACTAGTCACGTGGTCTGGCTAGCTATTAAAGACTGCTACTCTGGGAGCCGTAATATATATATAGCGTAGGTCCTACACATGTGCAACTATGACTCGACGGAGTTTAAAACGCGCTTGAAGCTGTATAAGCCTGTCCAGCCGAGAATTTGTGGTCCCTACATGGTATGTATTGAAATCCCATGGCGCTATAAGTAAATGATGTTAGTATCCGTTAATTTGTTTTTATTGGAACACTTACGATAGAACAGTAGGCAGTTAGAACGGCTACAATCAATTAAATTACTATTATATATTTACTTATTACTTATAACTGCCTTGCTGTTTCTACAAAACTTTTAAATTAATTCATACAAAACCTCATTGCTTTTAACAAAATATTCAGTAACTAATCGCAATCATGGATCAGTATTTATGGCAGCATATACCAACAGCATTTAATATTAATTGTTAAAGTCAGTTGCAACAATGAACACCGCATAACCTTTTTGCATGACAGTTATTTTTGTTGGCACTTATATACATATTTCGATTTCTCAGAAATAAATAAATACAAAAGCTTTCCAATGTTGGGATATAAATTATTAAGTATTTGTAGTTTTACTTGTCGACGATACGAATTAAATTCACCTCAATTGAATATCTAATTATATGCAATGATTGCCAAAATAAATTCGTATTTGATTTTCAAAGATGTCAGTAATAACAAAGATTTTCTCGTTATTTCTTAAGATGGAATTAATCAGAGGCTTTATTACATTTCGACGAAGAGAAATGTTGAAAATAACAAATAACGCCAATGATTACATTCCATGGCCCAGCTCAAAGCGAAGAAAGAAAAGACGGCCAAGACGAAAGCAGGAAGGAAAATGCACGAACTCACATAAGATAAAATCTAGGAAATCGGTATTATTAAAGAGGACCGAATCTTTTTTCATTACCTTTTCTTTTATCTCATTCTTTCCAGTTCAGACCATTCCACGCGCTCCTTCGTGTTTTATCGTTCGCCCGACCAAAATACGATATTCCATTTTATTTGACTGCATTCATGTCAACGCCGAGGACCTATAAACTTTGTATTATATAATGGACGGTCTCGGAAAAAGAGAAAGAAAGGAGAAATTACTTTTTAATCTTGTCCGGAAGTTAACTCAATTCAGAGTTTTGGTTACCGACCGAAATGAAACATGTTACGATGTTTAGTCACGTAATAATCTAAAAATTCTGCAGCAAGTGCAGTTTTTTGGTCAATTTCGGCATATTATGTAAAATTGGGTACATTTGATGTAATTCAACTTCTATTTATGGTAACTGTCGTACTTTTCTGTATAATCATGCAATTTGTGTAATGCTCGGCGACTAAATATATTAAATTGAAGGTGTATCCGCCACAATAGGAAATAGGCTAAAAAGATAACTCTTCGATTTACCTAAATCAGAATTAACTAAAACTATAACAGTTGCTTCCTATATAGTAATGCCAAGTTGTAAACTTTTCTCCGGTATACCACGACTTTTACTCTTTATATCCTGACATTCCTGACTAACTTAGATATGTATATATACGAGGGCCATCCAGTAAATAAGTTTCCCTATTTTTTCTGCGAACGAAACGTTGTAAAAATTAGTTAGTAGTGTAAGAAATGGTGACTAGGATGCGATGGAAGCGCGTGATCTTCCACATCACGCTATTCGTACACGCAAGTCCGTAGCGCTTCAGTTGCCATGGAGCTACCACTGGTGAACGTGTCCACATGCGAACTCCGTTCTGTAATTCGTTTTTCATGGTTGACTACCTGCCCCCAAGCACTACGGTTAACGCTGTCAGGTACATGACAATGCTCGCCCCCACGCAGCTCGAACGACCCAAACGTTGCTGAAAAACTTCAAATGGGAAATTTTCGCACATCCACCTTATTCTCCGGATCTTGCCCCAAGCGACTTCCATCTCTTTCCAGCACTCAAGTTGCACCTTGGAGGCAAGCACTTTGCGAATAATGACGAAGTGAAGGCGGAGGCGAACCACTGGCTACGAAGACAGGACACAGCTTGGTACAACAGTGGTATCAAAAAATTGCTACAACGGTACCAAAAATGTTTGGACAGAAATGGTGATTATGTAGAGAAGTAGTCTATGAGTTGTATAATGAAAATAAAATAACTGCATAACTGTAAATAATGTTGTTTATTGGTTAAAAAATAGGGAAACTTATTTACTGGATGGCCCTCGTACATAAAATTATCATTTGTATCCACCAATTACCGTAGGGGTGTATGATTAAACTTAGTTGGTTAGAAACTAGGGGTAATACGGTTGGAAATCTAGAAATAAATTACGAATTAAATTGTTCAAATAGTAAGTTAAAGTGAGATAAGTGTTTAGTACAAACTCGTAAATTCAAATATACATACGTAGTTAATAATTGAAATGTGTTTCGTTCCATTCCATGAATTTTCTATATGCTTACCAGTTGCAATGTTGTAAAACAAATTCCTTAAATTTCACAATTTGTTCTTTAATAAAGGTTCCTACTACAAGCTTCCCCTAGATTTTGGGGCAAGTGCGTAATCCGCACACATCTGCTACAATTATACTCAAAGAAGAATGTGGGGCTAGTGTGTAAAACTCAATCATGCTGTATCGTTCACAAATAACGATTTATTGAAAATACAATTCGGTAATGAAGCCTTGCGCCTTTATATCGGATTTGACGGTTAAAGTAACAGTATAATTTTAATTCAATTAATTATCCATTCCCGTTACCCTGTATTAGACCGACGATAAACACGAATTTGCAGTGCTTTTCATGTTGTTCCTTTGTTTCAAAGTCATGAACGTCAAAATTCATAATTTGCTGAAACTAATATTTTATAGTTTATCTACCGCAAGCTTATAGGACTGTTATTAAATCACATATAGACATTAGACCTATATTACAGATTGATCAACTTGTTTATACTTTCTATCGTCTTTTCCAGTTTTGTTTCGAAATTCTCCTCTCAATTACTTCCCGCGCGCACATTCCGAGCCAAACAAATCAAATAATAAAGTTACGAACTTCTAGAAAGTTCATATATATCGTTTACAAACTGCTAACAAACGAGAACACAGAAGGAAGAGGACGGACAGTAAAATAGAGGAAAAGGACGGAGGAAAGAAACTTTATATACCCGAACAAATCACGGATACGTTTTTCACAAAGGGGATAAACACGAAACGCCTTCATTCGTTAAAACTCCGGATCTTCCGGGCAGAAGAACTTGCAACTCTGCGCTCATTAGAATACAAGGGAGTCCAGGAGCGTTACAACCGCTTCCAACGCCGCCGCCGCCACCGTCTAGGATGTCTTTCTCTCTCCTTCCCTTAATTTATTTAACTAGTTCGGTCTTACTAGTTCTGTTACTTTTTTAAGTTTACGCCGCTCGCTTTTTATTTTGTTTCATCGGAACGAATACGTTGCATTTTCGTTAAGTTCGTAGACCGACGTACATATATACAATATATATATATATATGTCGAATCGAAGTCAAATAAAAACATTTTGGACTGACGAGTCTAGGTCGCAAAATATTCCCTCCATTTCCCGTTTACTTGCATCCTTCGCCCTCTCGCTTATAAACGCCTTGTAAAAGCAGAAGGCGGGCCTAGATTGGAGTGCTGGAATTTAGGCGTTTTTCTAATTAGAGGATTTTACAACTTTGTTTGCATTTACTCTAAACAGTCTTCCTTCAACCTAAATAAACTAACAACGTAATTACATTACATTACTAAACATTTGTCCATCAGAGACTTGGTTAACTTTTAGTACTTCCAACCTTTCAAAGTACATAAAATAATCACCGACTGCAAGGAAAACCGGTATCAAATACCAGTGGTTTACACTTTCCTGAAAATGAGCTAAATTAATAGGGATAGGTATATACAAACTTCTTACTCCATGTTTCTTCTTTAGGCGATAAACTTGAAAATAATGAAAACCGAATGAATGCTCATTCCGCACAAAATTGTGAAATATCTCAAAATGGATTGCATATATTTTCACAGTAAATGGATACAATTCCGAAAGTACATTACCTTGTCAGCTCCGGCAATAGGTGCGCTGCAGATACTGATCATACTGAAGTCTCTATTTCTAAAGAACCTGACGGTGTCTCTTCTTCCATAGGAATATAGATTTACACTTTTATTATTTCCCGTTCGCATCTCCTTATTTATGCCGTCGTTTACTCGGAATGTGTAATAGAAGATCCATCGAACTCAATCCGTACCTGTAAGTGCAGATTTAGGCGGCTCTCGAAGCTCTGGTAGGTCGGCTAAAGTGCAGTTATGTGCAAGTCGGAAAACTTATCCGTCCGCTATATCTTTCTCTTGGATGTACGAAGAATCCGATGTTATGGTCCTCGGCGACTGATCAATGGACGGATTTAATAGAAAGACGGTGATTTTGGGTAATAAAGGCGTCTTCCTTTTGGGGCCGAAAAGACTCGATCTAATCTGAGCGTCGGCATGCTAAAATAGAGTAACTACTCGGATTTTAATAATACGCTATCTTTTAGTATACCTACAATACCTACAATACCTACAATAATTTAGAAACTAAAGTATTTTTTAAGTATGACAGTCCAGTAGACAGATACCATTTGATTGAATACAGTACATAACTATTGATCACATATACATACTTAAGAATTAGGTTTCGAGTTTTGTATTTTAGTATTTAGTTAACCGCATTGTATTTAGAACACTTATACATGCTTTTCAATTACGTATAAAAATTTCTCCTTTGTTTTTCACAGGCTGCTTCCCAAAGTTAGAACTTAAACAGAAACTGAATGTATTATTATTTAATACTACTGTTTAGGAACAATTGAGCATTCAGACTGGCTCTTTATTCTATGTTCTCAAATTAGCTAGCATTGAATTGGAAAACTGCGGATATATATGCATATTACTTTTATTTTTATTTGCTAGAAAAGTGTCAAGATGGGAGCGGCAGTAAATGCCTTCCTACTACTACATTTATCCCTACGTAATTATTCAATCAGGAAGGAAAGGAAAGACGCTGGATAGAATTAAGACAAAATAGCTACATAGAAACAACAGAACAGGATTTGTTTTTAGTAGAATGAAAGGGGTGAAGGAGAGTGTTGAAGATAACGCACTTTGTTAGTATTTATTATTTGTATTGCAATATTTGTATTTGATCATGTTAATAAAGCCACGCCACTGCCGCATTTGGTTCACTGTGCGCACGCAGTAGTAGCAATAAAAGAAAACAAGTAGGTGCACTGAGCTTCGTTCAGCAGTAAATATTACGATTTACTAAAAATTAGTGTTATTACATTACGCAAGCAAAGGCTTCAAACTCAGAACAAACGTCAATTAACGTAACATAAAATAGCAGCAAAGCGTAGTTTTTGAAATTTTAATACGAAAATCATACCTAACTTATATTACTCGAATAACAAGCTCGAAAACCAACGGATATCACACATGACAGGTGGTCTAAAACCCACACTTCTGTGTGAGTCTCCTTACTTTACTATCTATAAGGTTTATATTCCGAGTCGTAATCTTCATTTGTACTAGTACATGCACAAACAAGATCAAGGTTCAATTGATCGAATATTTTATTAAAAATGACTGAACCAATTAAGAAGAGACCTTGTTATAAAGCAAAACCTACACTGTTTTCCAAATTCGTTAAAGAGATACAAGGCGCAACCAATTGACACGAATATAATACAATGAAATGAAAGGTTAAATAAAATCCAAATGCAAAACTACAAGAAAAGATAATTTCGGAAACAGTTATTATAGCCTCATTGCGATAGCAGAGAAAATTATACGGGATTATGAAAAAAGAAATGCTGACGAAAACAGTTCTATTTCATCAAAACATTCAAGCAGAAACAGCGGTCAAGTAAATATTGCTAGCGGTCATATTAAGTTGCCTACAATACAATTGTCAAAATTTCACGGCGAATATGCAGATGGTTGGAATTTCGCGTTTAAAATGTAAACTTAAGTAATATAAAAAAATTTCATTATCTAAGAGCACTCGAAGGGTCTGCAGTACAATTTACAAAATGTTTGGAATTCACGTCAAAAAGTTACACAATTGCATGGAATACGTTATTCGAATGGTACAACAATAATCGGCTACTAGTTCATAATCATGTGAAGGCCTTATTTAGTGTTGAAGTAGTTGCTAAGGAAACAGACGAAGGTTTCATAAAAGTAATTGATACCGTATCGAAACACTTACGCGCATTAGAACAGCTAAGGCAACCAACTGAAAACTGGGACACCTTATTAGTTTATATAATCACGTTCAAGCTAGATAACCTAGTTTCAAGAGAATGGGAAAGTGCGAAGGCTGCCAAAGAAATTCCAACCCTAAAAGAGTTGAAGGCACTTTTAAAGGCTAGGGTAAACTTGTTGGAGACATTAGAATTAAATCAATCAGAAAAGAAGCGACAACGAAGTCATACTAAAGATTTTTTAGTCACTAATGACAAACAGACGGATATCAAATGTAAGATATGTAATAAAAATCATTACATACAAAATTGCTCAGTTTTAGAGTATGGCAAACCAAACAGGGCATATCAGTAAGGTATGTCGCAGTGGTACGTGCAAGAAATGTAACAGGAAGGAGCATATCCCGCTACATAATGAAAACCCACGGGTCAGTATGTCAAATAAAAATGTGACTACATCCACCAACTATCAACTTGCGTGGCGAACAATTATGTTCTGCTATCCACCGCATATATGGAAATCATGGCCAAGAAAGATGCGCACATTGTGCGGGCTTTGCTCGACTCTGGCTCTCAATCCAGTTATATCACAGATGAGCTACGCAAGCGGTTAAAGTTGGACACGTCAGAAGCAAGTATTACAGTTCTTGGGTTAACTGAAAGCAAGTAAAATATTCAGCCCAAACAAATTGTTTTCTCATTTCTCAACAGCTCGTTGGTAGCACCTTGCAGAGAGAAGGAGATGCAATGCGAGAAACATTTCAAAGGAAACTTAGCGCGTTCAACAGACGCACAATTTATAGTCACGATACCTTTCAAAGATACACTGAAATGTATAGGCGATTCCAATGAATATGCACATCGCAGATTCCTGTCGCTAGAAACTCAATTGAGAAACAAAACAGAATTTAAAGAACGTTATACAACTTTCATGAATGAGTATCAAACTCTGGGTCAACCATGGGTGATGAAATTCAAACAGACAATGAAGACAAGATTTGTTATTATATGCCTCATCGTGGTGTAGTCAAAGAAGAGAGTCACATGACTAAATTACGAGTTGCTTTGGATGCCTCTGCTCCAACGAGCACTGGAATATCTCTAAACGATATCCAGAAAAAAGGGCCTACAATTCAAAGTGATCTATTCTCGGTATTATTGCGATTTCGTCAATATCGATTCGTAGTAGCTGCAGAGAAAATGTATCGCCAGATTTTAGTGTAACCGGCACAGCATTGTTTTCAACGAATACTGTGGCGTGGAAGTCCAGACAGGCACTTAGATACTTTCGAACTGAACACCGTGACATACGGTACCATAGCTGTGTCCTTCCTCGCAGTACGTTGTTTGTTTGAGCTGGCAGAAATGTTGCCGAATACCCACTTTGTGCAGATCGCATAAAATCAGATTTTTACATGGACGACCCACTTACAGAACCAGATTTTATTAAAGAAGCGGCCTTACTGGCGAGAGATATGGCCAACATACTACGACAAGGTCAGTTCAACCTTCGAACATTTTATGCCAATAGCAGCGAGATATTGAAGTACATAGCCACGAAAACACACTCACGCAAAACATGAATGAAAATGCCAAAACATTAGCGCTAATTTGGTATCCGACCGGTGACATATTAAAACACAGGTCTCCAAAAATAAACCAGTAACGAAGCGTTCAATTTTATCGTCAGTTCCGCAAATCTTAGATACTCTAGGATTGTTAGGTCTTTGCATATCAAAGGCGAAGTTTCTTTTACAGAAACTTTGGTTTGAAAAGGTGATCTGGAACGAAGGAGTTTCAATACATTTGCTCACGCTTTGGAGAGATTTTGAAATTCAGCTTAATGACTTAAAAAAATTCATGTCAGTCGTCACATTTTATGTTAAAACGCCACACACATTGAAATGCATGCATTTTCTGATGAGTCTACAGCGCGAAATGGTAATGTTTACGTAAACTTGTGTGCCAAACCAAAGTAGCACCATTAAAAAGCATTACCTTACCACGCTTGGAGTTATTAGACGCACTGATCGTGTGCAGACTTTCAGCCGCAATACGCAAAAAATTTTAACGGCGTTGGTTTTGGTGTGATTCCATGGATGGATAGAGCTACCACTCAGCAAGCTAAACGCGTTCGTAAGCAACCGAGTCAGTGAGATTCAACAACGGAGCAACCCAGCCGATATCCTGCCGCGAGACCTCATGCAAAACGACATTCTGAATTATGGTGGCACGGTCCGAATTTTCTTACTAAGGAAGAATGGTTTTGGCTGTCGATTTCAATATCCCAACGACAAGTATTGCCTAATATTAAAAACGACGGTCACGCATTCACATATCAAAATGTACATACCTTCCCGTTTGAGGAACTAAACATAGTACTAGTATAGGTGGAGGCAATCCTAAATTCTTGCGATCCTAACTATATTACTGCTATTATCCCGGCTCACTTCCTGACTGAAAGACCACTAACTGCGGTTCCAGACCCGGATTTGAAGGAAGACTGACAAGATTTCAACACGTACAACGCCAGCAGCACTTTTGAATTTTCTCAATTAGCTGAAGCATTTTGTGTTTCTTTTTTGAGTGGATTTGGATTTTATCGAGCTTGATCTGAGACTAGTTAACCTTCCTATACTCACGCATACGGTCTGTGAGACCGACTTATATAGTATAGTATATGTCTTTCATTTTGACGTGAGTATAGGAAGGTTAATAGAAAATAGTTCGAGAAATCTGAAGAGTAAATTTTCCTAGCGTAATAACTTACGGATTATATATGTTCCGGTTCTCAAAACAACGTGGTCGTACTTCGGTGAGGTAGCGTCGATATGCACTGTAGGTGCCATATTAAAATTTTACTCATCTAAATTAAATTTCTGAATCTGTTAAAAGAAAAAATCATCTATGTATATACATGTAAAGTAGTCCGCTTTATTCCGTTTTTAAGCGTCTTTTTTGTGTTGGGCTCATAAAATTGATTTGAGATCCATTAGTGTCTGGCTGTAATTTTGGGGTTAATATCTGCTAAGTATCACTTCCCTTCGGAACAGGACAACACCCACGGACCACCCTTTTCGTTATGTTTCAAAAGCAGAATTAGGATTTATAAGAAGTAACTATTAAGAGTCAAGGTTCGAATACTCTAATGCCGAAGCAGCACGAATCGCAGTGGATTCTTTGGGTCAAGCACACAAGTGCTGTGTATTGGCTGGTTGTTAAATTTGGTGTTAAATAAGATTAAAGGTATTGTTATAAAAGTTATAACTGTAGTTGCTCAATTTGCGCCAACAATGCTACAACTATCATCAACGACTCTACTAGAATAGCAACATTGCGCTATACGAATGCAGATGGCTCCATACTGTACATTGAAACTATGATGTATTATGTATTCGTATAGTACAATGCTGCTATTCTAGTACAGTTATTTATGATACTTGTAGTACTATTGGCACAAATTGAGCAACTCTAGTTATAACGTTGTCAATAATTTAGTTAGAAATTTACCGCATTAGCCATATACACTGACAAACATCTTATTCTTCCCTTAAAGATTTGGCATACTGTAACAATCGTTTCACTTATTTGCTGTGCTTATATTTCAATTGCATGATAGCCTAATCATTGCTTTTTGCACAAATAATATTAGTAATCATATACTGGGTAAACACAAAAGTTTTCAAAGAATTTGTAATTCTAATTGGGTTCGAAGTATTAATTCTAGATGAAGCCTGAAAACTTGTAATATATTTCTCGGCTTAAATTCAGAATTTCTTAAGTTGAGAAATGGTCACAAAGATTTTCCAATGGATAGGGGATTAAAATAGAGAGATGGATTAAGTCCACTGTTATTTAGACTAGTAACGGATAGAAAAAGAAGTAACACAAGAAGGGATACAAAAACTAGACACAGAAAAGATACAGAAAAGTATCAGGAAGAATAAAGGTAAAATTATGATAATAAACCAGAAACAAGGGATATAGTGGTATTAATTGTAATATAATATATTGCGGAAGATAGATCTAAGCAGTAGAGCACGCAAAAGGACGGAGTTATAATACGCTTTAAATAACAATAGGAAATTGACAGAGAAATTGAGAATGTATAATACAGTCACGTGCCGTAGTCAAAACTACCATACTGAAAAAGCAGTAAAGCACAATTAATGCCATCGGAATAAAAATATCTAAAACGCATAAAAGGGAAAACGAAATGGAATAAAATACCAACCGAAAGAATCAGGAAAATATTGCCGCAAGAACCGGTAATGAAAAATAGAGAAACGATAACTAGACTGGTAGGGAGATATAATAAGAATGCACCCAGGAAGGCTACCAAAGGGAGTAAAAGTGATGGACACAATGAGAAAAAGAGGAAAACCTGGATACATTGAAAAGACCGAGAGAGGGAACGTTGGAGTAGATTTTGGCAAGAGATCAAGAAGGATGGAAAGAATAGACAAATTAGTACAAGGATCCATAATGCCGATGCAGAAGGAATAATAACGAAGAAGGAAAAAAAGTGTCTAATTCGATGGCCACCTACTGTAGTGGACTAGAGCCTAAATAACAAAATCCTTATTTGTTTATATTATTATTTTCTAATCCCGCCGCAATCGCACTATAGAACAAAGATCATTTTTTGGTATACAAGACGACGATATCAAAATCTTAATTAATAACGAACATGACGAGCATAATGATTCATAAAGCTGTGGTCGGCTAACGTACATCGTAAACCGTGGTAATGTCAAAATTGTCCATTTAAGTAGGTACTTTGAAATTTATGGATGAACAAGTGATGAAAAATATCTAAATAGGATATGACGCTATATAATGCTGCTAAGCATGTGTGTATTTTGCATCCCATGGAGTCGTAGAAAAGTCATTACAATTTTATTGCACCGTATAATCTGTTACATGTATTGGAATAGGTGGTTTACCGTAAATTCAGTTTTATAGCATTAATATTTCGAAATTAAAGTCCGTTGCGCTTTTTATCTGTCACGTTTATTATAAAATTTTAAACTTACACTGCTTATAGGTATATTATTTAC
Organism: Chrysina gloriosa; assembly: GCA_038088585.1. Classification (NCBI taxonomy): domain Eukaryota; kingdom Metazoa; phylum Arthropoda; class Insecta; order Coleoptera; family Scarabaeidae; genus Chrysina; species Chrysina gloriosa. The sequence continues at coordinate 31,250,943 of CM076091.1, forward strand.
CATTGTAGAGTTCGATAAAGTTAGATCATCAAATAGTACAGTTTCAGAATACTTACAAAATTGTATATAAATGCACCGGTAACCAACAGATGGTATCTCTAAAAGCCTTACTCACTTATTGAAATAGTTGAAATACTAGTTAAAGCACAAGAAGCTAACATAAAGGTATCATATGTTAAGAAAATTAAGGTTTGTAGTATTCTTTCTTTATAAACCTATTAGCAACTTACAAAATTTATTTGCATCCGGTGAGTAGTCGAAAACTAGTGACTGACCGAACATTCGGTTTCGGTTTCGGCCACTTTCGGTCATAGTTTCGGTTTCGGCCAGAAATCAGCCGAAACTTTGGCCATAATCAAGGCCAACTTCACTAGGCATGCTAGGGGTCAGGTTTAGTCTAGATAAGGAAGTTAGGCCTCAACAGACGACGGAGGCTACTAAACGTAAAGAAAGGGCAGAAGTCCCAAAAGGCGAGGTCGGAGGGCAGTACTTCCGCAGGTCTTCCGAAAGGCAAGGAGCCAGAAGGTTTAACCTTCAAGGAGGCTGCTTTGGAGAGCATCGCGGTAGTATGCAACGACTACCCAGCCACACAGATGGAGCCGGCAAAGCTTAATGCAGTCCAGGACTCTTATGGAGGCATATAACAGCATACGGAGCAAGCGTTTCAAGTCCGCCTTAAAAGTAGACGTACATGCGGAAGAACCGCGATCAAAGCTGTTAAGTCTAATTAAAGGAATAAGGCTGGAGAACGTACTCTAAGGAGGCATGCGGACCACAATAGATATGGAAAAGTCCCGGTGGAACAGACATTTTTGCCACCTCACGTAATCTTATATTATCTTATCTTAAGGTAAACAAAAATTTTAGAAGAAAAGTAACGAGTATTGTGCAGTTAATATATCCGACGACTAAGACAAGTTTTATAAAAAAATACGCATATGGCGGTCTAATTTTACTTTAACGGAATAGACTGCATCATTTACAATTTTTGGTTAGGGAATCACTTTGAAAGAAAGATGTCCGCTTCGCTAGCCCCAAATATTGAAGACAAAACAACAAAAGCCAGAAAAAATTATGGCAATTCCTGAAGCAAACATCGACAGAGTAACACGAAGAAATATTTGCAGCCGCCTAGAACAATGTTTATGAAATATATGCCACTGATGCCCTTTTAAAAAACTAAGTACTAGCCTTACAATAAAAATAATATATAAATCAAAAGTTAATGCCACCTGTCAACAGTTTATAAGCTTATCTTGCCTGTCATTTATGCGACTCCTCTTCCCTTACTGATAACTTATAACATCCTTTTTAGTACATACTAGCCAGTTATAAAATATATCGGTATTTTATTTCTTTATTTTAGTAAATGTCTAAAAGAAATTAGGAAAACCATTGATAATCATATTTTCTATAGGCACTTGAAGCTGAAATTCTTTTAATTATTTGTTTTTGTAAAATATCTTTTTCATTTCTTTGTAAGCGACTACATCAGAAATATATTATAAATCTAGTAGAATCATGAAAACAATAAAATGTAATATGTAAATACAGCGCAGCTTCTGTTAACGGGCACTTCTAATAAGCACACATATCTTTTGGGGCGACTAATAATTAATCTCAAATTTTTGTCCAGACAATATTTAATAAACCGATCTTCCTTAAGCCGACCTTCCATTAAGGAGTAACACCACTGGAACAGCCTAAAGAAAAGGTGACAAAATAATAATATTGAAGGAAGTTATTAAACATATATTTAAATATTAAGCAAAAAATTACTATTGATAAATATTAAAAAATGGCGACGCCGTAACCATTCTCGCAAAGCATGCTGAATTCGGCGCGCTCCGCGGCACACAGTGCAGCTGATGCAAATTTGAATCCGGTATAAAAAATCACTTGATCTACATGGTTATAGCTAATGAAATACCTACGCGATTTTAAAAATATTGATTTTTGTGTGATTAGCGAGTATTTGAAGTAAAACTTTCAATTTTCGATAAAAAAGGACTATAATTTATTAATAAATAATGTTTAAATTATCGAAAATCCCAAACGTATTTCACTTCAAAATGTTATTTTAAAGATATGGTCAAAAATTCGAATGCATAGGATAAAAATTGTTGGAGTTATTCTGCGTGCCGTTTGGACAAATCGTATTTTAAGAGAAACACGATTAAAGTTTTGAAATGTGACTTTCTAAAATGTTTTACCATTATCCTGCTATCCCACAACCATAAAGCTGCCCTTTCACGTTCAAATATTCTTCCGCATTTTCTTTCCTCGAAGATTGTGTACTAGAGCGTGTCTCTTTTACCGCGTCTGTTAAAGACAGCATCGGCTTCAAAACAAAAATTGTATGAATGGACGCCTACAACCACCTCTAAAACCTCCAAACTCATGATACGTAAAATATTTGTCAGACCAGCATTAAAATTGCACATAGCAATATTAGCCGCTATCTTTAAGCCTATTTTGCCACTTGGATAATATTTTGGAGCCAAAAGCAACGGTTTAGCAACTCGTGTCAGCTCAGCTCCTCATAAATCGGTTTGATGGCTTCAGAAACTTCCTCAGAAAGCGGCGGCTTATGATGGAAGGTATCCAAAGAATCCGTACTTTTCCGGGACGGGTACACTTTTGTGCAACTCATTGTAAGTTATAAGTACTCTAAGATACAAGTAACCTGTTAAAAATCAGCACTACCCACAAAACCGCCATTTCAAGTGAGGAAATTACACTAGCGTACTTGTTATTTTCGAACTAAACATGGCAATGCTTCTAGCTGAACATAAGCACTTTCTAACGGCAACAATTTATCTCAGAACTCATGCATCGACTAGGTATATTTTACAGGTGCTACGAGTGAGCAATTTCTCGGCAAAATAAATTCTGTGAAGAATATGGCACCAAAGAAACATACTAAACTTGAAGCGAGAAATTAAAAATATGCATTTCAATAATGAAGAAACACATAATTAACAAGATTTGCCGAACATTAATTAGGAAAACTTAATCAATAGATAATAATTGCAGGAAAAAATACCCATAATATAAATTCTCTTAAATATTGGTCTTTGCCAGAAACAAAAACATTACCTTAACATTTATAAAACACAAACATATTGCCGAAAATTTAGGAAATAGTCGTCGATTAGTCAGAGTAGGGGTCGGTTAGACCAATTTAAAAGAGGGCATTCATTATCGCATGATCTCTGGTAAAGTAACTAATGTGAACCAAAAAAAATTGGAAGGTTTTACCAACAGGCAGCATCGATAATTAAAACCTATGGTTTTGTGACATTTCTAACGCACACAAAACAAGGTCGTTTCCTGAGCATTCCTTATCAAAGACTACGGTTTTAAAAAGGGGAAGTGTTGAGAGGAAAGCTGTCAAAAGAAAATATATGCTGTGGGCAATAAAGAAATGCTGTTGCTTATCCAAAATTCATCGAGACCATACTCATTCAGAAATATTAATGTTATCCTTCTCTCCGTTGAATGATATCCAAAATTTGGGCAACTAATATAACAAAAGATGCGGCAGGTTGATTCTAATATGAGTATAGAGAAACAGATTTTATTATTTCTTGATAATGCAGTTTCACATCCGAAAGGTATAATCGCAAAACATATAACACTTGATAATGGTTGCAGGGACTGTGCTGTAGTATTATTGATAATTATGTGATTTGGTTAGAATTATCGTCGTCGTTTTTATTCTATATAATCTCTGCTCCTGTATTTTAAGTATATTCTTTGATAAACTTCCTATCAACATACAACATTAGTTGATTAAATTAAATAAATACTACAAAGACCTCTTACATTGTACAAAATAAATATCAAAATGTGACATTAGTGATATATCATATGAAAATGTTCTTTTACTTTCTACAGATAATTATAATATTCGAAAATACCTACCGATATCTTTTTAGGAAGAAATAGTGTACAATTTCAGTTGTACGATAAACATGTTTGATTGGCCTATAAATTTCCATACGCTATCGCCCGCTCTTATCTGGAAGAGCGGTAAATGATGGAAATAAAATTTCTTTTATTTGCACTAATCACGCTCGTTGGCCTTGTTAAGGAATCAGGAAAGCGACGGAGGGATATTACAACACTAAAATACTGAAATATATATATACGCTGTTGTTAAGAAATAATGGCAATTTGATCATTTACGAGAGAATTCCTAACCCAAAATTCCTATTCATTACGGTTGGTGGTAAGTTTGTATTTACTCGATTGATTTTAAAATAAACCTTGTCCAATGAACTCTTAAAGCTTGAGTATGCATTCATTGTGTTGCTTACAGAATTATCAATGTATCAATTGCTTCTGTCAAAGTCTTAGATATTTTAACAGCATAAAATATTGTAAAGGTGATTGCAAAGACTGTGGTGTAATTTACTGACACAAATATTGTAACACAAATTAAAAGCCAACCTCATATACTTTATTGTGCGAGCGTTTCTAGTTGAATTATTGAAAAAAATTGTTGTTACTATTGCGTATTATTTTACACCAAGAACGATATAGCCAAATATTAATTGCAAAAAAGTAAACTGTCCCCGCTTTGCCTTACAGAAAATTGTGAATATTGTGATAGAAACCAGCAATATAAGAGATGAAATAGACCGGAAATGATAGATGGTAGATGATAAGGGGATCTCTATAAAACTGAGGAATGTTTAAACATTACTGCACCATGTTATTGCATATAATAATGTAGCTCGGAAAACCTACATAGTAAGGCTTGAAATAGAGAGAAAAGATTAAAGGATGCCAAATATCTTCAAATCTATTCAAAAACAGCAACAACGTTTTAATATATACACCTTAAGTTTTAAGTGTTAAATTGTAATGTGGATGGTGCGTGTTCTGTTCGTGTACCGCTCTCAATATTTTGTAAGGTTACGACGTCTTATCAAAGGGGGATGTTACAACTCCAAGAAAAATTAATAACGTTGCTTTATTTTTCAGGTAAGCTTCAACCGAAAATTAAAGATAAGACTGGAACGAAAATATCAATTTGTATAGTTCTGTATTATTGGACAGACACAAGACATGAATATACAGTCTGGGATTAAAATATGGAATATAAATAAAAAGTGAGCTCAACTGCTTTATTTAAACGCTTAAACAGGTCGGTTTTGGGTTTTAAAAATGCACATAAATGTGTGCGATACACCTTTCGACTTTCATTCACTTATAACGTCATCACAAGAAACTTAAATGACAATATAGATTGTACTAGTAGAAACCAATAGTGATTTTTTCCCGTTATGATCATGCAAATAAATCATAAAGTAGCATAACATAATAAGAAAAAATTCATAACGCAGTCACTTTTTCACTTTACGGCGTGATCAGAACAACTTCACTTGTCTGTTAGATGTTCGTACATATGAGAGTTCAATTATGAAATTCGGCCATAATGTACTAATTACGCATTTTTGCAGCTATTTTGATTCTACAGAAGTAGACAACTTGTTTTGCCACAAACTCCTGTTGTAGCTACAATCGCGCACTTGGCTAGCCCGCCGTGGGGAACTTGTCTGGTCATCTCGTTATCTTTATCGTCTACTATGAATCGACAAAATGCAGAATCGTTTTCTGAAATATTTATCTTTAAAAAATGGATAGTATTTATCCAGAGCGTAATATCGATTATGGTTGAAGGATCGTCAAGAACCTCGTGGAGCAATAGTGTGAAAGCTAAGCTAAGCTTTCATGGTTCTATTGATTCCATTTTCTTTGTCTCTCCCTTATCCTCCCGATCTTCTCCTACTTTTGCCTTGCCTAAAACAAATTTATTACATGACTTTTCAGTTATATCGATGTGCTCCATAGCAGATCCTTTTATGAAGATACTTAGTTAAATTCGGTTAGCAAGTTTTGTTAATTTTCACATTTTATTTTTTGGTAGTCTGTTTGCTTGATTAAACATATGTACGTATTTTGTTTAAGTTGTTTTGTAATTATTATACAAGTGTTGGATAATAAAGTTATTATTAGGATTATTATTAGACGAAAACATACTAGTTTCCGGAAGTTTCTATCTGGGACAGATCGCCTGTGGCTATCTGGCTGCATCCTTTAAATATCATCCAACATGCGAGGTACTATTCTAATTGATAAAAGTGATAAATAAGGGCCGGATAATATGCAGTTTGCATAAATTTGCATATTTGCATAATATATGGATTTTGTATATTATTTGCATATTTTGTAGTAATTCAGCATATTTCAAGTATCCAAGTTTTATTTATTTATTGGATGTAATTTATTATAGGATAGGCATTACTAAAAATATGTCGTGGTTGTAACAAACAAAGAGTTAAACAGCCCTCTTTAAATTAAAAATAGCATTCTATGAAGCCTCTTCTCGATACTTTTCCGATAAGCGCTTCCAAAAATTTATTAATTCTGTTCCCATACATCTAGACCGGGACAGAATTCAAGGAAAAGCTAATTCTCTGAAACTTCTAAATAAATACAAAAATACATTTTACCAGAAAATTAGGAGCACAGGTGTTTCTTTGTTATTCGGAGAAATTTATTCCCATATTCGAAAGCAATCTTATTTATTTTAAACCTCATTTTACGTTGGGTTTTCGAAGTGTAAACTTGTGGGTTGTTATTAATTATAATAGCAAAAAATGCCTAAAATAGCGACTGTGCCTGGATGGATTGCACCTTATTCAGAATTGCGTATGGATGGAAAAAAGTATTTTGCGTAGCATGCAGCAAGATTATAAGTAAAATTTAAGTTTATTTCCTCTTATTAATCTATAGTTTTTAAACGATGTTTAACAAAATCACCAATACAACGCTTCGACAAATAATTTTATTTTAAATTTTTATTTTAAAATGAGTAAAATGAGATGTATATTTCATGCGCTTTTTCGCATATCATCAGCACAATACGGAGTATCTGATATTCCGTATTCTGCTGATGATTTTTAAATAAAAATCATTTTAAAGTAAAATTATTTGTCGAAGCGTTGTATTGGTTATTTTATTAAATGTCGTTTATTCCGATTGCTTCGCAAACTCTTTACACATTAGGTTTTTATTACTCCTTTATCTTTTACTAACACTTATTTTATAAGAAAACAACTGATGATGTGATATTTTTATGCAGGTTACAAGCATATTAAAACTCCATCTCATGCTATAAAACTATCAAAGATGAAATTGGCGAAGAAGGAGCAAACATTACCGCAATGTTTGCCATCAACCTCCAAAAAATCGGAGCAAGAACAATTTAATGAAGATCTGTGCCTAATGTTTGTGTCGGCAGATATTCCACTACCTAAAATAAACAATTTAAATGTCAAGTTATTTTTGCAAAAGTACACCAGCAAATATAATATTCCCGACGAGAGCACATTAAGAAAAATTATATTCACCGTATCTATGCAGAAACATTGAGTAGCATTAAGAAGGCTGAGTCAAACAATTACCTTTATATATGCGCAGATGAAACTACTGATAGTGTGAGCCGATATATAGTTCACTTAATGATAGGTATCCTTAACGTATCGGTTCCAGCAAAATCTTATTTAATTTCATCCAAACAGTTGGAAAAGGCAAATAATTTGACAATAACAAGGTTTATACAGAAAGAACTGGCAACCTTTTTCTTATCGGAATCGATTCCAACAGAAAAAATTCTATTGTTTTTAACGGATGCCGCACCATACATGGTGAGCGCAGCTTGCAACTTGAAAATCTTTTACCCAAATTTAATTCACACAACTTGCTTGGGGCATGGACTAAATCGTGTTGCAGAAGAAGTAAGAAACCATTTTCCCTTGGTAAATACTTTAATTTGTAGTCTTAAGAAAGTGTTTTTAAAGGCTCCATTAAGAGTTCAGTTTTACAAACAACATCTACCCGGTATTCCGCTTCCTCCTCAACCAGTAATCACACGATGGGGAACGTGGTTGGAAGCTGCTATTTTTCATGCAAATCATTATGAAGAAATGTATATATATATATAGTGGTAGAGATCTATCATATAAGATATTATGAAGAAATAAAGACAATTATTATGGATCTTGATAGCGATACACAATCTGTGCTAGGCGCCCAAAAGGTGTATTCGAGTAAAGAAATACCTCAACAGTTGGCGTTTATTAAAGCCAACTACAGTTTTATTTCCACTTCTATATTGCAATTGGAAAAACAATTTATGTCGCTAATTGAGAGCGTTGAAATAATAAACAAATTTGAAAAGTTGTGTGCTGATGTTAAAGGAAGGGTGGGAAAATCCGTGTATGAAAGATTTTTAAGTGTAATAGAAAAAATGAGGGTTTTAAAAAGCTAAAGGATATTGCTAAAATCTTGTGTGGTGAGTCAGTAGAAAATATTGAGTTGACAATAGAGGATATTTGTAATTTGAAATATGCTCCTATAACAAGCGCGGACGTAGAACGAACCTTTTCAATATATAAATATATGTTATCAGACAAGTGCCACAATTTTTCTATTGAAAACTTTGAGAAATATGTAATTGTAAATTGTTTTCATAGTTAATTATGTTGTAAAATGTTATAAATAAACTTGTAGTAAACATAATAGATTTTTTTCTTCTATAGTATTATATTTTCTAACATTACTCCTATTTTTTATCTGCATATTTTTCATAAGAAACTGTATATTTAGGCCAAAACATCTGCATATTTATGCGCATATTTCCACTTTTTTGTATATAATCCGGCCTCTAGTGATAAATGTATGAATGAACACCGAAGAATGAATTTAGTGTAAGAGTATATATAAATAACGAATAACTGTATTCAAAATTCTTTTTAATGCACACCACACAGAATATGAGTGAATGAATGTGAGGTAAGCATATAGAGTACATATTAATATCTTTCAGTTAATGGATACAAAATATTATTAATAATGTGTTATGTAAAACATAAACACTAACAACAGCATTCGGTTTTAAACGAAATTTTTCACTTGCGTAACATACTTATTTAGGTATGCTTTTCCAATCGTGTCATGCAGAATTTATCAAGGTGTTTCTTTAAGTAGTAATGTATAGTCCTAATTGGGAACTATTTAGATTTCAAAACATGTAGTAACTTAATGACACCACGTGTTTCACGAGTTAAAAAATATACCATTATTTTGTTGTTTACTTTACTAAAATTCTAATGATAGGTTAAAACACGAGGAGATATTTTCAGTTGGTTTTAGAAGTACTAAGAAACCATTGCGGTCCACTTCTAAAATTGATGTACGCCTATGGAAGCGAAGATATTTACAAAAGTTTGCAGTTCTTGTATGTACCCACATGCACCAATGTTGTTTCATTTCATTCTATTGCTTGCAAAAATCCAGATTATATTTATTCGTGTGTATCAAGTAAATATGCAAGATTTACTACGAACAATGGTAGCAGTACGTCTGTCTTACCGTGTGGCAACAGTTCTCATCGGGAAGGTTCCTTAATTCAAGAATTATGGCGTCCTTGCGCTCACAATGGCTGTCCGTGGAAGTGAAATTGGCTGAAAAGGCTTTGGAACCATTACATTTAATTAAGTGTGCGAAGTTTATGACTTTATGTGTACCTCCAATGGTGACCCGTTCTCCAATTACCGTCTGACAGTTGACCGTAAGTTTACTGTTATTTCAGGGATAATGCGCTAATGAAAATATTTATCGAAGAAATTTGGAAACTCACTCGAATGATATATGTTTGTACGCCTATTTTCCAGTAAATGGAACCATGATAGGCTTCCGGGGGATTCTCAACAAGGAAATGAGTTGAAGCCCTTAATAATATAATATTCAGTGTACTTACATATCCTTGGATTAGCTCTATCATTACAATGTGAGCGCAAATGACTGCGACTAGGAAGGTCAGCAACCAAATACGGAAGTTGGCATTATCAAACATGAAATCTGTTGTACATTTATTAATTTTATTATACGTCATACATCATAAACCAAAGGTGTAACACATTCTTTTCCAATAATAAATGTAACTTTTTGTTCTTCTTTTCTGCATTAATCGCAGCATTTTCACAAATGTAATAATTTTAAATAAAATACTGTGTACCAGTTTAAATTTAAACAAGACTACAGCTCTGAATATGCTGTTACGACCCGAAAGTGCATCAAAAGTGCTGGGATAAACACATAATAGTCGTAATTCGCATCCAATTACATACCAACGAACGGCTAACATTCATTATTGAGAATAAACTTAAAGCAGATATAAACCCTAGAATTTTTGGGGGATATTAACGCGAATGATAATAAACGCTGATCATTGATGTTTGTACATGTGAGAGGGATTCGATATGAATTCTCTCACAATGCACGTATTACGCATTTTTTACAGTTATTTTTCTACAGAAGTGGACAACTTGCGTTGCCACAGCCTCCTGTAGTAACTGCAGTCGCGCTCTTCGGCTACCCGCCGTGGGAGAATTGCAAATTACAAAATTTTGATCTTCTCTTGCCATCCGTAGACGTACGTTTCGCGGTTATACCGCTCGTCAGTACAGCTTTGCAAGAGGTGTAATTTCGTATACAAATTTTATGTATATATGGTCTGAACATTGATGTTTGTACATGTCTACGGATGGCAAGAGAAGTTCAAAATTTTGTAATTTGCAATTCTCCCACGGCGGGTAGCCGAAGAGCGCGACTGCAGTTACTACAGGAGGCTGTGGCAACGCAAGTTGTCCACTTCTGTAGAAAAATAACTGTAAAAATGCGTAATACGTGCATTGTGAGAGAATTCATATCGAATCCCTCTCACATGTACAAACATCAATGTTCAGACCATATATACATAAAATTTGTATACGAAATTACAGCTCTTGCAAAGCTGTACTGACGAGCGGTATAACCGCGAAACTTACGTCTACGGATGGCAAGAGAAGATCAAAATTTTGTAATTAATAAACGCTGATGTCAGTTAAATTGTAGGGAAATGTATATTAGTAACAAAACTATTCTCGTTAGTTTTTTGCGGTCTCCGATACCAGCTTCTTTAGCGACTATTACATTGTGCTTTCAACCGATTGAGTTTGCATCGTGATTATGACATCTGCAAAAAAAAATTTAAATATGTTATTAGTTTGTGCTTTAAAATAATTTTACTACTCGGAAAAATCTATTTAAAGACAAAGTGATCTCATACCTAAAGTAATAATTTTCGGCGGTCTTTAGAAAGGAGGTAAGCGTCCACGAAAGCACCAAATTCATACAAATGGTGCAATTAAATGCACCTCCGTCGGCCTAGAGCCAAGCCTAGAAAATGAAGTACCATAATAGAAAAACGTTTCAACTCAAAATGGAAGAATTGAAAGAACGCTACCACGCTTTTCCGACAATAAGTTCGGGTATTATACTAATTTTGGATCCACATTAGGTTATGGCTATCAAACCGGTATCACTTACATGCAAATCTTGTAGAAGCTTAAATGTTGCTCCTCCCTCCCCACTTTCCCTGGGATGTTATACTTGGCTCAAATGTTTGGTATGACCCGTGCTGAAAAAGTTGTGTTCAAGTTTCACGAAGAGTCCCGACTATCATTTTTATAGCCAAGCAAAAATTCATACCTACCATTCAAAATTCAGAAAATGTCAGATTAAAAGAAAGTCTTTTATTTAAATTTACTATTGAAAACTATGTATTACGAAATGATGATGATATGATGGTCCCCGATGAGCATTGACAAAATTGGCTGGGCAGTCAATGTGTTAGATAGTATCTTTCTGACTTTTCATGCTAAAACTCATCATTACCGTTACATAAGGATACATATACAGGCTAAATATAAAGTTCCCCAATGGCCAATTATTTTCATCATTTTCAGTGCCATACTTTTCAAAACTAGACTGCATGTACAGTCATTCAGATATTTATGAATATTTAAATTTTTGGCAGTTCCAGTTTTGCAGGAAACTAACTTCAACTAGTTTCCTGGAATGAAACATACTGTACACTGCCTTTAGCTACTGATGCAATTAGTTAAAAACTATGTCAGATATGCACACAAAGTTCTTTCTTTCAATTAAACGTAATAAAAAATAGTCCTACTGGATTAACACAAGTAACCATACTTACTACGAAGTAATTTTAGGCACGGATATCGCCTTCTATGTAATTCAATAAGCGGTGGTATTTTTGGACGAATAGTACATAGTTATTTTTCCAGACGGGAACTGTATTAATTTTGTCTATTATTTGAGTTAAAAAATGGTAGAAAGATATGAGTCTAGATGTAAATCTAATTATAAATTATGATTTGTTTACACGCTTACCCCGAATACTAATTTCACCCTCTATGTTAGTTCTTTTTCACCTTTGGTCAGTTGCAAGCTGCGCAATTTATTTTAAAACAAGTTCGATAAATGACCTTACGCCGCATGTATGCTGATTGTATTCTGCCACGATCGTCAATAAACGGTTCACAAAAAAACAATATGAATGCAAAGTGATAATACCTAAAACCCTTTGCATGTTAAGTGAAACTCCTAATACTTGAGCACACACTTTTGACATAAAAAGCGAAAACGCTATTTATATTAATATTTAGGACATTTAGGTAATAGTAATGATAAGTTATGTTATAATACATATGTAGTGAATGGTAGCTCCATTTAAAATAAACTCGTTTTAGAACTACTTAGCTAATCTCCTTAACCCCCAATAGTCACTTAAAGGTAAGAAAAGCAAAATGTGGTAACCCTTTAAAAATAAGCACCCAAAGATCTTGTACGAGTCCTAAAAATGGGCTATGTTAAATATCCGGCTAGCCAAGAGTAAACAAGTAACTGCTTATTTGTCACCACCCAAATCCCCTTTTCGGAAAGATATTACGATTAATAGAAACTACAACTAGTGGCCACCATCGTCGAGCCTACGGAGTAAAAGTGAAATATATCTGGCCATTAAACTGACAGTTATAAATAAACAGGTATCGGTAAAGTTAACGTATTACTTGCCATTCTTTCAACATGCTGCTGTATAGAACTCAACTAATTTGGGAAACAGTCGCCATGCAAATAATAGTAATGCAGGGACAAGTTGGTTCAGACAAAAACGAGTGAATTTGAATACCTAACCTATGTACGTATGTACCTGAAGTATGGCTGAAACAGATTATAGGTTACGTGGATTGCATATTCGATTTACATGAGGAGACTATATTCGGCGCATTTAAAAATAGTGGTTTTCTTAATACCCAAGAAATATTTGAATACAAGAGGGAAGCTGAGTGTTTAATTTTTCTTAAATGTTCTTGGTTGCCATTAATACAATAATACAATACAGTGTATTATCAATAACCACAACCAAACACTAAAAACAAATAAATCTAATGAAATGCAAACAAGCAAATGAAAATTATTTCGACGTTGTCAAATTTATCAGACGATAAACATTAAATGTGATGAAATTATAAAAAAACTAGTGTCATGACCTTCAAAATACGTCTGAAATCATCTGAAATCAGCATAATTATGATTTCATATATGTATGTAGAGTGGATGTGAATAATAGTTTATTGATGTGTGTCTTATAAGTAAGGTTCAATAAACGAGTGCAACGTTAGAGGCGTATCGCGCAAAAGTAGGTAAGCCGGGTAATACTGCGACATAAGCAACGGTTCCATTGTCGATTCACTTTCCTTCGACGTTGGTCCGAAAATGGTTTCCTGTATTCCTTTATCTCTTCTATGCACTCTTTATTTTCAGTAATAGACCGAATCTTTTGTAAATCGGGATTTTTAGTTAAAACTCACGAAATTTTCCGTCAAGCTTTCTAGCGCGGTTTGTTCACCATCTGACACTTTTTTCGAATGGTAATGTGAAGAAGAGTCGTAAAACATATTTTCAACATACTACCAACTTTCAGCACTGTTGCAGCTCCATCAGTAACTAATATTGTGACTTGGACTCTTGTGATACAAAATTCGAATCTTATATTATCTTGACAATGATTTCAGCATCACTATTTTCAATGGGTTTACTTGTTAATAACTAGAAAAATGCTGGATCATTACGTTTTAAAGGACGCGCTACAACATGAATCACGCTGCGCTTCTGAGCATCAGTTGTTTCATCGACACTTACGCAAATTGTCTTATTTTTCAACTTGTTCACTATACAGTTTTTTTTTACTGTACCCTGCAAATGTGGTAAATTGTATCGCAATTGTTCATGGTTGGTAGTTTCCACGAGGGAATATATTTATTCGAAAAAGACGAAAGTGTTCATTGTCCAGTAAGTGTTGTGGAATGTTGCACACAAACAAATCATACAGAAATTCCCAGTATGGAATATTGTTGTTGAAATTCAGTACACGATCCTCCTTTTTACTTTTACTCTTAATATGTCTTTTACAGTGAAACGTATCCCGACTTAGCAACTGTATATAGAAAATTTTGCACGGAATTATCATGCAAAATTAATATGTGAATATGTAATATACGGATACTACGGTACCTGTATATTACAATCCAGGGAATAAGGCTAGAAGTAAATCTCGCTAACAAGGATCCATGTTTTAAAAGATGCACACTGATAAATAATTATCGAACGACCGGTCACTTCCACGGCTATCGAGTGACTAAACTCTCCAGTGACTTTGTATCGACCTAAATCCCTTTTCGGGGATTTATAAGTAAGGTTCGAACCATTTATTTTGCTGAAAATATTTTTTGTACCAGTTCCTCTTTATTTAGTTTTCTCTCATCTGCGTCTTCTGCGATACATTATGTTGCAAAGTCCAATAAATCTTAATTCATAAGGCTATCTACATCGTATTCCATAAGGTGGTTAATAGCTTTATTGCCAATATCAAGATTACGTTTCTGATCCAGCTCTACAATTTGATCTGCAATTTGCTCAATCTCAACTTTGCTTTCAATTGTCGAACTGGTATTCTCTTGACATCGTTTTGTTAGTTTTCCCCATATTCCGTTCATACAAGAAGGCGTGACTTCTTACCAGTCACCTGCTATATTTAATTATATTTAAATTAAATTATTAATTATTAAATAAATTAAATTAAATTATTTTTAATAGCGTAAAGAATATTATATTTCGACCAAAATTCTGTTAACCCTCCGTAGTGCTCATGAGCTTGGCCAGACCTTTTTCAATTTGAAATGTTATTTTAATATATTTAAAACTTTGTTAGATACTTGAATTTTCCTCCTGCAATTGGATTGGCTATAAACATTTAGAAAAATGAAGAGGATATCTTGCATACGAGGATGATTACAATGATACCTCAGGATACACGTCACATTCGTACTTTATGTGGTCTGCCCAGACTCCTAGGTATTTTGCATAGAAATGTATGAAACATAATGCGATTCGTACATTTCACCTTGCTTCTTTTACTTCTTATTGATAATTTTCAATTCGAACTATATTTCATATTCTTGAGTATTGTGCGCGCATATAAGCGTAAGTATTCGCTCGTACGAACTTGCAAATAAAATGTTCATTCGAATTTTATCGCATTGTTCTTAGCATATTCTATTGAACGCATAACATTGGTGCTAATGAGATACATTCCACGCGAATTTTTCTAATTGTTCGTTCTCTTCAAAATGAGTGATGAAGTGGAAATCGTTTATAATACGCGATCACGAAAACAGAGTGCGGATATTGATTTTCATACACGATTGTCAGCGGGTTTAGCCAATGACATAGAACGTAGAAGGACTGAAGAAGAGCTTTCTGAAAACGATTTATCCATTGACGATGATAACGATCATGATATGGATTATGTGCCTGATGACGCTGTGTCGACGATATTGAAAAGGAAATGATAATCGACACGAACGATATTTCTGATAGTGACGACGAAGAAGAAGAGGGAGGATTGAGTGCTGGGAATCAAGCAAAAAGTGCAATGAAAGATTGCTTTTATGGGAAGGATGGCACAAAATGGAATAAAAATGAAGCTGCTGCTGTTGGTGGCCTGTGCCATCATAACATTATATGCTTCCGAGCTGGACCCTTGAACGAAATTCGATTCCGATTGAGGTATTCAAGAAATTCTTCACAGCAAACATATCATTCATCATCACCAGCACGAATCGGTATGGGAAAAACGCTGTTCAAAATTGGAATCCGCCAAATCCTGATGAAACAAAGAGTTTGGAAAGATCTAACTAGCATTGAATTAGATGTATTCATCGGAATAGTTTTAGCCGCTGGTGCTTCATACAATACAATGCAGAAATCAGACTTTGTTCACAGGATAAGAAAACCGCGCCGTAAAACACTTTTGTGCAAAATGTTCAGACCCAGTATGCCAACAACATTCAAAAGTTGATTATATTTGTTTTAGTTGTGTAAATAAAAATTAATAACAGAATTTCTATCGCACTCCATCATAGAATTGAAAATAAACTCTTATATAAGACACAAAAATAAACGGAGAAAAGACTAGTTTTCACCTTTAAAGAAATTCTTTTTCAATAATCGCACCTGAGCAGGTAATTCAACGTTTATAAAAATCTCTGAGAACCAAAAAGCCCGAAAATATACATCTGCATCGATATAAACACGATGCATCTAATAACTGAATATTGCCATACGAATATGTGAAAATACATAGGGGTCTGGCTAGACCCTATGAGGTGCGAATGTGACAATTCGAACATGTGTCAAACGGAGGGTTAAAATCGTCTCATTTTCAAGAACTGTAATTACTTGACTAAATGTGATTTCCAAATAATATCCTTTAAATGTAGCAATACCCCCTGTTCCGTTGGCTGTAAAACACTGGTGGTATCTGGAAGTAAATACATAATTTTTATGTTCGGGTATAGATCGCTACAATGTAATGCAACAGTATTTAAAAAGGGAGGCCCAGTCAATTGCAATGTTCTTTTACTTCAGGCGCAAATACTTTCATGCACCAATCCTCAAAAAGTAATTGTGTCATCCAAGCATTTTTATTTGAGCGCTAAGGCTGGTAACATATTAATATTTACTCCCTTAAATGCCCTTCATTGTTGATCGATGTATTATAAAAGGTTCCAATTTATACCCAGCAATATTTCCGGGTAATAATATTGTTATTCGATCTTTATATGCCTTAAAACGCGGTATACATTTTGCCTCCGTATGAATGTATGTATGTACGTAAAATCAGGCGTTTTCTTCCAATAAAGCGGTTTCATCGAAATTAAAAATTTGTTCCTTTGCATAATTTTCTTCAGTGAGGAAGTCATCCAATTTAACGACGACATCCTTAGTAGCTTTATTTGGTGATAAGCAGTGATAGCCTCTCCAAAATGTTCATATTTTGAAAATTCTCTGCTTTCTCAACTTTTTGAAACCAGCCGTTGCTTGCAGTAACAATCTGATCTTCGCATTCTTCCTTCCTTAGTTTCAACATGTCGAATAGGCTACGTGGTTTTGCTTTAAGGATTGCCAGATTAAGAGAAATTTGGGTTTGGATCACATTCTCCATCCAAATCACCAATAACTTTTCCATTTCATGCATGAATCGTTGCTTTTTCTTGTTATACCTGTAGATTGCCTACATGGCGATTCTTAAACTGGTTATAAAATTCGAACTTTATTTTTTCCATAGTTGAGATTATTGAATAACATAGATCCGGTACGACATTTGTTAAGCCAGAATTCCTAGAAGGTCGCTATGTCCTTTCTTGGAATACACCGCACACGGCGTTAGGGTCTGTCGCGATTAGATTTTTGCAACCAATATCGAGTCTTAAAATTTCTAGGAATTCTGGTTCAACACATATCGTGCTGGCTATAATTTAAGATCATGAGCTCTGACTCTTAATTCAGTAGCACCTACAATTTGGAATTTGGAATAGGTCCTCCATCTGCATGTATAATTCTCTTTCTATTTTTATAAATATACCCTTATATTTTCCTAGCTATGTATTTCCCTGTTATTTTCTTTGTAGTGGCATAACGCGTCCTTTGTCCAAAATATGTCGGGCCACACTTGATTTTTCAGGACTGTTGGACCGAAAATGAGCAATGTGCTCTTTCTATCGTCTTAGAATTGATCGTTTTGTTTGTACAATGTATTTTAAGCCACATTCCTGTCAACCGATTTCGCAGATACCTGATTCTTGATTTACTTCACCTTTATCTTTGGCGTTTCCCAAAAGATTACGTAAATAATTAATTGATTTATATGCGACCTGTAAATTGAATTGTTTGAAGACTTTAGGAAGGGCCTTAGTGCAATGATGGAATTACATTTCTTTGGCTTGTATATCCAATGTTAAACTCGTGGATTCCCTAATTTTTGTTTCCTAATTAAGCTATCAATCAATTTTGCTTCCAAACCATTGTATTCGTTCTCCTTGATGTCTTTCTGTTGTGAGAGGAAAATTTAATAGCCGATGTGCTAGAAAATTAAAGGATGCATTTTTTACTGCGAGTCTCTTTATTCTTCTCTGTAGTTATGGTTACCCGGCCAAAGGAGTTTAACAGGTTCTATAGTTTAGTTACTAAAATTAGGTTATTGACTGCTGATATTAATTTCCTAAAACAATGCGAACGAAATAGCATCTTTCCTAAATTTATGAAGGTGGAAACTGGAATAGTTATATTTGGAAATTAAATACCAGTACGGTAAGAGAAGTAAATAAGAATTAGAAGCGTACAATGTGCATTTAACTTGACAACAGATGGTGATCTTGTTGAATACAAAAGATGGTGTAATGTCCAAAGGAAAGTAAATGAGGTTTCAGAGTATAAATATAGTATTAAAGTTTCGAAATTAGATCAACAGTTTGGAAAATTGTGCTCTAAATTAGATAGAAGGAAAAAAGAGAATACAAGGAAGATGAAATTTTGGTCGCAATTGAATCCTCCGAGACTTTTAATAAAATGGAATCAAATTTACTTAATGAAGGTTTAAAATGTTATTTACCAAATTTCAAAACACCTTCCGAAGAAATCATCGCTGGAATTGAAGTAACCTGCAAAAAATTCCAGAAACCTTCCAAGTGCTTTATAAGAGAAACATGCAAAAGTCAACAACAAAAGTGCCAATTAGTTAAAGCAAAACCAAGTCAACACAATTGTGTAATTAGCAATTTCAAAACCATCAATAATCTCAAAATTGCTTCTATTTTAAGGCAGATAAAGGTAACAGATTGGTAATTTTGAACAAGCGTATCTTAGCGAAATGATCCAGAGACCATATACTGAGTTACAGAAAAATCCTCTACCGAGGATGTGTTACGAACCTGTAAATTTATCAGTAGTACATCGTTGCTCAGGACCTTGTTCCTTAGCTTTGTCGTCAGCAAACTGGCATATGCTTCACCAGTTTGGTCTCCCTACTTTCTATATCTCCAACTATTTATTGAAAAGTTCGAGATAGACATATATTCTAAAGAAGCCAATGTCAACAGGTTTGTAACTGAAGATTCTAACCATAGGCTTCAGCAAAAAATTGCATCTTTTAATTTTCTACTAGACCGCCTATTCAATTTTCCCCTCACAACTGAAAGATAGAAAAGTGAACTTAGATATATAAGAAACATAGCCCAATAGACCGATTTCCAAGCAACAGTGTTCAGAACTTAATTAGGAAATAAAAATTCAAAACCTTGATTAGGGAATCAAGTCAAAAAATTCGTAGAATTACCATTCCATCATTGCACTAAGGACGTTCCCAAAGTTTTCAAGCAATTCAATTTACAGGTAGCAAATAAATCAGTTAATTCATTACATAATCTTTTGGAAAACGGCAAGAATAAGGGTGGAATAAATAAAAATCAGCTATCTACGAAATCAGTTGTTAGGAATATGGCATAAAATACATTGGGCAAACAATGCGACCAATCCTAACACGGTACGAGGAGTACATTGTTCATTTTCGGTTCAACGGGCCTGAAAAATCAAGTATGGTCCGACATATTTTGGACAAAGAACACGGTATGCCAATAGAAAGTTTGAAACAAGTTATAGGCAGTAGAAAATAGCAGGAAACTAGATAGTTACGAAAGCATATGTATTTATAAAAATGGGAAGAGAATTATGAATGCAGATGGAGGATCTATTGCAAACTCCAAATTGTATGAGCTATTGAATTCAACTCAGATCTAGTGCAGATTTATTCAAACGCTCCGACACGCTCTATGAATTTTAGGTTTAGAATGGGTATAAATACACGCCCTCCATAATGAGAGTTCAGTATTAACAGCGTTTTGGTGTGTTTCGCGCAAGCGTTCAGTGTGTAATATTCATTATGCAGTGCTCTAGAGTAGCACAGTACTTATTTCGTGGTGTTCGCCTTGGGAGTTTGCCGGATATCGCTGGTGATACTTAATTCCCTCAGTTTTCCACTGAGGATGGCAACTTAGTTGCCGAAATACATATCTGGATATATTTCCAAAGGCGTGGTAAAGGTAAAGTTATTTCTTTTATATATTTTATATTGCGTTCGTTTGTTTTTGTATTTCATTCACTTATTGCTTTGAGTCTGACAACTTTAATTATCAGGAGGATATGAACATCAAGTTATTGAGAATTAACGGAAAAGGATTACTCAAGTGGTGTCGAGTAACATAAAGGAAAGCAAATAATAAACGATTTCCGATTGAGATGCTGCTTGTATAACCTTATGAATCTCAGAAACCTCGTAGAAATTGTTTGAGATTGTAATAGCTAGCACAGGTTTTCCTGGAGAAAATCAGCGAGAACATAGCTAGCTCATTGCTGCTGTCATCAATCAACTTAACAAAAGTAACGGGCCCATGCAAGCGCTATTAAAAAACAATTTCGGTCGTGTTACGGCCCGTGTTTTACGAGTCGGTAATTTTCGTCCAGTGCGAGCGTAGTTGCATTTACACGATGCATTATTCAGTGGCCGTTTATTTGCGTCCAATTTTATTTATTCCTTGTTTTCGTGTTTCTTCTTTTCTCTCTAGTATCGTGTATATATACGTGCTGCTCCAAATGACCAGTCGTTGTCGTTATTATCGTTGTTTCCTTCATTTGTTGTCTGCCGTTTGCATTTATTTTTTGATTTTGATCAAAATTCAGAGCCATTAACGTTACACATCGTCCGATGGTAAAACTGTCAATTTTCGCTTTAAGCTTGTAAATATAAAAACCTATTTTGGAAGATAGCTTTCGACTGTATTGCTAGATTTGAGTGTTAAAAGATAAAAGCTGTTAGAATTTTTCAAATAATTAAAATAAAAGGATTAAACATTTTCGTATGGGCTGGAGTGCAACCAAATTTCATAAATAGTATATGTTATAATTGTACATACAGTAACTCATAGTAACGCGATAGTTTGTTATTTTTATCCGAACGTAAGTATTACTATAACATAAACTGTTTTATTTCCAAAAATATTCATTGATTATACCACGTCATTTAAAATAAAGCTAGCTAGATTGTTGTGATTCCGATATGTAAGCACAAATTGCATATGTCTCACATTAATTGACATATGCGATATGTGCTTACTTAGTAAATTGTACAGCTTCCTTGGAAAGGTGTCTGATAAACTACCAAATTTAATACGTTGTCATAGAGCGTCGTATAAATATTTCTCCTTGATTTATTTTGGCTCCATTTTTCATTTGTGAAAATTATGATGCGTCCAAATGTGCGAATCTTGCTTTCAGTTTGTTGGATGAAGTCACTTTTGTGGTCACATCTACGGTTTTGAACAATGTTATACATTTGGAAAAAGAATGCGGTTTCTCAATTATGAACCGGCCATACCCTACTGATTAGTCAAAGGACGAAATTGGAGTCTGCGGTGCGGTTTTGTTCATTGCGTACACTGTGCGGTCGTATTTTCTGCAGCCATATTTTTCGATTTTCAGTGGTTAATACTGAATTATAATTATTAATTTTTCGACTGAAGTAAGTGCCTATTCAAAACTTTCTTTTAGCTAATTTTTCGCGTAAACATTGTTAGTATTCACATCAGAAATTTAATTTATTTCGTCGCTATATAATACGACAGTTTCAGATACGTTTATTTCTTTACGTTGTCGTCTATTAAATGTATATATATATATATATATATATTTCGTGACCTTTTATATTTATCTTATATGATGGATCTCTACCACTAATAGGTCAATAAAACAAGGTTGGTTTGAACGATAGTTATATTTTCAGAACGTTTACAAACGTTTTCGGAACACCTTCGTCAGTGAAAATATAGATTATATATAGATAAATATATAAACAAACATTTGTTTTTATTTGGGAACTATCAACAAAATAACTAATGACTAGGATTTCTTGATATAGAGGATGTGTAACCAACTTTTATATATATATAAATTATAAAAACTAAATTAATGTGTAAACATACATGCAAATTAAGTAAAACCTTATATCAAAAAATCTTTGTCGAAACCTTAACAATTCTGTTCAAGGACTAGGGAAAACCCAAATTTAAAAACCTAGTCAAAGGTTTCCTTCTTAAGAAATGCAAAAGTCATTTTAACAAATTGCTATATACATTACTTAAATTTTGAATATCGGTCCTGAAATTAATAGTTTCAGTGTCTTTCTGTATATTTATCATTTCATATATTAGTCTTTTTTATAATTATTCTCTGTTTTTAATATAATTGTGTTTTCAAAATCAAAGTAATGCCCAAGATCTTTGTAATGCTTTGTTACAGCGGTCATTGCACCAAAATCATTATCTAAAGAATACTTATGGCTATACAACCTTTTCTTTAAATATTGTTTCGTCTGACCGATGTAACAACCATCACAGTCTTTACAGTTTATTTTATAAACTACATTACTCTGATTTTGTTTAATTATTTTAGATTTAGTATTAGTAAAAAGGGATCTGCTACTATAATTTGGAATGAAAGTAATGCTTATGTTGTTTTTATTAAATTCTTTTTTATTTTTTCGCTTAAACCTTTTTATAAGGAATAGCGTTATAACATTTATTGTTATTATTTTTAATTCCTCTATTATATAATATATATAATAATATATATATTTGGCATATAAAGGTCTACCAATACAGGAAGACATTTAAATTACTTTTCAGCAACATCAAAATTACATAAAATTAATGTAGTTACCGGTTTAGTTGATCAAGCGGTTAGATTAGCTAATCCTGACTTTAGGGAAAAGGATTTAAACAAAGTTAAAGAAATCTTAGATAAAAATAATTGTCCAAATAGTTTTTATGAAAAAATAATAAAAAATAGAATTAACAAATTATATAATAGAGGAATTAAAAATAATAACAATAAATGTTATAACCCTATTGCTTATAAAAAGGTTTAAGCGAAAAAATAACAAGAGAATTTAATAAAAACAACATAAACATTACTTTCATTCCAAATTATAGTAACAAATCTCTTCTTACTAATACTAAATCTAAAATAATTAAACAAAATCAGAGTAATGTAGTTTATAAAATAAACTGTAAAGACTGTGATGCTTGTTACATCGGTCAGACGAAACAATATTTAAAGAAAAGGTTGTATAGCCATAAGTATTCTTTAAATAATGATTTTGGTGCAATGACCGCTGTAACAAAGCATTACAAAGATCTTGGGCATTACTTTGATTTTGAAAACACAATTATATTAAAAACAGAGAATAATTATAAAAAAGACTAATATATGAAATGATAAATATACAGAAAGACACTAAAACTATTAATTTCAGGACCGATATTCAAAATTTAAGTAATGTATATAGCAATTTGTTAAAATGACATTTGCATTTCTTAAGAAGAAAACCTTTGGCTAGGTTTTTAAATTTGGGCTTTCCCTAGTCCTTGAACAGAATTGTTAAGGTTTCGACAAAGATTTTTTGATATAAGGTTTTACTTAATTTGCATGTATGTTTACACATTAATTTAGTTTTTATAATTTATATATGTATATAAAAGTTTGTTACACATCCTCTATATCAAGAAATCCTTGTCATTAGTTATTTTGTTGATAGTTCCCAAATAAAAAACAAATGTTTGTTTATATATTTATCTAGTTATATTTTCACTGACGAAGGTGTTCCGAAAACGTTTGTAAACGTTCTGAAAATATAACTATCGTTCAAACCAACCTTGTTTTATTGACCTATTAGTGGTAGAGATCTATCATATAAGTTGTCGTCTATGTAGTTTCTGCTTTTTTTTTTTTGTTGAAACTATAAAATAGATTTTGACCTTACATATAATCGTGTTCATGACTATATCCCGTGTCCTTCTTACCTTAATGTGTTTTGTTTTCTCTAAAAATTTATACACCTAATACTATATTGTGCAACTGCACATTTATGCAAAAGGTTTCCGTCTTATGAAATCTAAATGTTGTTTTAAAAAGTTACTACATATATTTAAATTCTGAACATCGGTTCTGAAATTAATAGTTTTAGCATCCTTTTTTATATGTATCATTTCGTATATTAGTCTTTTTTATAATTATTTTCATTTTTTAAATAATTGTGTTTACAGAATCGAAGGACAACCTAAATATCTATACTGTTTTTACTGCACCAAAATTACTATTACTTATACTTACAGTTATACAGTCTTTTCTTTAAATATTGTTTTGTCTGGCCGATGTAATATCCATGGCAGTCTTTACACTTTATTTTATAAACTACATTGCTTTGTTTTTTGTTTTATTTATTTTGCATTTAATATTAGTAGAAAGAGATTTGTTACTATAATTTGGAATGAAAGTTATTTCTACATAATTTCTATTAAATTCTATTTTCATTTGTTTGCTTAAACCTTTTTTTTATAAAGAATAGCATTATAACTTTTATTGCCATTATCTTTAATATCTCTATTATATAATTTATGAGTTCTGTTTTTATTATTCTTTCATACATTTTTTGGATAATTATTTTTATTATTTAAATTGTTTTCTTTCAACTCTGGATTAGTTAATCTAACCAGTTGATCAACTAATCCGGTAACTACATTCATTTTATGTACTTTAGAGGTTTCCGTAAACTAATTTAGATGCCTCCCTATATTGATACACTTGATATGCCAACTTGTTTCTACAATGCCGTTATTGTGCGTCACTGTCACGTTCAGGCAATTTAAGGAGCTATTAGATTCCTCCATATGTATGTGTAAATTTAAAGTATTATAATAACTATTATTATATGTATATACATTAATTACGATGTGTAAGAATGGGTGTCTGTGTTTACTGCGGACATTCTGCTAAACCACATATGATGGTCAGCTATGCTAACTGTCGTCTGCTAGAGAGATAAATAACAAATCAGGTCTTATCTAGAACTGTACTAATTGCACAGAACTGGGCAACAATCTGCATAGTCTCAAGGCGGGTACTGTGGCATTGCAGTTGGAAGTATGACAGTTAAAAAGTGGTCCCACTACCGCACCCTCTGAGGTGGATATCAGCATTCAGTCAAAGAAAATAATTAGTGAGACCCTTGGAAGACAGAAACAATAAAACAATTTAGATGTATATGAAGTTCAGGGTATATCTAGAAAAGAGCAAGTGCAGGCGGACGCTGAATTTCTAAAAGATCTGTCTCAACTGGAGTTGCAAAATATAGTTATCAAACCTTATAAACCGTTGATTGGGTAGAAACGGAGCGCGTACGTCCTATTAAATGACCATTTGATTCAAAATCTTTTCTTTACTGCTTTGCGTAACGCTGAACAACTAAATCTATTTGATTGCTGGAAAAATATTATGGTATCAAGTGCTGGGACTATCATGCAACACAATATGTATCGTAACGTTCCCACTGAACTAAAAACCCGACAGTAGCGTGGTGAATCTGATCTTTTTGTTAAATATGAATACAACATTCTGACAATCGTTTCCAGATCGCCGATCATGTCTAACGTAGCAACATCTCAGGGGTCTCTTTTCTTTCAAAATGTTCGCACGGTTCGTATAAAACTCAACAAATTTACATTAATTCTCTTTCGAGCCTTTACGTCTGTCGTCTGAGGTCTTTCAACGATCAAACCTGGGCGCATTGTTATTCTTGCTCTTTCTGCTGTTTATACACAACTTGTTGACATCTTTTACTTGTAACGTGTTAGATTAAGTAGACGATATAAAAACTTTCTCAAATATTGACAGTCTTCAGGATTACAGGACCCTTCAGGATGGCCTTCCTGCGATTGAAGAATGGTGTAAGAAGAACAAATTACATCCCAATGCCGAGAAATTTGAATCACTGAAACGACAGAGAGAGTTCCCTTACAACATTGCAGAATACATACCCACATCGACAGATGCTCTTAAGGACTTCGACATTCTGTTCGACCGACGCTTAAGTTTTGAGCCTCATATCAGTCAATTGTTCTTATCTATCTCCCGTTGACTTGGCCTTGTATTGAGAAATGTCAGAGATTTTTATCAGATTGCCACAGTGAAGTTGTTATATTACACCTTGGTGTGTTGCCTTAAGAAGTTTTTACTTTTTTGATTTGAGGTTCTTATTTTTAGTGCGATAGTTAATAGATACGTAACTCGCACATACATACATACATATGTAGGCAGTTTACAGATTTTTCTTTCTCTTTGTATTTGTGTCTGTAGCGGTGTTACCGTTTGGTATAATACATTTTAGTTACCTAATTTGATAGGTCATCAGGTCATCTAAATATTTTATCATTGTAATCTTCTCAGTTTGATACACAAATTATTTCAATCGTTCAAAAATGGGAAAATATAACGAGTAATGGTGTATAAATTGTTTAAGAAGGAATATCAAGATCTATTTGATAATCCACTATTTAGTGAAAGAAGAGAGACATGTCCAAAATGTATTAATTATCGTTCTGTTTTAGAAGAAAGATCACTTACCCGAAAGAAGAAAATTCTAAGAGAAATACAGTCAAGAATAGAAACCTAAAACGTGTATAAAAAAAAGACTCCAACGGCAATGTAATAAATAAGAAGAAAATGAATGAGACATAAATCTAATCCAATTACCGTAGAATTTAACAACTTACATATCACCAAAATAAGTAGAAATAAAATTTCACATAATCTCACATAATGTGAGAGTATGTGAAATTTTATTTCTACTTATTTTGGTAGTATTTAAAACTCTCTCCAACCTCTTGTAAACTATTTTGTGCAAACTTACATATCTATTCTTACTAAATCATGTATACATATGTGGAACATGCTGTCTAACACCTACGTCAGGCAAACAAAAAATTCAAGTAACGTTTCGAAATTAAAGAACTACCGCAATATAAATATAGTTTATTATAACCAAAATACATTTGTATATTTATCCTATTTCTCATCATAGCCACTATTAATTTCCACACATTTATAACAGAAGCATATCAACAACTTCCTTATTTCAGTCAAAGGAAGTCGAAGAAGATTACTTCTGCTTGCAGTATGAGCTAAGGCTAATATTTTACTGTTAGCCCAGTCAAATTAGAATTTAAAGTTACATTAATTCCGCACAGCAATTTTTTTGCAATCGTTAGGGGGTCCCTCTGGTAGTCTAAATCTCGATTTTTGACCGCCTAGAGGATGTGCGTTAGCCGCCATTTTGAAATGGGTTTCTGGCGAATAACTCGGTTATTTTTGATTTCAGGTGAAAACTGCAAGAGACAAAAGTTGTCGAAAATCAAATTCTCTACAATTTTGACAATATAACTAACTAATCGATACTTTTAGAGTTATTAACAAGAAAGGCATTCTTCTGAAAACGTCGCTGTATTTTCTTTATTTTTAACTTTAGAGCAAATATGGTCATAAACAAAGTTGTAGAGAATTGAATTCTCTGTAATTTTGATAGTTTTGGAAAAACCTAGCGGTTGAACAGCGATAGAATTTATGATTCTTCAGAGACTGTATAGGCACGGGATTCGCGAGTTTTATATTTCAAGAAAGTGTAGCCCAAAACATTTTGTATCTGCATGCCTTTAGTGGATGCTACATTGCTCCATATTTAATGTTGGCAAAGTGAAATTTTTCAACACTCTACAAAATAATAAACATTTGCGTTCAGGTCTAAAGTTATTTCAAGAACCTGAAGTTGACAGACACACATTAGCCACAGTTGGGGGACGCTTTTTGATCGCGATATTTGGAGGTGATGAAAAAATTAAATCCCTTGATAAACTCCGATTTAAGTACTTCACAAAATCTGTCATCAAAATCACCTTTAATCTTGCGACACTGCCACCAACTTCAGCAGCCACCGAACAACACGTATACAGGACATACCTGCAGGTTCAAACGTGGCTTGAACAAGAAGAAGATGCCACGAAATGGGGTTGGAAAAAAAGCCAGTCGCGTTTTGGAACCCATACCTATCATGGCTGAACCTGTCCCTCAATCGTTGCTAAAAACGATTTCCTGCAAATGTAGGAAAAATTGCGGAAAACTTTGCGGATGCCGCAAAGTAGGTCTGAAGTGTTCTGTTTTGTGCCACAATTGCAGCGGAGAAACGTGTCAAAATACAACACACATTCAAGAGCTGCTCGAAGATGATGATGATTCCTTTTCCGAGAGTGAAACCGTAGTTATATCATCGAACATTGAGGAAACTGCCTTAGAATATGAAATCGACGATGTCGATGTTGCAAGGCCCTCATGCAAAAGAAAGAAGATCTAGTTTTTCTAACAAATGGCATTTTAATAATGTATAGATTGAAAAACAAAAAAAAAATAATAATAAAAAACAAACAATAACAAAAAGAATGGCGCCCGGATTTTCCCGGTAAGTAAAACTACGTGGATTAGGCCTCTTGGGGATACCACCTAAAAAAACGCGCCTGGAACTCTACCCCAGCGGTAGTGTGGATCTTAAATATTGTTTCTACAAAAAAAAATCATACTTATTAAAATTACAGAGAATTCAATTCTCTACAACTTTGTTTATGACCAAATTTGCTGTAAAGTTGAAAATAAACAAAATACAGCGACAATTTCAGAAGAATGTCTTTTTATTAATAACTCGAAAAATATCGATCTTACAAAAAAAAAATTGTTTCATCAAAATTGTAGAGAATTTGATTTTCTACAACTCTTGTCTTGCATTTTTCACCTGAAGTCAAAAGTAACCGAGTTATTTGCCAAAAACCTATTCCTGGAAAAATCAAAATGGCGGTTAACGCACACTCCCTCGGTGGTCGAAAATCGAGATTTAGACTACCAGAAGAACCCCCTACGGATTGCAAAAATTAAAATTGCTGTGCGGGAATTAATGTAATTTCACGTGAAATTTCTGACTAATTTGACTGGGCTATGTTCACATTTTAAATTACTCATGCATAGCATGAAACATAACACGACAATATGGCCATTGTTAGCATACTTGTATATTTATTACAACGCCTTTCACTATTCATTATTCCGATAATATCAATATATCAGCATCATCAACGAAATCAGGACAAACAACAGAAAACATCGTATCATTCTGCATGATGACATTCATGATGGTCCCCACTCCCAGAAAGCATATCAAACAATTGATTATTTGGAAGATAAAAACATTAATTAATTAATGTCTCATTGCTCGTATTCACTTGATTCATTAGGTAACGATTTCTTTCTGTTCCCGAGTGTCAAAAGAAAAATGTGTAGACAATTTTGAGCACCTCACGAAGCTGTCGAAGCCTTAAAAACCATGTTCAACCAAATTCAGAGTGCAAAAATGTCTCCAGAATAGGTTTGAACGCATGGTAAACTGCATACATTGTAAAGGCGAATATTTGGAAAAGCTTCTCTCCTAACTTACAGGGTTTTCTTGTTGTCAGAGGATATAGGAAATCTTGCCAGACAATGAAAACAGAGTCTCCAACATAATGGACATTAGTTTCTTTCAATCAAATTTTATACTTAGAGACGAATATACTTTTGCATCACCCTTAGTTACTCCAACACAGGAACTTTTATAACAAATCTGGTTCCGGGATTGGGCTGTCATAATAGAAAGTATTTGAATGTATAAAACAAACTGTAAAATAAAAATCACAATGCATTTTGCAATTCTTACCTTACATTTTATTTTCCTATTACGACACGGTCTATTCCCGACAGTTTTATTACTGGCTTTGGCCGTGGACGCCTAGCTAACTATTTGATAAACTCAATTAAACGCAATTATATATACAGGCTTTCATTTGAAAACTTTCTATTTTGAATAGCTCCTTAATTAGTAAAATTAGCAAAATCGCTGAAACACGTCCATTTTTTTTCGAGGGGGACGTTTAATAATCTATTCTAATCATTCGGGAAACCTTCACCTTCAAAATGATCCATATCTGTTAAGAAATATGTACTTCAACAATGCATCGACATTTTGTGAATGGATCGGTTAATAAACATAACTGCACATACTGGGATAATAAAAATCTGTACGTGTTTCGTGAGCGTCACACGCAGTTTCCTCAACAAATTCATATTTGGTAATCAAAGAAGCCGAGAGGAAATTGTGGAAATGTTAAAACCAGAAAAGAAGAACACAGAAGGGAACATGATTATTGTATTTAGAGCATGGTGAAGCACCTGCTCATTATGCTTTAAAGGTTTTTGTGCAATAAGATTATATATACTTTTAGGTCTTCAAAAACTTGCAAAAATTGGCAATGATTAAATTTTCTGTTTAGAGAAAAATTCATAATATTTACCACAGATTTGTGTAGGTTGCTATTTCTAATGTCTTCGAATCACATTAACTTTATTTTGCTTCATAACACATTTATTTCTGCTGGTGATTACTGGAGCACGATGAATACGCTTAAGCGATTGGAAAGGTTTAAGTTTTGTTTACATGGCATTTCCGTCAGCCAATGCTGGTATCTAATGATTAATTGTGTTTCGTTATTAAAAAAACAATAAAGAGTTGCTTTCAATATATTGTACATTTTCTTAATAAGTGTTCGTAAAGGCATTTAGAATAGAATAATAACACTAAAACATCTATGGCATTAAGATAGTATGCTGAATGTAGGTTCTCACTCTAAGAATTTATTATATAGTAGAAAACTCACCGGTTCCAAGGGGAGTAGATCCGGTCCTAGCTGCCGGTTCTGTATCTTGTAAGCTTTCTAATGCCTGTACGAGGATATTATCGGATCCTGGTGTTTCCTCCGTGACATTCGTCTGTTGCTCCTCAGCAGAAGTGGCCGTCGTTTGAATAAGAATGTGACCGTTACCGTTATCGCTACCGCTCAATAAAAATATCGGCGTACCGGAACCGAATCTCTTTACCGACTGTAAAAGCACGCCTTCGGTTAAATCGCTCTGTTGAATGAAAATCTGACTCAATTTGCCATCACCGTCGTCCAGGACTAGATTCGTTTTTGTAGATGAATTTAGAGTGCTCGCTCTCAACAGCAAATGTCCGTTATCAGTAGACTTGCTACCCCTCATGAAGATTATATTGTTGCCATTCAATTCACCCGCCGTCGCGCGGTTATCGGTTAAACTACCGGCCAAAGCCCTGACGACCTTTCCGTTTGTGTTATGCATTTGTGTGCTATTAGTGACTGCAAGCAGTTCCTCGTTTCTGGCAGGTTGGGCTTCTATAACAAATAAATAAATATTAGCATATAATTTAAACATTCCGCCAGTTCAGATGGAAGCTTCGACGGATGATGTCAATGTACTTGAGTACATTAAAAATTACTTAAATGCAAAAAATGAGTACTGAACTCTCAAGCAATTCTCTTGTAATTCCGGTTTAGAAAAATAATGAAAACCTAAACTACACTATTTTCCAAAGAAGAAGAACAAAAAGTGGTTTTGAAAGCTATCGGCATGTTTCAGTACATGGGAATAACTTCATTTACCGACCAGAGAACTAAATAAAGCATTTTGTTTGTCGACTGATGAAGTGATTACAAATCATTCAATCTAACTTTCTTTTTTAATTCAATTCTTTATCTCTTGGATGTATCCTCAAGTTGAAGGAATACGAATCATATTGGTCGAAACTGTGGTAAACTTCACCAAATAATTTTTACATGTAAATTAGTGATTTTAATAAATCTTTCATTGAAATTGAAATTGTTATTAAAAAAGATAAAAAATTTCTGACATTTCAATTTGGATGGATGGTTGGTAACAAGTTTGCAGTCATCTACTGCAAATGAAACATGGGAGATTAATGTGTCTTAGCCGCTATTTTATCACAACACCACATAATATGAGCAAAATTTTCATGACAAAAATGTGTTTTAGGGGAAAACAGATGAAGAGTGAATGTTCGTTGAATTGTACTTTCTTGTTTCTTTGTCAATGTCAAGTGTTAAAATTGGTCTATAGAATATGTTAATAATATAACAATAAAAGAACATAGTTACCTTGTAACTATACTCGATCTGAGCTAGAAAACATTATGGCCTACTGAAAGTACACGTAAAATCCGATAGTTCGAGATAGTTTATAATGTACAAACATTTCTATTTGTGCTTTTGACAGGTATGACAATTGTTTATAGTAGACGCCATTTAATTCAGAATATTAAGTTTTCTTGAAGTAAGTATTAATTAAGTTTAATTAAGTTTGTAAATATACCGTTCACAAATTCAAACCGTCCTCGGAACAACAACGTACCTCACCGATAATGACTTATGTGAGAAGAAAAATAGGAAATGGGAAAAGAACATTATTCGAGTTGGTACGTGGAACACCATGCGTTGGACTTTTAAACGATAGAAAATCTGAAAAAGCACAATATCGACGTTTGTGTATTGAGTCAAACAAGCAGAAAAGGAAGAGGGAAAATTTAAATCCATGTTTATGTATTCCTATATAGCAGAATGATACGAAACTAAAGAGCTCATTCGAGGGTAGGCTTGGTACTGCACAAGAAATTCCAAAAGAGAATCGAGGAAGAAATGTATATCATTTATAGAATGCTATAAGGAACATTAAACATAAACAGGAATAAAAATACACATAATAGGCGTATCAGGACCAGATAAGAGGAAGGATAGGGACGAAACACAAACAGTTTTGTACAGACCTACAAGCGCATATTAACACAATACATATTTAATAAATAAGGTACAAATTATAACGGCAATATGCCAAAACTCTTATATGCCCTGAACACATTAAAAATAAACAACACACTTTTTAAATACGACATGAAAGACAAATATACGTTGCAGAACCAATAGAAAACCTAGGCAAGAGAGAGTAGTAAACTTAGACTTAAAACAAAACTTCGCCAAAATAAAAACTTCTGTATATCAACAAATATAACATCGAATTCTTTGAATAAAAACTATATGAGAACCCCTTAAAAGGATAACATAAATGCGTTTATACTAAAGATATCTATATCCTTGTCAATGGATTATGTAATACACATTTTCAATTTTTGTGCGGACAATTCTGTATTCCCGACGTCATGGAAATCATCTATTATAATTCCGATACCTAAATCAAAAAGCATTGACAATTCTAAATGCCTTCGCCCGATTAGTAATCTTCCCGCCCTGAGCAAAGTCTTTAAGAGATGCATTGAGGAACAGATGCATGCATTTGCGAATAATAACAACATTTTACCCTGCTATCAATCGGGATTTAGACCATGGCTATGGCAGCATTTCAGCTATTACTCATATTGTGAATTACGTACTTCGAGCTGGTGATATGGGCAAGGCAACTATCTTGGTTTTACTTGACACTAGCAGAATGTTTGATACCAAACACCATGGGGTTTTATTTAATGTCTTGACTGCTATCGGATTGCGTCCTTCTGCAGCGTCTGTATTAACGTCGTATGTATAACAAATAGGAAGGCATAGATAGACCATGGAGAACCATAAAACATAATCTTCGCAAGGCAACGAAAGAAGTTTTAAGTTAAAGACCAGTAAACGTCAACAAAAATAATAACATTATGCTAGCAAGCAAAAAGAAGGGGACATATATACATCACATACACAACAAAACCCAAGACAATTAGAAAGCGCATATCGCGGTAAATAATAATAATAATAATAATTTTTATTGTCCTCAGTTGCAACAACATAGATATTGTCCATACAGTACTACAATAAAATATAAATACACATATATAAGCAATTTAACAATACCATCAGAAAAATGTCTGTCAATATAATTAGCATATAAATAAAAAAATAAAAAGATAAAATATTAAAGGACAAATTACTACTGTTGCACATTGCTGGTAGAATATATCTATGTATATATGCCCGTGTTATCTAATATCAGTCTCCGGATATTCGTCAACTGTGTAAAAAACATGCTCCATAAGTATATCTTTAATTTTAACCTGGAACTGCCTCTTTGGTTTTAGTCTAACACTTGACGGTAAGTTATTATATAATTTTAGCGCCGTGTAGTTCGTAGATGTTCTTGTTGTATTAATTTTTGTTTTAGGAAGGGCTAAGTCATTTCTCAGACGTGTTTGATAGTTATGTTTCTATGAGTGCACCCGAAAGAAGTTGATGTTATCATAAACATACTGTAGGCAAGTATAGATATATATGGAAGGCAGCGTAAGTATTTTGCATTTCCGGAACAAATTTCTGCAACTCGCCCTATATCCGACTTTGGTAATAATTCTTAGTGCTTACTTAAGTTTAACGAATACACGGTGCGCCTCACAAGACATCCCCACACCAGGATTCCGTATGAGGCTCTGGACACGAAGTGAGCGTAGTATGCAGTCAGAGTCGCTTGGTATGTATATAGCTGCCTGACGCTTCTGATGACGTACAGTGCCGAAGTCAGCTTGGTCAATAAGTTTTGCACAGAAGCCCACCTAAAATTGCTGCCTACATGCAGACCCAACAACTTTTTGTTTGCAGATTTGGCATATTTTTGTTGTTAAACATAAATTGGCTGTTTTATTAGTGTTAAGATTGAGATGATTACTAGCGAACCAGCCTCCATTAACGCTGTCTGCGCATTTTCTGCCATCTTCCTGTGATCTTTAGAGGAGACTGAAATGGACGTGTAATCTGCGTATAAATTAACCCTACCGGCCTTAATATTTTTTGGTAGATCATTGACGTAAATTATAAAGAGGAGAGGAACCAATATGGACCCCTGTCGCACTCCCACTTTGATGGATTTAGTACTTGATTTCTCACCATTCCATTCCACTAGCTGAGATCTGTTTTTCCTAATTTATTAACAATGTGATCTAAAATTTTCTTATCGTCAATTCATTTTCTCAACAAGCGGAAGTTTTTATAAAGAATGACTTTTGGTCGTAAAATAAATAATAAAGATTTTTTCCCTAATGGATACCCCCATCGGCGGAACAACTCGTACTAGTTCGAGTTCATTTGGGAAGATACCGCTCGTAAAGTTTATATTATGGGGGATGTTATGAGGATGGGGAGATAAAGCTAATAATATTCTTTAACAATTTTACTGTGAGCCCGTAGGCGTCTTTACTTTCTTTTGGTTTCTTTTTTCTTCTTGTGTATGATTTCTGAGAAAGTAAATTGCTTGTAACGCAGGACCGGGGATAGCTGTAGTAGTAGTCCTTCCTATACTCCCAAAATACATCTCAAATTCATTTGCTGTCAGTCCACTCATTTGGCATATCCATCTTCCTCCTACCTGATTCATTATTTATTACACTCCAAGTCACTTTTACCCTGTGAGAAGTTTGAAAATAGGAAAAGTCCAGTCCCAGACAATATAACAAATGAGATGTTAACATATGAAGGAAAAAGCCTGCACCAACAGCTACCACAGCTCTTCACAAACATAATCAAAAATGGACAAATACCTAAAGATTGAAGAAGCAGTACAAAGGGCCCAATATTTAAAAACGTGGCAAAAACATCACCCGAAAACAACCGGAAAAAACTGTATTAAATACCATTCAGGACATATCTAAATGGACTAGAACAAGAAGAAACATGTGGAAGAAAGACGTAGATCGAATGGACCACAACTCACTGGTAGAAAGAGGGGAATTTAATAAGCCTTGCGGAAGAAGACCGGGGGCAGACCGCTGAAGAAGTGGAGGGAGTGTTAGATGTCTGCTATAAAGAAGGCTCGATTGGGACAGAACAGATGATCAAGTTACTTATATGACATATGGTATATGTACATACTAATAGTTTATTTCTTGTATTTTTCATTAGTTAATTATCATTGTCATTAGCCTCTTAACATTTTGTTTTGACACAAAAGATATTGCCTGTCAAATATAATCAATATGGTCTACGTTCTAACTAGTTCTTTTTGCTCAACCTCCAATCGAAAGATCAAAAAGATCTGTAAAGAAGCCAAAGCAATTCCGACACGCGGCAGGGCAAAGAGGAGTATAAGGAGAAGAAAGCGGACTTAGACAAGGATGTCAATTAAGCCCGCTATTAGTTACAATTTTTATGGACGAAATAATAAAGAAATGCCAATAGAATACGAAAACATTACATATGTACATGTAGGATACAGATATTTACAAAGAACTGACAAATCAGAAAAATCGCTGATACAAAATAGCGAAAAATAAGAAGAACTTGCACAAAAATTTAGAAATATAGAGCACGATACTTAAAGAAATGGAATAAAATTAAATACAAAAGTAATGGCAAAAGTTAAAGGGAGGGTTATAGAACAGGTGAGAAGGTCAGAAGCAGCTAGAACAGAATGGAAAAGAAAATATAGAAATGAATAATAGAGTAGACATAACATTAAAACTATGTATATTATGTGATGAGCAAATCATAAAAATATCCAAGAAAATAAAAATGAGCGTAGCGTGTTGTACATAAGCTACTCAAGGTTTGAGAGTTTTATAATTTCCGGGTTTAGAAAATTTGAATTGTGATTACTATATTCAAACATAGTTCTCTTTAGAAAATTAATCTAAAAATTGCGGTTAATACTGTACCTGAAAGAACGCACTTCAGCGTTTCAGAATCGACACTATGAAAAAGCAATTGTTCAACCACGAACGAACCAAACCATAAATAAACGATATATCTAACATCGAGAGAAAAATAACGGCTGAAAGCAATAAGAAGAACGTAGCAAGAATTAAATAACAAATTTAGATACACTCTCCAAGTGGGTATAATAATCTGTGAGTGAAAGTGCAGTTATCTACATAAGTTTGTCATGAATATGGCCCGCATACCGGCCCTAACTAACAATAAAGGCAAAGACACGAAATCGATCTAACACTTTAAATATCTTTCTGAAATTCTAACCCGAGAGTCCTAACTATAAAAGAGTCTATATTGTTGTGTCCAGTATTCTGCATATAAGCGATTCTGCTTTGAAAGAGAGAGAGAGAAACATCGCGAAATTTCGATTATCAGACGCAAAGTTTCTCCGCAAACTTAGTCTTCCCACTACATATGCCTCCCGCATACAGACATTCTAGCTTTAGCTCTGAAGGTAATATATCTGACTGTTACAACAATGACAATGACGCTGCCAAGACGTCTATGTATAAAGACAAAAAGTATAGTGATGGTGGCATGGAAAACAAGAAGACCTCAAATGGAGGTGTGATCATTGACGCTTTATGTGTGAAATGGAAAAGAGAAGGTGCGAGTGTAACGTCGAGCCATTGCTTCTGAAGGTAATGGAGAACGGGAATAAGTGGCAAGGAAAGAGACGTGGCGCTTGTATCTCGTTCCGCGAATATGGGCACGAGATTAAACGCCGTCGACTAAATTAAATTAAATTTATGACATAGTAGCGCTAAATAAAAGCGCAGGTATGAGTGAATATAAAAGTCGACCCGTACGGTGGATGACGAGGACGTACAACAGCAATGAAAGACGCCCACGTTAGAGTTAATGTCCTGATATGCGATTTCGTGCAGGGAGAACTTTAAAATTCAATATAAGGGAAGAAAAAATATACGTATACACACGAGCTACAACGTAAATTATGGTAGTACAATGAAGACTAGGAGAGTTTTCCAATGCGGCTACATTGACTTTACTTTTAGTAATTTCCATTACATTCCATGCACATCTGCATCGTTCGTCATCAAAGTGTCATTTGGCAGCTACATATATACATCATTTCACATCTGCAGGAGCGAATCGCCTTTCTTTCAGTCATCGCTTGTGGAAAGAAGGCGAAGTCGTACGGACCAAGTTCAGGACTGTAGAAATGGTGATCAAAAACCGTGAAAGCCACTGCAGGTAAATACTCGGTATAAAAATTCGACCGATGGGCTAACGTATTGTCGTCGAATCTATGGAAAACTTGAAAACATTGTTTTTATGGACTTGCGGAGGACATTGTTCCACGCACTATTTCTGAGTAACTTTTTCCAGTTGAGTATTACACTTTGTAATACCTTCCTTACAGCGATGAAAACAGCTACAACCTTCATGGGCCGTAATTTCCGAGCTGTGGCCAGCGCACTTTCATCTCTATCTCAACACCTATTTCTTACTTTGTAACTTGTTTGGAACACCGAAATAATAAAGCCATCTGTAACAGTATTATAGACATAGCGAAATTTGTCACTTTTAAATTTCTTCAGCATTTCTTTGCACCACGAAGCACAATGGGCGCATATACTTGCCTCTCAGGGAGTGTAGAATCCACAAATAACAAACTTTCCTTACTCTAATGTGATCATGTACAATGTTAATGTGAATTATAGGCAAATATTTTTGTAACTAGTAGTGTGACACGTGCCCATCATACGTCACTAACTTCCACACAGCTACAGCATTCTCTTTTGTTGCGTGCACGTTGCGGGAGCTTTTTAATGCAAAACATTCCTAACTCCCTTTGGACAAGAGCAGTTTTTGTATCGGGAGCGTCGTGGTCAGATTTGCAATGGAATGATTTTTATGAGACACTTGCAAAGGGCAAAAGTATCACTGAAGACATAGCATAATTGCAGAATCGATACATGAAAATGTAGAACATTTGTACAAATTGTCATGGTGACAATGACGAAGTTATACTAGTCTAACAATAAGATTTGAATTCCACATGTACCATTCTCTCCAGACTTAGACTGATTGCACATTTTACCTCCTAATCTAAGAAACCCTAAATAGGACAACATTTGTATGGTATACATAGTAACAGTTATTCTTAATAATTAATTCGGTTGATATTATGCATTGCGATGAAACCATTAACCTACCATAACCTACATTTCGTACTGGATAATGCGCTTTTGAGAAGTGCAGAAAACATGAATTATTTTAAGCAACAGCTATAGGGTATTTTCTATGAGTATATAATGCACATTAGCAACTTTCTCAAAATCAAAACATAATACTGAACAATAGAGGATAGTAGATACTTCGAAAGGCAGACGTCTTAATATGTCGTCCAGACCATTAAAGAAATTTGTAATTTTTTTGCAACGAAGGAATAAGATCTACGTAAACTTTAGTACTTGCTCGAAGTTTACCTGAAACTTCTTATCTGCTTGCAGTTGTGTACCGTAGATGATAAGAAAGGCGCATACATTTTTGTAAAAGAAAATTGAATGCAGTAAAGCAAAAAAATTACTATTTGAATTCTAAAACACAGTAAACATGTAAAAAAGAGGAAATCATGAATGTGCTCGGCCGTGCAGAGACAACTCTAGACAACATAACAAACAATTATATTACTACTCAGGTAACCAGGAGAATATAAAATTCAAAATAAGGGAACTTACTACTTACTACAATAACAAAACAAAAACTATAAGAAAAGATTAAAAGGTTAAACCAAATGTAAAATAGTTTTATCAGATTTTACACACACATTTTACTTTTCTACATAGCAAAACGAACGAAAGCGTAGATGAAATATCATGGGATTCCAGAAATGCTGGGTCAAATGATTAAACTTTTATTGTTATTGTTAGTACGGGCGAAACGACTACATCCGCTTAACCCGACATTCCAATATGTATTCAAGCGAGTGAAACCGTAAGATTAACCTCAAGTGCCTGATGGACGACGTATATATACAGTTATAATGCGTCCTCGGAAATCCCTGCTGTTCGACTTCAATTTCGGCACAATTTTCATCTGAATTGTAATTCCGAGGGGTAACGATCAGATCTCGCCAATAACATGTCCTGGAGAAACACCGTGAGGACCCCTAAATCGTTCGGATTATATCTACGAAACTGGGTCTATCCTACCGAAAAGAACACGTTGGAGACAGCCAGGGTATTATCGTGCGTTAAGGGGCCATTATCATCATACAAAGAAGTTTTGTGATATTAAGGAAACCTAATTCCACCAAATGTGAAAGTTAGGGAGGTCTTTTGCATGGGGTTAGGTCATGCATAACAACTGCAGATTCTATAAGAAATATATAAAATCATTTTCTCACATTGCGTTCGACGTTAAAATACGAACTTCAACAATCAAATTGTCGGCCTCACAAAAGTAAACAGAAATAGTATCTCGCGCGTTTTGGTAAAAATGGTAAGCATATCATGAAACATAAGGATGTGTTGGTGGAATAATAATTTTAAACAAGTTTAGCATTTATACTAAAATACAACACGTTTGGATTAGTATTACGATAATTATTTTCTATAACGGAGACATAAACTTAAAACAATTTCCTAAGAGTAGCATCGTTCTCTCAAGCAAAGAGCTTCTGCTCCCAAGGCTCATATCTTCCAGGGTAGACGGCTGCTTCCACGCCGCCTCGGAGTTGTAGGAGTTATAAAGGTGGGTTGAAATGTCACGGCGCTACGGGCGAATCAGTAGCCCATCGAAGTCGATGATACTCGTCCTAGGCTTCTTATTGAATCTCCTCCAAGACTTCTCTGACGCGCCGGACCTTTAAACGAGGCGACGAACGATCGAGGTT
This sequence comes from Chrysina gloriosa, assembly GCA_038088585.1. Taxonomy (NCBI): domain Eukaryota; kingdom Metazoa; phylum Arthropoda; class Insecta; order Coleoptera; family Scarabaeidae; genus Chrysina; species Chrysina gloriosa. The sequence goes on from CM076091.1 coordinate 31,291,701, forward strand.
TAGCATCGCCAGCTCCTTCACCAGACGATGCTCCGAGTCCTCAGCTCTTCTCCAGGTAGACGTCACCATGGCACGTAGATGGACTTCTAATGAGGGGATCCCCAGGTCGCTCTGGATTCTGTTATTCCTCATGAATCATGGGGCGTTGGTGATAATCCTCAGAGTCTTACTTTGGAGTCTGGCTAGGTTGGCGATATGGTATGGGGCAGACGTCATCCTTACCAGCGCCGCGTAAGAAAGGATGGGCCTCAACATAGAGATGTAAATGGTGCTCTTCGCCCACAGCGGAAGTTTCCCTCTCCGGCATAGCAGTGGGGACAGGGTTTTCCTCGCTGCCAAGAACTTTGCGGTCACCACCCGCACATGTGGACGCCAGGTGAGTATGCTGTCCAATGTGAGTCCAAGATACTTCACGTTTGGGTTCCAAGAGAGTCTGGTCCCGCCCACCGGGATGGTATCATGGGCGGAGGCGCTTGGTGAATCTTATTGCCGCGCATTTGTCTTGTCTTGTCACTAGGAAGCCCTGTCCCGAAGCTGATCCGTTGCGGTTTGCAGGCGGTGGCATATAAGGCTCTCGGCAGTTGAAGTTCTTAGTCTGGAGAAAATAACACACTAGACCACTTTGCCTAAGGATGACAACAGACTAACGGGGCGATAGTTCTGCGGAAAGGAAGAGTCTTTTCCCGCCTTCCGCAGCATGACGACCTCGGCCCTCTTCCAAATTCCGAAAAGTATGGAGGACCACCGCATTGGCAATGGACAGAAGCATCTATGAGGACCGGTCCGACATCCTCCCAATCGCTTCGTTACCAACTCCTTCGGGACCAGGAGACTTCTTGGACTTCAGGCCCCGGATGATTGTCCTTAACCAGGTGCTGCAGCGACCTTATGACGGTTTCCACCTGCTCATCAAGGTGTTCTCCGAAAATGGACGCCTTGTTGTCAGTGGTGTAAACTAGCTCCGCTGGTCCAGGTAGTAGGAGATTTTTGGTCGACTCCCGTCTTTTTAAGGCACGGGTGACTTTCTAAAGTGATCCGTTCTCTGTTGTGAGGTGGGTGATGTAATCACACCATCGCTGATTAAGTAGGTCCTCCAGAGAGCGTCTGAGGGATTATTCAAATTCGCGACTTCTTTGAGATAATATCCCACATATGTTCAATAGAGATAGAGGGATAAAGATTGTCAAAGTAAAACTATTTGAACTTCGTAAAAAAGTACTATTGTCCATTCACTGGTATTAATTCCATACTGTTTTGTTTTCCTTAGTCTTCTCCTTCCAGCACTTCCAAGTTTTCGACAATTCTGCCCAAAAACTTTCACTTTGATCATCCCCGCTCTTGTTTGTCATTCATCAGTGCTTTTACATAATAGGTAACAATTCCCAAGCCGTTACTACTCCGGTGAAGTGTACCTTTCAAGGTAACACAGCAATGTTTCCTCATATTTTTGCAGCATCGTATAATGCAGGAGGAATGGCAATTCATGCCCCTGTCCTCAGCGATGGTGTTCAATCATATTATAGACCATTAGGCAAGAGAAGTAAAGTAAAAAACCGATTCAATGGTACAAGATTTGTAAATGAACTGATATATCCTTGAAGGTCAGTTACTTGGTTTCAATTTATCGACGAGATTAATGTGTAAATAGACCAATTTCTGTCTCTTACCAAATGAAATTAATGAAATACTGAACTTTTCAGACTGAATACAAATCTTCGAGCAATTCATTCCATTTCTTGTTCTTTTCTAAACGCACAACCCAGTCATATACAAAAAGAACTTATTGATGTCAACGTCAACTAAATCGTTGGTTTTGTTAATAGCATTCAAGAAATATGCTTTTTGATTTTAGTAGTTACGTTAAGAAAATATACTTCTGCTATCAAGTAAGTTGTCGAGGTTAATATATTTTGTAAATTGAAGGAAACATTTTAGTTCAGACCAGTAATTAGTCCAGAAAATATTTTTTTATCTTCGAATCCCTTTTCCCGTATGTAAATTTAAGTGTAAACAATTTGTTTTAAACACAAATAGCATAGATTTCGTATAGATACATGTTGCACGAATTTCCACTCAAAGACAGTGAAACAGATGCGAAATTGTGATGATGGAATTTCGAACTGTAACATTAAATATCAAAGACAGAAATAAAGCATACATATGCCTATACTTTTGACCGTCACAATTTAAGAATATAGACGCTTTAATCGACTCCCCAAGTCCAAACTCCGACACTTCTTTAACAAACTGTCTACCTCTGGAGGTTTGGCCAATTGTTCAAAAAACTTCAACTATTGATCATCCTTCCACAATTAATAGTGTTCAGCCGATAAAGTTCTAATCGGTTGTTCAGCACGTGTCAGCTGTTAAATGTGATTTATCTCAAGCCTTTGTAACTTTTCTTAACTGCGTTTGCCAATTTTTTAACATCCTACCGGTAACTTCCACGTTTACCTGATCTACTTTATTTGAGACCGCATTTCTCGTAAATAGAAAGCAAACACTGAATATAATACATATAGATGAGTTGGATCGTATTTCCTCATAACCATCAAATTTCACTAACCAGATTAAAATATGTGTGTGATGGGTATGTACTTGACGCGAAAATGTAGCCGCTATTAAAAAGCTAAGAGCAAATGTTTTGTGGAATATCTACTCCAACAAGATGCCGTAGAAAGTAATTCGTTTACTCACGATACCGTCCACATTAGCGACGATCTGAATGCTTTGTAATACATAATAGTAATAAACAACAGCAACACTATATTTTCGTGCAGAGGATCAGTTAATTGGTTTCAGTAGTACACATTTACAGTGGCACAGATGTGCTTAATATACTAAAAATCTTTGTTCTCCAACTATTTTATTAATATCGCGATAGTTTAGCTGCCCCTGCTTATAAACATTATATTTTACTGAAATCCTTTCGAGAGTAGTCGTTCATTACAGGAACTTTAAGATTGTAGAACACTAATTTCTGAAATTCGATGTTTGGTATAGTGCATGTATAATGTTAGGTTAGGTGATCTATGAAAAAAATAGCTAACAAGCAAAACTTATAACCGAATAGCATAAATTAGAAAAATATATTAGAAGAGGTAATTTACAAACAACGCGTCGCGAAATAATTTATTAAAAACAAGCTTTAAACAGTTAATGTAGGTATTAAACCGAAATGCAATACATCCCTTATTGATGAAGCAGTCTTCATACAATTCGGCATCAACTTCATTAAGTGTATCAGCAGTATTTTTGTTGCACAATAGTTTCAATTCTGCTCCACCAATAAAATTACTAGCATGTATTACAGCATATCGTTGTTAACGGCCGGATAAAACTGTAAGATCGTTGATAGATTTTCGACCAAAGTTTGTTGGCTAGAGTTAATTGTACTATCTATTCAATTTATTTATAAGAACTTTTATGTTGACCCAAGTTTGATGGCCGTAAACTATATTTCTCTCTGTTGAGTAAGAAAAGGAATTTTTGTATACCCTTTAAGCTTTGCAAGTTGTTTTGATAAAATGGCAGGTACGTCATTATTGCGTATGCAATGAATTACTCGACGTCAACTGTGTTTATTTGTTTTGTTTACTAAGGCTATCAGGTATGCAGAAATGCTTCCCAGTTATATGTACATTCGACTTTGGAAATCATTCGAACACCCAATTATAATTTAGCCGAATCTGGAAGAATTCCACCTCCACATGCCAAAAATCGTACAGATACGGCACCTATGATTTAAGTTCCTATGCGAGAAGAAGGCACGCCGAAATTTTTATCAATAAGTAGAAATCACTATCCTCATTTGAATTTGATACTACCACCTTTAGACCAAGAGACTGAGATACATATAAATACAAACACAAATAGAATGTATTTATACTTTCATACCTGTAGCTATAATTCTCAATTATTCTGATTAATTATTTTTCCCTAACCTAGTTTTATATACATTACATACATCAATAATGTACAGAGAATGACAATTATCAGTTTTTCCAATATTTAGTAAATAGTGTACATTAAAGGAAAAGCGAAAGACCTCCATGTAGTTGCATCTAACCGACTTCGCGTCTCTTACCATTTAAAAGATAGCGATGGTGAGAATACTGGACACACGGTATAGGATCAATGACAAAAATTTAAGTATCACTCGATGAATTAGAATAACACCGCAAGTAGTTCAGAAAAGTGACTATTTTGGGCGAAGTGTTGGACAGTGATCGGCAAAGCATCGTTTTTTCGCTATTCATACTGACTCATGAAATTTTAAATATAAGTGAGTAGGCATCATTTAAACCAGGTATGGGCAACCTCCGGCCCGCGGGCCACATGCGGCCCTCGAGTAAGGTTTGTCCGGCCCGCTACTGAATTCTTTCGTTGCATATTAGCACGGCCCGTCTAAACTTAATTCATAATGAATCATAAGGATACTACAAAAATGTATATTTTTCAAGATTACTCACAGCATAAAACTTCTACAAAAAAGGTTGCCCATGCCTGATTTAAACTATAGATGGGCAACCTCCGGCCCGCGGGCTACATGCGGCCTCGAGTAAGATTTGCCCGGCCCGCTACTGAATTCTTTCGTTGCATATTAGCACGGCCCGTCTAAACTTAATTCATAATGAATCATAAGGATACCACAAAAATGTATATTTTTCAAGATTACTCGCAGCATAAAACTTCTACGAAAAAAGGTTGCCCATGCCTAAATTTTAAACTCAACTACTCTGATTTACTCATACTCACGATAACGTTGATTCATAAGTACAGGTTGCAATAAATATGAATGCGACGGCGACATCATACACATACACATTCTCCACTCATAAATCACCTCAGTTTGATTTCTAATGTCAGGAAAATACTTACAATACTTCCATGGTTTAATTAAACAGTTTGCCACCAGTATAAAGTACAAAAATATACAAAAACATAAAATTGTAAGTTTATACAGAAACATTTCGGGAAAATTATTTTTTTATTATGTATCATTTTTATGAGCAGGTAGTTAAAAATGGATAGCAATAGTGAGATTGAGGAAAAAATAAATAGCGGAGTTTTTCAATTAGTGCAAAAACGTAAGGGTAAAAGCGCAATATAATATGAAATAAGCAACACAAATCTACACATATTTCTTTGTTTAACTTTAGTAAAAAAACAACAGTAAAAAGGCAACAGAGCAAACACACAACCTCATAATGAGTATATTAATGTTCGTATGCGAAGTTCGAACCATGCTTATTTTGCATGGTCTATACCCATTGAGTTAAGGAGAGTCGAAATCAACAACGTCATAAATGTTGTTAAGTATGAGTTCGATGAGCACTTCAACCTTTCGAGTGGATATGAAGTTGGACAACATTGCAATAAGTATGAGTGCGTATAAGTACAAGAAATTATAAGTCATGATTCAACTCTACTCACTTTTCCACTACTCATTGCTGATCACTGATGTTGGACATGCAAGTTGAAACAAAAATGATGGCTTTCCATAACTCGCTATCTGTACCGCTTAAACTAGACAAGCAATGTAGATTTCTCAGCACCCGCGACTATTTTTACATCAATAAAATAGCATACAGTTAGCATATTGACACGTTCGCAGAATTCGTAATACACCATAGCCACAACATTATGCAATGTTATGTATTAAGGAATTTAAGGAAAGTAAAATATTTGTGGCCAAAAGGAACATAAATTAATATAAAATAAAATAAAAACAATTTATCATCGTTTCTCATTTACCTATCACTTGGCTATGATCATTATTTGATAATTTTGTTTTATATTTTGTTATTTAAATCGTGACACGGTTCAATCGCAAAAACATTTTGTTGTTATTGCAAATTAGATAACCGCACATATGTAGGATACGCTGACCTTCAGAGTTACGAATTTTAAAACATCTATCTCGAAGCTGTATTCTTAATATAAACGCAGTATACTTAAATTACTTAATACATAATCAATTACTCTGACTCGAACGTATCGTATTTGTGGTATAATCTTCGTGATGGTTCTTAATGAAAAAGAGCGTATTACTTTTTGATAGTGAGAAGCTATGATAATATAATCTTATAATGAAGTAGCATACTTCTTGAATAATTCAATCGGCGATCGTTCTTCCGTCCATAAGGCAATGTTACAAAAACTGTAAAGCATTTTGAGCAAACTGGGAACGTTAAAGATGCAAATCGAACAGGTGGTACAAAGTCTACTACGAATGCCAACAAAGTTTAGAAATAATGAAGTTTCATTGATGATTCGCAAACAACTTCACGTAGAGCCGTACATGTAAGTACATGATGTTCATGATGTAAGTCATTTTTCTATCTTGGATGACTATATAAAACATTATTTAAATACAAAATACACTAGTTCCAAGAATTAAGAGAAAATGAGTCCCACCGTAGATTAGAGTTTAATGAGATAATGATAAGAGAAATACAACTGATAGGTATTTCGTAAGCAACTTTCCGATAAAGCAACCTCTATACTTTTGTAAGTAAATCGATATAATTTATGGTATTGGAGTAACGTACATCCACTAGATGCATGAAGATCATACCCAAACACCACAAAACTTTTCATGGCAATTTTGCGTCAGACAAGTATGAACACTCCTAGATGTAAAGAGTGTGTTCTGTTGTCCCTTTTTGCCCCTAAATGCTTTCCATGTTATCCAAATCGGCTTAATACAATACTCCTGCGGTTGTAAGTCGTCAGCTGCTGAACACAAAACTATTTAAGGTTCTGTATGCCAGAAGTCTTTTGTAAGAAGAAAGAAACATCTGTAGCTTTGCCGAAGTTGCAATGTTCTTTCTAACGACATCAATGAGTTAAAGGTTACAATACTAAGCCTGAATGATGAACTAGTATCTAGAACCTTTTAAAGTGTTCGAGGAGATCCTTGATGACCTGAATAAGCGATATAACCCGAAAGCGAAACATTGTTCTTTTCAATGTCGCGAAAATGTTCGCAATGCCATTGAAAGGGCCGAACTTGATCTAGATTTGAGTCGGTCGATTTTAACATCGCTACCTGTGGTAGTGAACATCACAGGCGTTGGTATTCGCCGCCTTGACCAATACGTCTCTCTTGCGGAAATCGCAATCGCCTAGTCAAGACAAATAGCAGCAATGATGTTCAAGGTGTTATGAAAGATGCAAAACTATTTCTATTTATAACTGTCCGGAAGATAAAGTATTATAAGAAATTAGAAGCTGAAATGGATGCGCGGGTAGGCGAGGTGTCCAATAAAATGAAATATATACCAGGAATGCCCATAATCCAGACGACGAACGGGCACATACTATCGCAATATGCGTGGCCTACGAACAAAAACCCATGATTTCTACGTTAACCTTCCTATACTCACGCCAAATATGAAACACGTATACTATACTATATAAGTCGATCCCACAGACCGTATACGTGAGTATAGCAAGAGGTTAACTGCTTTCGATATTAGGTAATGTAGTTAACGCTGATATATTTCCTATTTCATTCTAAGACGGGGTCGACCATTTGACTTATTGCTAGTAAATAAATAATGTGCCGGTAGAGTGCTGCTGGCTTGTACATCTAACTTTATTGTATAGCAAATTAACATCGACTATATTACTGCTGCTGTGTCAAATATTGATGTTGCGAGTTGCAAATTTACGCACGATAGTTATAGAAATATTATATTTGTGATGTACTTATACTAGGTGAATTCAATACTACACACTGCATCAACAACTTGCTCAACAATGTGGGATCTAGTATCATTAATATTTTCATCAACTTAATGAGCTCAAAACAAATTAATCCAGTATTTAATTCTAGAGGTCGTTTGCTGGATGTAATTAATACAGATACTAGACATATTTCCATGTACATATATTGGAAATAAGTATGGTAATAATAACAATAACATCTTATGTATACATGGATACAGTAAAAGAAAAAGATATTAATAAAGAAATATTAATAGTGTGTGTGATGGTTACCAATCGCAATTACAACCTGGGCGACGTTCCTTGAATTTACTAGATTAGGGCACAGGACACCTTCACCTACTTCATTTGATATTCATTGAATATGGTTTCATAAATTCTGATTCTGGTTATAGTTACAGTGTTCAGTCATTTTCAATGAGGTTTAGATGAGCTGACTTGGATGGCTATCTACTATTTCCATTTCTGAATGCTCTTAAGACCATTGTTTCACAACTCTGGCCGTTGGCATGCGCTAGGGGTGAAATATTCTGTTCTAAAATGAAGATATATTGGGCTGCTGTTAATTTGGTGTTATAAAGTGCATCCCCAGCACGCTCGACAAATTCTTTTACTAGCTTTTGGTTTGACGAAATCTTTTTGGTAGCTGCTATTTGCTCTTTTGTAAACGAATGGAATCCAATTTTATGTACAATAAAATACCTTTCCGTCGGTGAAAACGACACTGATTTTCTGTTTGTGCGCGTAGAAATGCTATAGTGAGTACGGGGTTTAACGATATACAAGAGAGTTATGTACATACATAGCTAAATCAGAAACTGTAATTAAATATGTGTACGATAGACTACTTAAAAGCACTGGGCACACCAAAGCGAACGTGAACACAATATAACGAACACATAAACACGCAAACGCAGTGATACACAGCAAACGGTTGGCAGTTTGCATGGGAAAACAGGTAGCGCGATCAGGTAAGCAATCATGTAAACTGGTCGCGTATGTCGGGTTGTTCGCTCAATCAGTCACGAGCACGCCTGCCAGTTCTATTGTCATATTAATTATTACCGCCATGCGTTCAAAAATTATAGAACAGCACATAGAAGCAATTAAGGTTAATGAAGTTATGTATAATAGGTATATCTTTGGGCGGTCATAAGAATAGCAAATTGATCACAAGATGTGAGAAGAAATCATCTACAGCTGTTCCTACAATAAATACCTTTTCTTGAAACTGAGAAACCATATGATCTCCTTGGTATCTAAGCAGTGAGCGAACGAAAAACATATAAACAATTTTCGGAGAGTTTGCGCGAACTGTTCACTTTGATATGTTTACAATATTTCACGTTCGCGTACGCACTCCCCTTGGTGTGGGCAATGTGTAACGCTTATTGATTTTACTACTTGGCAGCTGTAACCCGAACATGCATATTACTATAGGTAATTAATAAAATACAAACGTTTCCTAACATTTTTCCTACACCTACACTAATCCGCCACAATCGACTAGAAATGTGAAATTTGTACACATAAAAATTCATGCACTAATATTTGCGTAATCACTGCCGCAAATTGTATCGTGTACATTTGGTGAAGGAACCAAAGAAATTAGTAGGCGGACTACTTGATTCTTTCGACATTTTTGGAAGGAGAACAAACCAAGAAGCATACATAAAATACTCAGTTCTTACGAGTCCAAATATTTTCGCCAAGTAATGCACACTGCCGATAAATAAAGTATCAACATGATTGGCAGGTGTCAATCTAATGCATAAGTAAACTTACAATTAATTAATACACTTGCAAGTAGGTGCAATAAAAGCAGAAAAATTAAGAGATAATATGTAACATGTATGTAGTTGATAAGTAGATACTACATTAACCACTATATACGTGTGGCTTGGTAATATTGTAAGAGAAAGATAACGTTACACAATAATGAAATAATTTGGTAAAAACGTAGGACCTATAAATTAACGACATGAAGTCAATGTTACCTAAATTCCCGCGTAGAATGCATTGTTATGTTCTTTACTCAAATATGCTCATTAGAACTTGATATTTCCAATAAGAAAATTTCGCTGAAATGCGAAACCGTATTAAATGCTTTCAGGAAACGGGGATATGCTTATTTATAGTTTATGCTCGGTTCTCGTCTGCGGAGGAAATATTCAAAATGGAAATAGTAGCCCGCAAACTGGCACTAACTCAATCTTAATTCGACTTTAAGTTGTTTAATTCTAGTTTTATGCGAGGTTGCACAGTATGCACGCGATTACATTCCCCGAGTCTCGGATTTGTATTGCTCATGGGAATTTTAGCGTTATTAATACCCTAAACATACTAAATATGTTTATACTACATTTAATTTTCTATGCAATTGCTCGCAATTAGGAGTCTATTTTCTGAAATGAATTACAATCACACGAAGTTTCGGCCGATGCAGTTCCTTGAAACCAAAGTACGTAAGTGCAATTTAGATAGCGAATCGATGTTCACATTTTAATGTTAGTTAATCTAGCTAGATAATTACTTCTATAAATAACATCAGGGTTAATGCTACTATTACTACAAATGAAGTAAGAGCTAATTTCTTTCCTGTAACTGCAAATTTATTCAAAGATGGTGTAATTGTTGAAACATATTAGGGACTTAATTTTAGTATGGTGAGGCATTTTTCAGAGAATAATAACTGCGACCTGCATATATTAACTCAAAAAATAAGTGTCCTTGAATAAAGTTCTTTAAGAACTAATGTATATTGGTGTATTTTGATAAGGCACTAACGTGCGCAAAGCAATACTAGAAGTTTTCTTAACAAGGCGCAATAACGAGTAGCAATCGATTAATAGCCGATACACAAATGCCTAATATTTTCAACTTGTCCTATACATGAGTAGCTCTATCGCTTTCATCCTCAAAATCGTACATACCACACCCCCACGTCCCCAGAGGGTATAAGGGCGAGAGAAGAAGAATAAATAAGTGTTGATATTTTGGATTGCTTATTGTCCAGTTTCAATTTAAATTCAGAAAGAATTATTGCAAGATTTAAAAACTAAACATTATTGTGAAGATAAATGGAACGCTGAAACCGCATTGAAATCTAAATATTCTCTATATCACAGATCCACAATTACAAATGCATCAAATAATTTATTTACAAAGATGTGATTTAGGATATTCTATGCTGTTCACGGGGACTGTTGCAATGAACGGAAGATTCTTCAAAATTACATACATATGTATGGCGAAAGTGCAATAGTTTAGTAGTGTAATATAGACGAAACTCAGCTTTCTTTCTCACTTTGTACGTTTGACTAGCCGGGTTTGAATTACGGAACTTCTGCTCCAATTCGGGTAACTTTTATATCTTTTACAACGGCAATGGGCAAGAATAACTATCAGAGTTCAGTCTGGTTATTACGCTTTTATTATGGATCCCATAAAAGAAAAATAATGTTGACGCAATAGATGTACAGAACAAACATATAATTAAAGCAAATTCCGCAACGTAAACATAAGAGGAATTATTTACAAGACACGCAACAATCACTGGTCAAAACAAACAGGTATGTATACATCTTTATTACACAAGTTTTCCGGGACTTGATTAACCTACCGGGAGCGTTCATAGGTGGCGGATAAGGAACCGGCAAGTTTTCTTGATGGAGGGCTTGATCAGTGGCACCTATAAGTAGAGTGAGGAGACCTAAAAACCTGAAAAATCCTTTGGAAAAACTGTCGCCGCCGGTCATCTCTCCCAACCTACATAGTAAGGCAACGTACTCAGAGCTAAGTGGCCACAGGAATATATGTGGTCGCGAACGTTCTCCTTGGGCAAGTATGTACGCCTTGCGTCTGCATTGGAGGAACTGCAGATATTAATCCTTATTTCTTCTATACTCGTGGGACGAAGATGGAGAATATATAGGAAAAAAACAACAAAAGACACCGCTGGAGTCTGAAGAGAATCCAAAGCCGGTTGACATTATTGAGCCTCCACTTGCAATGGAGACTGATGAGACTTAAGCAGGTAAGACACAAACGTAGCGGACCAATATTGAGAACGTTGTGCAACAAGACCACGCACCCATAAGGAGAAGAGCTCTCTCGTGCACGCAACGCGAGAAAAAGAAACAACTTGAAAGCTCGCCAATAGTGAAGAACTACCAAAACACCATAACATAAAGTCGGCACCACGAATGTTTACAGTTACGTCATCAACTGAACAGTAGAGTAAAGACAAGCGTTATATAAAAATCGGAAACTTTTTCGCATACGCACACGAGATAGTAGTATTTAACATATGTCTTAAACATTGAAGACATACGGCCATATTTTATTAAGTATCAATGAACTAGTTAAAGTGAGATAAAACATAATCGAGTAATGCGTTAATAAGAGCATTTATGATTTCTACCGCAGTGTAGGCAATCTTGGATAATACAAAAACAGAAAATACCGCTCTCTTGTCAGTTGTCAGTTGCTATTTTCTTCGGAGTGTTTATTGCGTCTATTAGTTTTATTCCATTCCCGTTCTCCTTGTGCTAAGAGTTCATTTGAGAACTATAGAGAAGTAAATTGATTAGTTTGTGGTAAGTCTTGAGATTTGATGAGTATAGAAATATTTAAAGCATTTCGTTGTGTGTGCTCCTAGGTTATAATTCAAGATGCCCGGTAGACGACTTGTTGTCAAGAATTGGTTAGCCGTTTGCTTGTGTATTTCGAACAAGAAAAAAAAAGCTAGAGGTCCTTTACTAACTGTTGATGCGGTTCATGAGGTAAATTGTAATTATTATTAATTTAACGGTTATAAGTACAAATTGTAGCGAGTTGCGAACGCTTTGGGTATTTCTATTAAGACTGTGTTCAATATAAAACACAAGAACAAAGCCACACCTGCTGTTCCTTCATCCAGTACTGCGACTGCCTTATACAAACCAAGGGCTATGCCAAAGACACGTGATATGGCAGAGAGGGTGAAAATGGATGTTCGAAAAGTAATTTATGAGATGTACCAGGACAGTAAATAAATTTGTACAATTAAATTCTAGTTCTAATAAAATATATTTTTATAGAAAAGCATGTAACATACTTTTTGCAGAAATATTTTAGAGACTAGCTCTACTTCACTGGGACGTTTACTGCATGGTTTAGGGTTTAAATTTAAAAAGACGATAACCGCAGAGCCCTTATGGGGAAAAATGATATCGCAGCATTGCGATTTTCCTTTTTAAGAAAATATCAAAAAATATTGAGTTGCCCTTTACAAAGAGATATTGTATTCTTGGATGAAACCTGGATTTTTGCTAAGGGAAGTCAAACCAAATCGTGGCAAGATGACAATATTAAGAGTGTGAGAAAACCAGAGGGTTATGATGGGAAACGGTTTATTGTCCTGCATGCTGGTACAAGAAATGGCTTTATATCTAACACAAACTTAATATTTAGTTCAAAATCATCTACAAGTGATTACCATGGCGAGATGAATAGTGATTTATTTAAAAGACACAACTAATCCCTAATTTCGAAGAACCATCGTTAATTTTAATGGATAATGCTCCGTATCATAGTGTTTTGCTTGAGAAGTCACCAAATCAAAGTTGGTCCAAAGATGATATTATTACTTGGTTAAATAATAATCAAATCCCCTATGAAGCCACTATGAATAAAAATGAACTTCTGGAAATAACCAAGAAAAATAAAAAAAAGGTTTATGTTATAGATGAATTGCTTCGAGAACATGGACACAAAGTCTTAAGAATTCCTCCGTACCATTCTGATTTTAATGCTATCGAGTTAATATGGGCACATGCTAAAAGTTATTACAATAATTAAATTGGTCGATATGGATATGGTGATGCACAAGTTTTAAATATGTGGCACGAAAGTTTGGACACTTGTACACCAGACATTTGGAGAAACTGTGTAGACCACACAGAAAAGTTAATTAAGGAGTGGTATGAACGAGAAGCCAAAGTAGACGACTTTATCTTAACAGTTAATTGTGGGTCAGAAGATGAAAGACACCGATTGAATCTTATTTAATAACGCTTCTCTCTTTCAATTGAGATTTGTTGACATTTTTATATGCCGTATATTTTGCTTTACATATGCTATTATTATGTTCGTATGGATGTACTATATTTCTTGTTTACTTTACGTCATTACAAAAATAAAACAAAATCGTTATGTTGTGTGTCATTTCTCTATGGCAATAATAATGCTGAATGGAAAAAGAACAATACTGGCTTTATCCTATTCAATTATATTCTAAGCACTGAATTAATTTATATTGACAGGTTAATTAACATTAAAGGAAGTTTATTATTTACAATCCTGTAAGTTGCAATCTTTCAAATTCAATGTTAACAAGACAATTGAGTTTTAAAGAAAAGTGTAATAGAAAATCTATTGCAAATGTTCATAACCACAAAATATTTGACAACTAAAATTTCGTGTTATTTATTACAAATACAGTTGATGTTCGTGAATTTGTTTCATACACTGTGTACGTCATAAACAATTATGACGTAACTGTAAACATTCGTGGTGCCGACTGTACATACATTATGTGTATATACAGCTTTTTCATAAGTTATGCATCAAATAAAAAAGTTTAAACAAAGTAAAACAGAATTATGAGAGACAAAAAGACGAAATTAATTTTTGAAGTCTAGGAAAGAACTCGCATGAGTTTGTTGAAATGCTACTGATTTTACTTATGTTTGTAGTGTAAACATAGAAATATAAACAGTACAAGCATTTGGTTATATCTTAGCGATGAAGTGAATATTACGATAGGAACGTCGCGAATGTTTAGAGAGAGAAATATAAACACTCGAAAAATGCGATGAATATGTGCAGCGACGTCAAGTGTATTGAAAGTTATGTTGCACTCCCCTACTAACACAAGAAAGTATTTATCTAAATCCATTTATGAAAATTTATTCCAGTAAATACGTTTATCTATCAATACTTCTTTTCGTCGGAGTAACTTTTCTGTTTTCTGCGGACCTGTCTGACCTAAATACGATCAATTTTCGTTCCTATTATTACAGAAAAGCCGAAAAAAATATAAAGTTTCCGTTCTGTTTGGATCCCCCTTTTTCTTGTCTTTCTTTTACACTCATTGACTCGCTTTTATCTCATATAATATTGTAAATAAATTTGACGCATTAGCTATGTATAGCAAATATAACGTGTTCTATCGGAAGTAGTTAAAACACGGCGCCATTATATATATATATATATATATATATATATATATATAATCTGTCTGTCTGACTAACGTAAAAAGTCAATAGTCCATAAGACGTATTTTTGATTTGATCTGTTTTATCATAATAGAATAAAGACTGCACATGTCTTATATTGTTTATTTATAAAATATATTGTAATGATCGTAATGAGCCTTGCATCAATAGTAAGTAAGCGGTCAATATTTGGTCCATAACCCACGTTTCTCTTTAACATCGTTAATTCTGCAAGTCATACTATTAATAGAATATGTAATTATTATCTCTGGCATCGTTGTCGATGTTTTCCTATACATGCTTTATTACTACAGCCATAACGTAAATACCCGATATTGAAAACATTGCGTTGATGTGAACACAAAATTCGTAGTCTAGCATTATAAGGAACGCTCGATAACGTAAAAGTATTGTTAGAAGCAAGTTCGATAATCCGGTAACGTAAACAGATCTACGAAGGCAATGATCAACGAAGATCGAATTTAATCGGGACAATTTCCGATCGCCTACGAATAACTTCGAGCGTTACAAGTGCGTTATAAGTTACATATGAAAAGCCCAGTTTGATCAATCACCGAGTTATCCAATTATGCAGGGGAGTACCCGATTTATGTAGCATGTATCCATTTTTTAACTTAAAGGGGCGACTTATGTGGTGGGGATTGGATTTTTCGAGGGGAAAAAGTGATAGTTATGATAGTTATCAACAGATGTCTCACCTGGTACGTAATCTATCCATAAATATAAGAGACATAACGCGCCATAGCTACTTTGCAATGCGTAGAAAGTCTAAGTGAAACAAAATACAATTGTCATCTCACTCTATGATCTTAATCGACCCTCATAATGCAGTTGCACAGTTACATAGTACTTTAATATTAATGTAACCAGTTCCACATTGTAATTATCCAACACATTCTGTAATAGAATACGCTTTTGCATACTTCCTGTGTTAAACGTGGCGGCCAATCTCTTAATAATTTTCTTCTTTAAGACCATTATTATGCTGGAAGTGATAAACAATGCTATACTCTATTTTTTAATTCGGAGGAGTGTTTTTAAAATGAAGCGCTAAAAGGTAGAGTTGCTATTGGTTAGTTTTTGACAAAAATCACAATAGCAAAATTCGATCTGTTGCTGGCCGCCATACTATTACAACAGCTGTTGCCGTATAGATCACCTATTTTGTGAGTACGTTTGTTTTTAATTTTTCTAATTAAACTTGCGTTGTAATAGTAAAATAGTTCTTTTAAGAACTAATCGGCTGATATACTCTCCGTCTAAAACATTTTCATAACGCTTTTCGTGAATATGGAAGAAGTCGCAAGCACTTCAGAAACGCAAATATCCCCGCCGAGAAGGCGAAAATATCTGACTTTGGGACATCTATGTATGATTGAGAAGCATAATATATTAAATATATTCAAAAAGTACGAGCTGATAACCCCAGAATGAAGATTACAGCTATTGTCGCAAGAATATCGAGTATGATAGGTTGGTATTATAATACATTACCATCATTAGGGGTATATAATTATATCTTATTTTTAGGAGTGGCCCAGTCTACTATCTATCGTACCATAAAAGAATATAAGGAGAAAGGACAAGTTACCCCACCTAAGCAAAGTTCTGGAAGGCACTCTTTAATTGGTGATTGTGATGAAATTGTAAAGAATTCTATAAGACAATTAATTCACTTCAGCTTTTTTATGAAAACGAACTTCCTACACTTGATAAAGTGCTGAATGAAATCAAACAGCGTGATGATTTACCACAAATGAACCGTTCAACATTGTATAAATTTATGAAAATGTTAAACTTCAGGTCAGTGTCGATGTTGAAAAAAATATTGAGTATTTAGGTATTCCAATTTATGTTTTACATACTTTAATATGTTAGAATAAGTATGATTTATTAATTATTATTGTATGTATTATTGTTGTAGGTATATGAAGAGAGATCTAAAAAGTATTTTGATAGAACGTGACGATGTAATCAGGTGGAGAAGAAGGTATTTGATGACAATTAAAGATTATCGTCGTCAAAATCGACCAATTTATTATTTGGATGAAACATGGCTAAACGAGGGTGTTACCAAACAAAAAGTTTGGGTAGATGGCAATATAAAAAGTCGACGACAAGCGTTTAATGATGGACTGACTACAGGCTTACGTAATCCTGCAGGGAAAGGAAGACGTCTAATTATTTTGCACATAGGATCTGAAACTGGTTTTGTGGAGAATGGCTTATTGCTTTTCGAAGATATAAAGAAAACAGATTATCACGAAGAAATGAATGCCGATGTGTTTGAAAGATGGTTTCATCAGATATTAGCAGTGCTACCAGACAATCCTGTTATTGTTATGGATAATGCTACATACCATAGTCGTAAGACTGAAAACATTCCTATAACAACATCTAGAAAAGGCGATATGCAGGCTTGGTTGAAATCAAAAAATATTCAATATGATGCAGAGATGGTTCGGACTGAACTTCTTCATTTAATTCGTCTTAATAAAGATCAATATAATACACATGTGACAGATGAGATGGCCAAAAGTTGCAACAAAACTGTGTTGAGGTTACCACCTTATCAGTGCGAACTCAACCCAATTGAATTGGTGTGGGCTCAGATAAAAAATGAGGTTTTTATCAAAATTTTTGTTAAAATTTGCAATGTTTGAAACAAGTTTTCTCAGAGTATACGACATATTTGAGATTGATAATATAACATACCCTAGTTCATTCCTTTCACTTTCGGTTTGTTAATGGTTTTATTAAAAGGAATGCTTAATTTTCCAGTTTTGTATCCTACAAATTTGTGACAAGGAGCACTATACTGCATAAATATTTTTTAGGGCATTTATGTATTGCTCTTGGCGCATTGTACCTTCTACAAAATATAACGGACCGGGCCCGGCTTCAAACCATTACATGCGATGGCTGTTTTATAGTATAAAAATCCGTGGACTCTGTGAGACGTTCGCGAGCTTGGCGGCAGCAGATTGCGATTCCTGTTCTCACACACAAAGCGAACTCTTCTCTCTCACTGACGATAATATTATAAATGGTGCAAATATTAATTTAATAAAATTGTTCTATTAAGTTATGTATCTTTTCCCAACCCTGTGTAATATTGATATTCTCTTGCAAAATGAAAACGTGCACGTTTCATTTTTTGCCGTTAAACGCGACTATTTAGTATCCGGCCCATTAGGTGATTTTCATATAGTCGACACCTAACAGTTCTAGTTAGAGCTTGTTACTGTAGCAAATTTATTACTTATAGCCAATTTCACAGTCAGATCTGTGTGTTCTTCTTTCACGATTACATTTGCCTCACCATTGTATAGAGGTGCTAATTACAGAAAGTAGCTACGTTTTCTTAATTATTAGTGGTGAATTTTTGCCCGACTGTAAAGGAAACTGTATAACAGCTTTTTAATTGCGGGTTAAATCTTTACCCCGTCGTTTTTTACTAGAAAAAATTTCCCAAATTTTTGCTAATCGTAAACAATTGCATAGCCGGCGTGGTCT
The DNA here is from genome assembly GCA_038088585.1 of Chrysina gloriosa. Lineage (NCBI taxonomy): Eukaryota > Metazoa > Arthropoda > Insecta > Coleoptera > Scarabaeidae > Chrysina > Chrysina gloriosa. The sequence continues at coordinate 31,310,231 of CM076091.1, forward strand.
AATGGTTAAGATGTTTGGTCGCCCTCAACTGCGGTACCGATGGTCTGCGTTCAAAACTCAGGCGTTCCAGTGAGTGGCGCACTCAGTCGCGCCAAACATCGACTACCCACGCTGGTTCTGAATAAAGGGTAATAATGCGATTGGGATCATCACATATCATTTCAGAATTGATCGCTTGCAGGTCATGCTCCTTCATGGCGCGGAAGTTAAATAATTATATATAAAAAGAGAAATAGGATAATTATTATTATTGTGGCTTTAGACCCCCGAAGGGGTTGAGTCTCCTATTCGGATCTCTAGATCATTCCAATTTGGGAGATTAGCCCCTTCTTCTGATTATATGCTTTCACATAATTTCTTCCATAGTTTCCTGTTTTTCATTTTTGTTTCCAATTGGTGTGTCCGGTCCTTCGTATATCCTGCTCTACTTCCTTCAGCCATGTACTCCTCGGTCTTCCTCTCCCTCTTCTGCATGCCGGCTTCCACTCTGTCACATCATATATTACTACTCCTGGAGCCGCTCTCCATACATGTCCGAGCCACCTTGCTCTTGATTGCTTAATTTTTTCCACTACATCCATTTCTATTTCTTGTGCCAATTCCTCGTTCGTCCTTCTTCTGTATTCATTCTCGTTTAGTCTAATTGGTCCTAGGATAGTTCTCATTACTTTTCTCTCCACTATTCTTAGGTCCTCCTCATCCTTCCTTGGCATGGACAGCGTTTCTGTGGCATGCAGCACTGTTGGTCTAATTATTGTTTTATAGATCTTCAGTTGCTGTTTTTGCTTAATGTCTTACTTTTTAATAGCCTTCTATTTGCGTAGAAAATCCTGTTTGTTGTGATTATCCTCTCTTTGATTTCTACTTCACGCTCGCACTTATCGGTGATTGTCACTCCCAGGTATTTGAATCTTTCCAACTCCTCAAAAGCATACTTTCCTATTTGGATTTTCTTCTTTTCGCATTCTCTATCTAGTCGCATTATTTTGGTTTTTCTTCATTGATTTTCAATCCCATTTTTGCTCCCTCTGTGACTATTTCTTCCAGCACCTCCTTCATTTTACCCCTGTTTTTTTTTGTTATTAGTGCAATGTCATCAGCGTACGCAACTATCTGTTCTCCTCTTGTCCTTAATGTCCCCTTCTTTATCCTTTGGAGTACATATTGTAGAGCATGTTTAAATAGGGTTGCTGGCAGTGCGTCTCCTTGCCTTACTCCTTTATTGAAATCAAACTCTTCTGTCTCCCCTTTCTGCGTTAAGACACTCGCTGTTGTTTTTCCATTGTCATCGGTATTAGCCTCTTCAATTTTGCGCCTATACCCAGCTCCTCTAGCGCTCTTCTTACTTCATTTCTATTAATGCTATCGAAAGCTTGCTGGAAATCTATGAAAAGCAATTCTATTTCTATTTTGTAATGCTAAGCGTTTTCCATTAGTTGTTGTACTGTGTGTTTACTGTATCTATCGTTGATTTTCCTTGTTTAAATACGTTTTGAAATTGCTCCACTGTGTCCTTTGTTACTCCTGCTAATCTCCTCTGCAGCAGTGTGGACAGCAGCTTGTATGCTGTGTTCAGCAGGGCGATCCCTCTATAGTTGTTACATAACCTCTGGTCTCGTTTTTATGAATTGCTATTATTTGTCCCCATTCCCAATCTTGTGGCATTTTTTCCTGCTGCCATATTTTTTTAATCAGCTGGTATAGTTTTTCTTTAATTTCTTGTCCTCCATATTTGAACATTTCCATTTTTATCCCGTCTTTCCCCGGAGACTTCCCATTTCGGCGTTTGTTTATAATTTCTTCTATTTCTGCTCTTGTTGGAATGTCCAGCTCCTCTGCTATATCGTCCATGTCTTGCTCTTGCTCATTTTCTACTGGAGTCTGTATTTCATGTTCCGTTAGAAGGTGCTTGAAGTGTTCTTTCCATATTTGCTTGTATTCGCGTTCAAGCTCTGTAACTCTTCCTTCTTTGTTTCTTATTCCCTTTACTATTCCCTTGTATACTTTATTGTTTTCCCCGATTTTCTTGCAAAATAACCTCGTATTATTTTTTTATTTTCTACTTCAATTTCCTTTATTCTGTCATCCATCCAGTTCCTTTTTGTTTTTCTTACTAACTTTTTGCATTCCCTTCTGATTTTTTCATATTCTTTTCTGTCCTCTTCTCTCCCGCTGTTTAACCAGGTCAATTTCCTTTTGTTTCTTCTTTGCGTAAGGTTTTCACATTCATCATTATACCACTCATTTGACGCCCTCCTCTTTTCTTCTCCCAGGATTTCTTTTGCTGCTTCGCTGACACAATGCCTTATTCCGCCCCATTCCGCCATTCTATGTCATCATCATCCTCCAGATTTACTTTGTCTTGCACATTTTTTCATAGTTACGTCTTACTTGTTCTATACTCAGTTGAGACGTATCCCATCTACACCTTGGGCGTCCGCTTGTCCTATTTCTCTTTATTTTCAGTCTGATTGTTGCTATCACTATGAAGTGATCAGAGTCAACATCGGGTCCTCTGTATGATGTTACATCTGTTATTGAGGATTGCATTCTTCTATTTACTAGGACCTGGTCTATTTGCGTGTATGTGTCTTTCCCTGGCGCTTTCCAGGTTAATTTGTGCCATTTTTTGTGCTTGAACTTTGTACTACTGTTCACTAAATCTATACTTGCTGCTACATTGGATAGTCTTTGCCCATTGTCATTTGTCTTCTCATTTAAAGTGAATTGACCCGCTATTTTCTTTATAGTCGCTTCTCTTCCTATCTGCGCATTAAAATCTCCCATTATTAGCCACATGTCTTCTTTTGGCATCTTCTCTATTTCGTCTTCTAACCACCTATAGAACTTTTCTTTCTCTTCCTTTTGCGATACTTCCGTTGTCGCACATATATTTAGGATTGATATGTTTAAAGGTTTGGCTTGAATTCTCAAGTATGCCAATCTTTCATTAATTGCATTAAATTCCATTATGCTCTCTATTAGTTTTCCCATTATTATGAAACCTACTCCTTGTTGACCCTGCTTTTCTGCTCTGCAATATTTTAACGTGAAGTTTGCCTTGTTTATTTCACCTTGTCCTTTCCACCTCACCTCCGGGATTGCTACAAGGTCTATCCCATATTTTCTGATTTCTTCTACCACTTCTTGCATCTTCCCTGGCTTTAGCATCGTTCGTACGTTCCATGTTGCTATCTTCATTTTGCCCTTTGTTTCCTTTTATGCATGGGAGACATTTTTCATCTCCCGTTTCTTTTCCGTTTGCATATCCTTTACCATTGCTGTATTCGTCATCCGGGCCTTGATTACATCATTGATTGTTTCTTTGCTGTCCTCTTCAGTCTTCCCTTTTATCGCTCTTTTATATCCCGTTACATTCCCACTTGCTTCGTTTTCCCGCTCGTATTTCATTGCCACTGTCATTATGTCTATAGCCCCCTCTTCGTTCCCTTTTAGTTTTTGAATTGTAAGTAGTTCTTGTGACTGCATGTATTTTCCCTCTACCTTCATAATTTTCTTCTTCGTTTGACGACCTTTGGCTGAATGTCCTAGTCTTTATTGTGTTCGGTTCCGGTGTGTTACGTTGTTTCGACTGCTTAATCTCTCTTCTCACCTCTTTTAGCGTGTATATTTTCTCGTTTATTAAAATTTTGTTGTATCTCAGGTATGCTTGATTACCATCTTCGCTCTCTCTTTTCGCAATCTCTATCAATTGTTTTCTCTGCTTCATCACTTCCTTGCAATAACACTCATCTATTCATATTCGCTTGTGCGCATCTTTTAGCTTTTTCTTTATGCTCAGTATTTGGTTACGCAACTTTTTGTTTCTGTTTCGATTTGCACCGGTCCTACTCCCTCATCCAATCTCCCGCCCAATATCTCCACCTACACCAAATCCACTCTCGTATCCATTTCCATACCTTTTCACATATTATCTTTGCTATTTTCTTCTTTAAGTTCTCTTCTGTCTCGTTATCCTCTTCCCGCACTCCAAAAATAATCAATTTTTTATCTCTCGCATCTCTTTCCAATATGTTAATTCGTTCGTCCTGCTCTTTAACCTTTTTCTTAAGTTCTTGGTTTTCCGCCTCCAAATTCAGCATTGCATTCAATGTTTTGTCAAGTTTTTGCTCTACGCTGTCCAACTTGCTTAGTCTCTCATTGATCTCTCCCAATTTCTTCAATATTTCTTCCATTTTGTTGTGTATGGTTTATAGATCCTCTTTAGTCCGTCTCTGTTGTGTTTATTTCTGCAGCGTAAATATCTTGCGCCGATCTTGCGCCGATCTTGCGCCGATCGACCCCTCGTTACCGTAGTACCTTCTTCCTTTACTACGCTGTTTTCTTGAGGTTATGTTCCGTTCATGCAATTTTTATATTTTATATTTAAGTATAGCCAAGTATTAACCTCCAATTCTGCTGTTTTACACTCTGTTACAGGTAACCACCTTTATATATTCACTGATTCTACTTTGCTACTATATCTGTTCGTAATTATTCAATAATCATTATAAATTTCTGAGGTATTGTAGCCAGAGGTGAGGGTCGACATTTGACTTTTCCAGTCGAATTTTACATCAGGATCTACTGAACGTGACTCACCACAAATTTGTTTGTTCACAATAGAATGTCTGTTTTTAAATCTATCGATCCATCCAGTTGAAGCGGTAAAGTTATTCGAAGACGGTCGGCCACATGGAGGGCCTTTTCTTGTAAAATTAGGCCACTTACCGGGATGTTGGAGCACCTGGCCTGGATGAACCAACTTTTTCAGAATCGTTTCTAGCTCTTCATATTCCGCAGATCGTATTTTTTACGACTGGTTCCCTCATGCGCCGAAACAAATTCACTCCAGCAGCGTAAAATTGTACGTAAAGTTGAAGTATTCGTGTTTTTTGACGCCGCAAAATCTTTTGATTTAAATTGGATTTATCAAAGTCTTTTATAAGATCACTTTTTCTTTTAACGAAAACGATTTACGCGCTATGTTGCTAGCAGCGTAAAAAGTGAAGGACTGAAAGGAAACCGTGATTCCCCAACCGCCAGATGAATAAGTCAGATTCTCGGAAAATTGTCTAGCCAATATTCGTGGAACATCTTGGTGGGATTTGTTGATGCTAATATTTCATAGAAATCGTAATGATGTTCACTTCCCAGAAATATGTAGACCATTTCCATCTGCTTTTTAAACATTTATTTTAATTTAATCATATCCCTTTCTAGTGTTTGGAAAATAAAGTTAAAAAGTAATAATTGCAGTATGTATGTACATTTAAAAATATCCTTCAATGGAGTGTTATAAGTGGGAAATGGGAGCGTTATAACGAATAAAAGTACTACAGGAAATTAGTCCCTGGGACCGGGACGAAGGGAAAAAAGCGTTATAGCCGGGAAATCGTTATAAGCGGGAGCTTTATAAGGAAGTTTTACTGTATTATGTTTTAAACGTTACCGACAATTTGTCGTCTACCAACAACGAACGCCTTCGATAATGCGCACACAGGAAATGCGTAACATAGATTAGAAACTTCGTCGGTCGGCTGCTGTGCGAACTTACAAAAACTGATTCATCGAGCGTCGACGAAATACATGTAACCCCTGAATAGACACAAGCGACAAAGTGTGTCGGCAACTCTGATGTTCGTGTGGTCGATTTGAATGACCTCTAAATAGCTCAGAACTTAGCTAACACCACTTGGAAAATACGAAAAGTGCACATTTCTTGATTTTAATTGAAAAATATTAGAGTTGTGGGTTAGAAGAATAGTATTTGCTAAAAATGTAAATCAAAGAAGCAAAACAATTGTATATTTTAATTCTAATATGCACACACTATCGCAGTGTAATAACATTAATGAAGCTAGCCAAATATTACCACTATCGTCGTATTTAAAATATGGTTGCGGGCCATGTGCATACAAAATTTAGCACAAGATTTTCTAACTTTGTCGTTTCTGTCTATTCTGTGGTGTAACCCATTACGTAGACTACGATTCGAATGGATCGACCATTTTACAGAAACTTAGCATGAAACCATATTACCCGAACGTCGTCTTGAACTGACCTTGCCCCACCGACCACGCACGATCGCTTTGTTTAGATAACCGCTGCTTATGTACCAAACGTTTAGTATAAAAATATTAGGGCCGGCTTGTTCGATACCTAACCGGCCGCACCCGGTTTAAAGTAGACAAATCTTTCGATCTCTAATCACATGCATATTAAATAAAACGTTTATGACAATCGTATTTATAACGTTTAGAACAATCGCAGAAACAAATAGATTTGAACTGTTTTGAATAAAACATTGAAGCGCTTAGCCGAAAACGTGTTAATTTCTCGAAGATGTATGTAAGTATAAGTTGCCATGCATTTTTGTAACCAAAAATGTTTACCTTGAAATAAAGCTCATATATAGCAATATGTATTTTTACGATCAGTTTTTATATTGTAAAAGTGTCAATTTGATCTGTCTGAATAAATGTGTTTTATTACAAATATATCAATAATGTCTGTCCAAATAAACCAGCATAAAACCAGAAAAGTCTGTTTTTTTATATCCCCACGTAAGCGGGAAAACGCTTGATGCTCTCTCCCAACCAGGAGACCGTAAGAGAATCCTATCTGACGAACATCCTCTGGTAACAGCAAAGCATACTATGGCACTCGCATTTGTTTAAGGAGGTACTTTGCCCTCTTTTACAGCGCAATCTACTACGACGTTCTAAAATACTATATGCGCACGCACACTTTCCATTTGATAAGGATAATTATCTACCACACCCCATTCCGTTTTTACTATGTATTTCTCGATAGTAGAAATTGCTTTAACTGAATCTAAGGAAGCAATAAATAAAACTTCTTTGGCACAGGACGGAAATTAAAGATTGAGGAATAGGTATAGTTCTCTGAACAATAGTGAATTTCTCGGTATTGGTTAATACATGAAATACCTAACGGATTAACTAACAACAAATTTATTTAGCTACATTTTTTGTTTAAAGAAATAGATTTAATAAATTCGAAATAACTGCGTATTAGTACGTAATCAGATACAGATAAAGGTTGATGTATAGAGTAGTTTGTGATATTTCATGGGAAATTCCAAATGGCTCCTTTTATCTCAATCTTAGAATTAATCTTCCTTGGGGTAATCGTGTCGGTATATCATCTTCGAACCGGGCCGGATTTCTTCATTACAGTCTTTTGAAATAGCCGGATCGTTCGAACTGCCGGTATTAATTGAAGTTTTTCGCTTTTTGTTTAATTGAAAACGGTGGTAAGAACGACGAAGTAAGATATTAAACTGCGAATTCTAATTGAAAAAAGAGCGTTGCCTTTTCGGTTTGTAAAAATAGCAACATTATGTTAAGCAGCAAGCAATTCACTATTTCACAAGTTAGAAACGCATATTTGTATATTTCAATTACCAAAACATGCAAGAATGACTGAGAAGGTAATAAAGGCGCATCACTTCGTTGATCTATTAAAGTTGATCAATAAAATAAAACGTGAATCTTTGTTTCAACTAAATTGATCAACTTCTTAGTGGATCGAGAAAAGTTTTCAAGATGAAACCTGTTTTACAATGTGTGAACCTTAAACCACTGCCGTGTTAATATAAAATTTGTTAAGTTCTCTGCATGTATTTTGTTTTGCAATTTCTTTAATAATAAGTAAGAGATTTAGTTAACAAAATACGCCTCAAGTGGTCTGAAGGAGTTGTGCTACCAGTTCTGTACAGTATGTAATGATTTCTATATTTCCCTTCTCTCTATTACTCTAATGTTGTTTCCTTCAGCAAAATTTTGAAGGTTCCCAACTGATTTCTGCTTAAATTCAATGCGTCACTTACAAACAACGTGTTATGTTTTATGCTGTTGTAATAAAATGTTGTTAGTTACACCTTACAAGAATTGCTATAGATCTCAAACAATTGCATTCAATTGCCGTCAGTTTTAAATGTGTCTAATTAAATTTTTACTGATAAACTTTAATCAGTCAACTAAACTTGATTCAGGACAACATGCTTAAGATTGAGTAAGAACGTAAATTTGTGATTGAATTAAAACGCTTAGTCCGTTTTGAACTAATTTAATAACCCTTCAGGTTTCGCAATTACCGAAAACGTTAGTATGTTCTTATTTGTATGTGACGCATAATGTTTTATGCATTGAATTTACATTCGATTAAATATAGGGATGTGTTCACTTCAACCATTCGTTGGCACACGGGCAAAAAGAAAATTATTTCTTAACAGCATGATGTTCCTACTGACATAAAGTTGCGTTAATTATCAGTTTTAAGGGTTAGAAAATCGAAACGGTTGGATAAGGAGGAAGGTCGTCAGATACAAATATTGCAAATATTGGAGCGAATTATTTTGAAAACTACGTTAGCAATACACAGTACTTGATAAAAGAATAAAATTGAGAAACTCTGTGATGCGTGAATTGGAAAATATTGATCAAAGTGATACACAATTTCGATAGAAAACCGTGAGGCTCATTGAGGCTTGGTTATTAAAAGCAATAGCTTCCCTATTCATTATGAATAAGATTCTATTTTATTTATATCAACGTTCTTTTATGTTTCTGCCGCAATAAAAACAAAACAACCTCAAATATTGAGTTTGAAAGCCAATGCCTTTCTATATCGGGCCATCGAAAATCACCGTAGCCACAATTTAAAGAACGAAGATTACATTAATTTTATTGCACGTTATGTACGAAACACCTACTGTACCCAACAATTACATTTCTATCGCAAAGGCTAACTTCTCTAGGTCTCAGGCATGATATATTAACCATATTTAATGACCGGTATAAAAGAAACAATCCAGTCTAAATATATCTTCGTACTAAATAAAAAAACACAATCAAACCTAAATAAATACTGGAACTTCCTTAAACAAACAAATTTAGCTATTTTGATTTATTTATTTATTCCTTTGCATTTATTCTTACTATTAATAATACCTCTCTTTGGCTTGTCTGCGTAGTAATATCACCACATTTTAGCCTCACCAATCGTGCTCGATCCAATTTATTACCCGCTTCCAATCCGAGTAGAACTCTGCTGCGATTTACAGCATTATGCAAATGCCAAATGTGCGTATAATGAATTGCCTTCCGTCTACCGTGTGCAACTTTTAATAATAAATTACCGTACAACTTAATAACTTTGCTTCCTTGTGCCACGAAATATGATGTCGCCTTATTTGTCACAATGTGACAACGAAATAAATTTCATCGTGACACGCATAGGAGACCTAAAAATATATAAACTAGCCGAAACTCAAGTGGTGATGTCATTGAAAGGTTTTCCTAGATAAGAAAATTATTTGCAGTGACTTTGAACGGAAATTAATTAAAACATCATGAAATCTAGTTACTTAGAATTGCTAGTAAGTTTGCAAATTTTTATTTTTCAATGGTATATAATGTGTTATTCCTGTAGTAATATCATATAGTTTTCACCTAAAATTTTTCAGCATCGTATCAATTTATGGAAAGAAACATTATACGATGTTTCTCTTGGCACATCTTTGAAATTTTTCCCTAACGATTTCGACGACAACAATAAAACCACTATTTATGCATTTCCTTGCGTCGCGTCGCCTCACTGACTAATTCATTTTAATAACAATGAAATCCTCCTCACAAGACAGTTTCAAAATCATGTTGCTTTACACCTGATAAAATTTTATTACTACTGAATAACTTAAAACGGGGCGCACTTGTCTTGAATTTATTGTTAACCATATCATTGCCATGCGCATAAATATGTTCTCTATGGAATACATGTTGATTGATTTTCGACGGATTAAGATCTTATAATCTTAGGATTTATGTTTCAATTATAGATATGTGTTATTCATTGTTTCGCCTTCATGGTTGCTTATCTTAGAACCATGTTAATCTTTCTTTTCAACACTCCATTATCCATCCGTTACGCGCATATTTTGGTTCACTTTCATCCATATATTGCGTTGATCTTGTTTGCCATATCTTTACCATTTGTAATGCCGTTGACACCTACTAGATGAGCAAGCAACGTTTCTATCTTAAGCTTTTCATTGATGTATCTTATAACATCTTTAGACAATTTATATTATTATTTTTATGAGCCTACGCGTTTCCACAGCGATATATAGCGCATGCAAAAATTAGAAGAACTTTGTCTTTATTATTAATTATTTCCTTTGTTTACTTTTGGTATATACAGTATCTCACCGAATTGACTTCACTACAGGTAGTCGCTTCGGTTTATACGGTTGTTGAAAATGCTTGCCTCGAGCTAGCGAAATACGCGCCACCGATTTTATTATAAACAATTCTGTGGTGAGGAGTTTACTGATGTGATATTGTGTCAGTAAATTACACCACAGCCCTTGCAATCACCTTCAACCTATTTACTGGTTATTAAATGTTGTATTACGCAAGTGTTGAAAAATTTGGTAATTTTTGGATCACAAACGTTCTTTTAACAAATTTTTATCAGTAAATTTGCTTCCTTGCTTTTCATCTATCCATCGTCTCGTAGGTTTTCTCGTTTATTGCAAAATACTAAAGCAACACCTACGCTTCAAATCTACAGGAAATTATTGTACAAGTTAATAGAGTTATATATGTAGTCGTCTAGGATTCGCTTTAAAAATCCTACTTATGTGGCTGGCATATATATGATTAATGAGGACTGGCAGGATCTACCAAGATAAATAATATTGCATATTTACTTTAATTTCTAGGGAAATACATTCTTTCAGTTTGTTAACTACTAGGTACTTCATGTATTATAAAACAACATTACTAATACATATAGCTCCTTATAATATACTAAGTATATATCTTAGAGGCATTAAGCAAACGTCATACCGGTTCAACCGTTTCCAAATCGCATCAACTGACTCTCTTGGTCTAAAACTGCTGCAGGATAAATGTGTAGACAAAAACTTGACTCCATCAGTAGCTAAAAAGCAGAAACTGATTGGAGGTTTCATCAAAATTTTGTGTATTGCAAAACCTGCAGATCACAGTTACATACAGTCATTCTGTCTTGTGTACATGAAATATTACGCTCTCGTATTTTTCTAGTTGTGTTGTAGTTGTATTTGAAGCGTAATTGTTGCTTCTGATATTTGCGGTAAGTCCATTGAATGGAGTTTCTAATGGTGTAATTATTATCCGTATATCTGGTTGTGCCCCTCAGTGGCTGAGTGGTAAAACTCGCGCTTCACAGTGCGAAGGGCCGGCGTTCGAGACCCGGTAGCGGCAGAGCGTAGCAGTTTAAAATCCTAAGATGGATCTGGTACCTCTAATAAGCTGCGAAAATGAAGGAAATGCCACTGGGCGGGCCAGGAGCGGTACGGTATATGCGTGTTCATATACGGCTCGGTGGCTCCGAACCCTTACACCGAAAGGTAGAAAGGGTAAAAGATTAAGAAGAAGAAGAAGATATCTGGTTGTGCAACGCGGATATTTCACTTTTACTAAAATCATTTGCTGGTGTATCATCTAATACCGTAAGTTTTTCTACTCTTTGCTTTTCGTTTCTTGCTCTACTAGCTCTGATATTTTCTTTTTTTTTTTGTTGTCTGAGATACAGTGTCGTTTATTGTTTTTGGTTCAGGTTTGGAAACGGACTCCACAGGTGTGAAGAGTTGGTCCTTTTTATCCTTCATCCTTTTTTAATTATCAGTCAATAATATGGTTATTTGTGTGCGTTGTAATAACGAGAGTGATGTGCATAGATTAATTATGTGCTCTACTTGCAAAAGAGCTTATAATATCGATTGTGTCTCGATATCTAGTACGGTTGCGCGTCAAATTCGTCCCGATTCGGGTATCTCCTGGTCTTGTAAGGATTGTAAGGATGTTGATGGTGATTTTGGCATACTCAGGAGTATGATTTTGGATCTTCGCCGTGAAATTATTTCTATTAAGGAAACATTGACAGTTTCTTCTCAATCGACTCAAGCTTTGATCCAGATGGAAAAAGTTGTACAGGAAGTTCAGGAGCGTGAAAAACGTAAATCCAATCTTGTAATCTATAGTGCTCCTGAATCGTCGCAATCTGCTCCAGGTGAGTATCGGACGGAGTTAGGTACCATACTAGTGGGGGGTGTTCTGTCGTTTCTTGGTATGAGTGACGAGGTGATTGCGCCGGTAAGATTGGGGAAGCTTGATACGTCGCGAACAAATTCCAAAAGACCCATAAAGGTTAAACTATCAAGTGAGAAAAGTTTGATATCAGCTTTACAGAATAGTCGCAAACTGAAAGATTCTCGTTGGTCATATATTGCTTTATCCCGTGATAAAACTCCGATGCAGTCTGAGTTACATCGTCGCGTTTGATCGGATATGCAGCAACGCATACAAAATGGCGAAGCTAATCTGAAAATCAAATATATATTTCAGGAGTTCCCACTATTGTTAGACCTGTACTTGCCCATGACTTAAGCTTGATTCTCGACGCATTAAGTGTAATACTACTTGATCATCCTGTTATTTTCGTCGGAGACCTTAACATACCTAATTACTTTAATTCATGCGGCACCGATTCAAAAGCAGCAGCCATCCATAATTTTGCAGCAACTTTAAATTTAGGTCAATTTAACTCAATTGCCAATAATCGCGGCAGATTACTCGATCTTGTCTTTTCCAATGTCTCTCCTGAAATAAATGTTGAGCGTGAGTCTTCGCCGGTGGTACCTGGGGACGTGTTTTATCCTTCTTTATCTATAACGGTACATGTTCCCACTTCGATTAGAGTTTCACGGTTTCCCTCCAATATTGATAAATGGTATAATTTTCGCAGAGCAAACTACGTGAGATTATACGAGGAATTGTTTACGACCGACTGGGAGGATTTGGAGTAGGTTGATGATATTGATGCGTGCGTGGATTTATTTTATTCCAAACTGTGTATCATCTTGGATCGCTCTGTGCCAATTTTTTCTAGCAGGAGCACCTTTCCTCCCTGGTTCACTGGCAATATTATTCATTGCCTTAAACTCAAGAGATTTTATCATCGTAAATGGAATTCTACGGGACGCCAGTGCTTCTATCTTGAGTTCGGTAGGCTTAGGTCTTTAACCTTAATTGATGAGGCTTACAATAATTATTTACCATTAGCCGAACAAAGCTTAAAGCTTAATCCACGTTTCCTTTGGCAATACGTACGTCACAGAGAACGCAGTACCAGACTACCTTCTGCTATGAATAACGGCAATAGTGTTCTAGATGGCCCTGTTGAGACCGTTAATTGATTTGCAGATGTTTCTTCTGGTATATATTTGCCGCCGAGTGGCGATGACGACTTGGCTAAGGTGAACCTATTCTACAATTCCTTCGGTGTCTGCTCTGTATCGGATAACGATATTTTGCATAGTATAATGCAGCTTAAATCTACTTCAACAGCGGGTGATGATCAAATTCCTTCATTTCTAATTAAGGACTGTCGCATGGTGTTAGTGCGTCCGCTGAATATATTGTTTAACTTGTGCCTAAAGACATACCAATTTCCTGTGCGCTGGAAGTTCGCCCGAATTATACCAATATTTAAAAAAGGCGATAATTCTAATTTGAACAACTACAGACCCATATCAACTCTTTCAAATTTCTCGAAAGTTTTAGAGCACATTGTGTACAAATTATATTAATTAATTAATTATATATTTATATACATGTTAATCAGCAAATTTCAACGGTTCAACATGGTTTCATGCGTGGGAGGTGTACTCTTACTAATTTGCTTTGTATAACTCAGGATATTTGTACAACACTGGATTCTGGTGGTCAAATGGACATAATTTACACGGATTTTGCGCGTGCATTTGATTCAGTTGACCACAACATTTTACTTCTAAAATTAGACCAATTTGGTTTTAGTGCCGATTTAATTTCTTTACTGAAGTCTTATTTATCCAATAGACCCAGCTGTGTTTTCTATAACGGATTTAGATCATATGAATTTGTCGCTTCTGCTGGTGTTCCCCAAGATTCGAACCTGGGGCCTTTACTATTCCTACTATTTGTAAATGATCTCCTAAATGCTTTAACGTGCTCTGGGCTGGCTGGCGTACGCTGATGATCTAAAGATATTTTCGCGTATAAATGGCGTAGCTAACGCTAACCACCTGCAAGAGAATCTTTATACAATACATAGTTGGTGTAAGAGAAACAGAATTAAATTGAATGTGGAAAAACGCTGCGTTGTACGGTTTACTAGGAGGAAAAACTGTCTCAATTTTTCATATAACATTGATAATCATCCATTGCGTAGTGACTTTGAGATTACTGATTTGGGTGTTGTTTTTGACGCAAAGTTAACTTTCACTAGTCATGTGATGAGCTTGTGCCAGTCTTCCAGCAGAACATTGGTATTTGTTATGCGGTCAAGTAAATATTTTAGTAATCTTGATGTCATGAAGAACCTATTTTTTACACTTGTACGTAGCAAACTTGAATATGCATCTGTTATCTGGCATCCTGTGTATACTTCTTACGAGCTTCAAGTTGAATCTATCCAAGGAAGATTTCTTAAGTTCCTGACCTACAAGCGCGATGGGATGTATCCTTTACGCGGAATAAATCATAGTAGGCTTCTTCTGGATCATGGAGTTGATTCTCGGCGAGAAAAATGTGCAGCTAACTTTCTCAGCAATTTATTACACAATAAAATAGACTGTTCCTGTATACTTCACATGGTTAACTTTCATGTGCCACGAGCGGGATCCAGGCATTGTACAACTTTCCAGCTTCCCAACTGTAGAACAAACATAATGATCAAAATGGTCCCATTTTACCATATCAGCAAATGTGCGAACAGACTCTTTAGTGATATTATGCTCGATACTCGTCTGTAGTTCTATAACGTGTGTATTTGTAAGCACTTGTATTTTAATTTTTTTGCTTTGTTATATGTATGCATATACATAGCATACTATGGCTATATATATTTCTATGTATATATATATATATATATATATATATGTAAAACCTTAGTACTGCATATTGTGTTTTGGTATTTCATGTTACAATTTTCTCTTTTTGTTGATGCGTCCGTCTTGGAGTTTCTGTTGGGCGCTTAATAAAGTATTATTATTATTATTATTATTATTATCAATCGTTAGGCAGCTTTTGTTTGAGCTCTTACTTTTGGCAAATTGTATTGAAGAACTCATCACTTTAGTAATTCCCACACAGATAGGTATAGGATATGTTTTTCGAAATAATTGAAAACCTACATTATTTATAACATTTTATGGGATGTTACATACACAGAACATAAAGATATGGTCATAGCCATGTCCAATATGGTACACGATTCATATTTTTGCACCATAGAACCATATAATTACTACATTATGCCCTCAAGGAAATATCCCACCATCTCACAATCGAGGAAGGCGGGAAAAATCGTGGCCGTAGACAAACTTGAATCAATTATGGGTCACTGAATTTATTATTAAACAATTGTGTGGTGGGGAGTTTACCGATGTGATATAGTATCAAACTTGAATCGTTTAAATTTGCTACCCTTTTATAGCTTATAAGTAAGGTAAGATAATCGTGTCATCCCAGCATAGCCCTTACAGATGGAGCAGCCAATTATTAACGAATGTGTACGAATTTGAACTGTTTTGCCATCCGACAGATATTTACGCATCGCATCAGATAGGCGCATGCCGCATTCCGTTAGCTGCTCCAGCTGTTACGGATGCTGGGACGACATGATTATCTTACCCTACTTATAAGGTCTCATCTATTTGTGTTATATGATAAATTTCATTTACTAAAGTATATAATTGTATCAACAGATCTGATCTTAGCTTATGACAGCGTTCTAGCTTTTCTTTTGAATTTCTCATTTATGCAGTATCAAAACATATAGAAGACTTCCAAAATAGAAGCGCAGATAACAGTCAGGTTCATAATTATCCAATCTACATATAATAGCAAGTTTTCGATCTAATACGTTTGGATCACTGAAGACTTTTGTTTATTTTAATCGCATTTAGAGTAAAAACTGATTAATTTGTATAATACGTTACCTTTACCTCAAACCGATTCTGAAATTTAGGCTTATTTAATTTCATAATTCCATTATTTCGTCAACTTCGTCGAACACGCAAGCAAAACATCACCGCTTCTAATACGATCTAGGGGTAATTACGGACTATTATAGGGGATACGAAAAGCCTGCCTGATACCATTTTACATACAAACATTTATGCTCGACTACGAACAATTCGATACGCAATTTCGTTGAATGACTAGCGGCTGTTGTTCTTGCTGTTAGAGCGAAGCTAAATGTAATTGGGGAATTCCCTCCTCGATTTCTCACAACGGTACCCACACACAGTAGAAAACAGAGAGAGAACAACAAAATCATCGTCTAAAATTTCTGAAATTCACGCTTGAAAAGTTCGATCTCAATGTTTTCGGGCGACGGGCAAATTATCCCTCAAAATTGCACGTTAAAATTTTAACATAATTAACGCGAAAGGCACATAAATCTCGCCCAGCGGGTAATTTAGAATAATATGGTCGAGCCAATAATTTAGAATAATGCATGCACCCAGTCTGTAGATATGACAATTTATGTGTGCTAAACGCGAGAATCAGGCCAATCGCTGTTCGGAACTGGTCTCGCTCGGTAGTGCCGATAACTTCTGACTGGTAAATTTGTAGAAACCTCTCCCTCGTGAGGTTCTATACCTCCATAGTCCTCGCACACCATGGTGTCGTGCTACCATCGTTGAACGCGTGTTGTGATTGAGAATCTCCCAGAATGCTAATCGTTCAACTATAGATTGAAATCGCGTTTATATAGGAGCGAAGGGCAATTTTCTACATCGTCTGCTATTAAAGGGAGCCTCGAGGCAGTCATATTTAAACAAAAGATATAAATTTGGGGAACGAGAGAAATGAACGTAGAAACAGACCCATTTTCAACCTTAAAATAGCAATTTAAAAATTAAGTATTAAAATATTTGTAATACGTAATTTCACCGTGAAATATAACCAATTCGCGCAGAAGATAAATTAAATAAGAAATTAATTACCATATCACAAACCTGATTTGGAAACCTTAGAAAAAGAGCCGCGTCCACCGTGATTTGTTAGGGATTTCAGTGTTTTAAAGCGGCAACTATCGACCATATGTTACAAAAGGAAACATTTACAGATAAGCCTGATTTAATTGTATGTCCCTTGCAACCCAATAGCAAGTGAAAGTAATTATGTAATGTTTTTAGTCAGATGACCGCTATGAATTCAATATAAACGTTGTTAGTAAATCCATATTGCAGTTCACTTATACCGGTAAATATATTTAACCTAACAACATAGAGCTGACAATTGCAATCTTAATATTTATTATAATTTCAATTGCCAATTACATTAAAAGTATATATTTCAGAGGTAATTTTTATTTTAAGAAGGGGACCGACATTTTTTATATTTACATTCTCTACTTAAAGAATTCAAAGCCGTTTTAACTTTCTAATTTAAACAACGTATTAGATTAATTAAACATCTGTACACTCCTCAATTTTAATTTGAAATGTCTTTCAAGACATTTGCACCGGCTATTCTTTCTAATGTAATTCCTCACGCCATGATTTTGCTTCAAAAAGCTCTCCTCTCAAAATCGTGAAATTTTCCTAAACAAACACTTCTTTCAGAACAAGGACGGCAAGACTCGGAAAGTTTATATTCCGCAGATCTTCCTGTAAATTCTCTCGACGACCGAAACAGCGGGAAGAGGCGGTTAGTGAAGATACGGTTGCGCCGGCACTAATGTATTCCATATTCGCTTGGTAAACCGCGCGCGACTTCTTGACTTTCTCGCCGACAACCGGCAGTACCGAACTTTTCTGGCGGCCACGTCGCTCACCATTCAGTAAAGTACACCATGTATTCATCTCTCCTTAACTATCTACTGTAATGTATACCTTGACATAATTTGTTATGTATCATTCCAGCCTAACATACTATATCCGAGATGACCTTTTACAGCTGCTACTAGACCTATTGCATTTAAAAAAATAATAATAATAAACGGGCTTACAAGAGACCCTCATCAAGGACGCGATTCCCTACAAGGCTGTTGACTTTTCTCACATTCTTATTATCTGAAGATAACTTTCACCATTGCTTCTTCCTTCCCAAACCCACTATCTATTCTAACATTTCTTACCAACCTTCCAACCCCTTTAGTTATATATAATTATAACTAATTTTTGCTCTTCTTGTTACGACCTTAATTATTCTGAGGTATTTCATTTCTACTGCCCCGATTCTACTTCTCTGTGCTTTTATCAACACCCAGCTTTTACTTTCAAAAATTAGTATGGGTACATACATTGATTTATATACTGACATCTTAGTTTTCCCGCTTAGCCCTCTCTTCCCAATAACGGTGTCTTTCAATATGTGGTACATTTGTGTAGCGGTACCGTTTCTCCCGTTTATTTCATGATATATGTCTTCTCTATTATTCACTTTCGCTCCCAAGTATTTGAATACGTTCACTTGTTCCAATTTCTCATCGTTTATTGTTATATTTGTTTCCTTTTCTGTGTTTCCAATAAGCATGACTTTAGTTTTATTATTGTTTATTTTCATTTTCATTTTGTTTTGCTAAGTTGTTTTTCCCACTCTTTGAGGTTGTCTCGCAATTGTTTTTCGTATGGAACACAGACCATTACATCAGGAAAGGCGCACTCCGATATCCTAACTTGTTCTAGGTTCCGGAAGGCTACATGTAATTGCTTAGTTTCCTTGCGTATTACTTTAATTCTGTCGTCCATGATTATTCTGCATATGGGTTTAGTATTCCACCTTGACGCAACTTTTCGTTTACTAAAAAAATTTTAGACTAGATAGATGTTAGTATGTAGACTCCTAACTTCTTAGTTGGAGTTGTACCCTCCTTTTGCTTCCCATATTTGTGATCTAGTGTAGAAAGTCTTTTCAAGGTCTATGAACACCATGTAAAAGTTCTTTATTTTTATCCCTATTCTTCTCAATTAGCTATTTGATTGTGATGTGGTCTTGTATCGATATGCCTTTCCTAAATTCACTTTGACTTTCATCTAATTGACTTTCTACGGTTTCCTTAAGTCTCTTGTTTAGCATCATTTCATATAGTTTAGAAACTATGCCAAGGAGAGTAATTCCTCTCTAATTTTTACATCTTCCATTGTCACCTTTCCTTACTGGTCTTATCTTACACCAGTAAGGAGTATATGGGAAGCGAAGGTGAATAGCAACAGGAAAAGAGGCCGGTCAAAAAGCACCTGGAATGATCAAATAGCAGAGATATTAAGGAAAAAAGGAT
Organism: Chrysina gloriosa; assembly: GCA_038088585.1. Taxonomy (NCBI): domain Eukaryota; kingdom Metazoa; phylum Arthropoda; class Insecta; order Coleoptera; family Scarabaeidae; genus Chrysina; species Chrysina gloriosa. Next base: position 31,329,581 of record CM076091.1, read on the forward strand.
CCGACTGGGTCACGGCGAAGGAACTGGCAAGAAACAAAAGAAATGGGCAGAGTTCGTATACAAATAGATGGAAACTACCCTCCTTACACTCAATGGGTACAAATATATAACTAACTACAATCAAGTGATGATTGAATAGACGATACTTATAATAATATATAATAATAATAATAATAATAATAATAATAATAGTAGTGTTTATTGTCCAACGGTTAGACCAATAACATTACAAATTAACAATAGGTAATACATACATAAAGATATGCTATACAACAAACAAGTCAAACTGATGGAATTACAATATCCAAAAAAAAAAGAAAGAAAAAAGGAGGAAAAAAACAATTAAATAAATTCATTAATTCCATCAAAAAAATGTCATTATATAACGCATCGGCAGGGTGGTACATAGGTGCAAACGGAGAGCAATGTAGTAGTCAGCTGCTCCTAGAAAAGGGTAAAGTAAAGTAGGCGAAGAACGAGGATATATGGGGAACAAGGAAATTAATAGAGGAAAGAAGATCCAAGGAACCAATGACACCATGTACAATCTTCCACAAGAATCGAGCTTTCTGGGCTTCACGACGATTTGCTTAGGACTCCACATCATATCTTCTCAGCAGTACACCATAGTCAATACCGCGCTCAGCATAGATGCCATCCATTTTAAAAGATAAGTATTTTAAAAAGCGTCGCCGCACCTCTTCAATAGATAGTTGGAGATGTGAGGTGCAAAACTAAGGCGGGAGTCAAACAAGACACCTAGGTCCATTACACTACGAACTTTAGGAAGGACATAATCAAGGTTAGAGGTTTTCCCAAAGCAAATTTCGCATCGTGCAACAAAAAACTGGGAATAGAATCGTCACCAGTATTATTTTTGTGGAAATTCTGCCAGTATACGTATTACTTCTTCCTCCAGAACAGGCAATAAAGTGAAAGGTAAATGATTTGAGTATTCATCATTTAAAGTAAAATTAGTCGTAGAACAGTATGTAGAAGAAAATTTATTAGCAAAAGCATTAACTATACTCTTAGAAGAATCAAGACAAGACCCATTATAAAATAAAGTTTTGGGAATACGGGTCGAACACTGTTTGGAATGGATATATCTAAAAATATGGGTCGGATTATCCCTCACAGTATCTTCCACTTGGTTTAAATACTCTGAGTAAGCAGTAGCAATATCAGCTTTGCAGATCATTCAAAATCTCATTGTAGAAGTAATTATTTGTAGTCTTCCATGTACGATGGTAATAGACCTTTAGCTTCAGGTTAGATACAGTCATATTGGAAACAAAATTAGAAAGAACACGGTCAAGAAGTCGACCATCATAGTTAGTAATGATATTAAATTGTCTGAGGTTTAGTAGACTACAGAAGTAATCAAATGAGCAACATTTAGTGCAAGATTGAGAATCAATTGCAAGCTGAGGCAAATTAAAATCGCCAATTAAGAGAATAGGTTTATTAAACACCATAGTTTCCAAAGCTTCGCAAAATCAATGAAAGTCATGATGAGAAATATGAGGCGGAATGTAGACAGCAGAAAGCTAAAAATAGAAAGACTTAAAATTACACTTACAGATAACCATATCTACTAAAGGAACAAGCGAAGAGATAAAACTAGTATCAATAATATCAAACCATATTACATCAGACAAAGCAACCAAAACACCACCACCCGTAGCGCGATTAATAAGGGGTCTGTTAGATCGTACTACATTTTAAGAGGACGGAAATAATTCAGTGGTAGAAACAGAATTATCAAGCCAGGTTTCAGAAATAATGATAATATCATAAGACGATTCACAAGCTGCTGTAAAGAAGGCATGAGTCTTTGTCTTCAAACCACGGGCATTTTGATAATAGACATCAAGAGAAACAGAAGACACAGAGGAACCGCTGGACACATTTAGTTTAAAGACTTAATGATAGTCGGTATTCCATTCCTAAATTTAATTTTTAAATTAGATTCACCATTTTCCAAGCGATTATTCAATTCCTCCTTGGCATCCTTGTATATATGCAACTGCATGGGAGTGCGGTCTCTAGATATTGATAATTTAGAGAATTTAGCAATCGATTTTATTTTAGAAATGTCCCGTAGTACCATATTAACAGATGCATTAGAAGAAAAGGATACTTGCAATGGCCTACAACGGTTAGAAAGTGAAGCATAAACTTGCCCCGCCTAAAGACTTTGACATTAGCATCATTAATTTGAAGTGTAGAACAAATGTCCACGGCCATGTTAATATACACAGCAATTTGATCACTATTATTAATACAAACCACCTCGGCAGACCCAAAGATCACAACATTATTCTTACGCCGTTCACGATCAGCGATTTCTTGAATAATGCGCTCCGTATCAGGAAGAGAAGAATAGTAGATGTATAAAGGCTAATAACGGAAAAAGAAAGACGATGGATATATATTTTGACCGGTTTATTCAACAATAAAGCAAATTAGAGATATTCTCATCATAAATATTCCGGAGAATATATTCAATAGAAAATTTTCCAATGGTATATTCTATCGCTGGCTTTTAATAAAATCCAGTGGGTTAAAATATGTACTCTTAGTAAAATCAGCCCAATCTGTAAGTAGAACTGGCACAAACAGCACTTATCAAGCTTAATAACGGTTTAGTACTAAAATATTTTGCTATCATATTTCATTTACTAAACTGAGTTCGAGGTGAGTTTATTTCTTCAAATACAGTGAAACACGATAATGAACATGACGGAAAGAAAGCAGATGTTGGGTATCATAAATACAGAGAACCTATAAGAAGAATTGCACAGATGTTACGCATCATTTCTTACAAAGGTGTGGAACATACAATCAGATATCAGTCTACCGGTAGTTATCAATTTTATTGACAGCAACAAGAATGCAAATATATGCACCAGGGCTTGTGGAACTAGTAGCGGTTAGTAAATTTCTTTTGTTTTGCGTAATCGACAAAAATGTTACAACGCGCTAAAACACCAAAGGACTGGACAACAAACAATTGGGCCGGAGTGAGATGGACTAACGAGGTCAAGTATGAAATGTTTATGTTGAGGCGACATGGTTTTGTTAGAGGATCGACTGCAGAAAACAATACGCCTAAGTATGCAGTACCCACCGTAAAGCATGGTGGTAGCTGAGTCATAGTCTGTGGATGCTTTGTATTTTTGGGGTTAGTGATATTGTTAGAATAGACAGTATGTTAAATAATGAAAATTACAGAATCGTCCTGAAAAATAATTCACTACCGTTAGGTTTAAGAATAATTGTCGAAAATTTTATAATGATGACTTAATTTGATTGATATGCTGTGGGATTCGATGCGGGCAAGTGTCCGCATGCAGGTTAAGCAGTTTAAATAGTTTAAGTAGTTCACATCACTTTTATCTCCGAGTAACCTTAATAGAGGTTATGGAACCAGTTGCGCGAGTAAGTAGGAAAATATTAGTGGAGTAAAAGTATAACAGTTATTGGACGTGTAACTACGAATGACAAAAAAAGAAATAGCTACAGCGAGTGTCATCGGTAATATCGAAAAATTAACCGAAGAAAATTATGAACTGTGGAAAGTACAAATGAAAGGCGTGCTTGTATTTAACGATTTATAGCAATATGTCGAGAGCACAAAAGCGAAACCGACCGAAAATGCCACCTAATGGACGAAGAGGGACTCCATAGCTTTAGCACACTTCAACCACGGCCAATTGCATCATGTGAAAAAAGCTACCTCGTCACGAGAAGCATGTGACCTACTGAAGACAACATTCGAATCGGATGGCCCAGTAAGAAAAACAGCTTCGTATAAACAATTATTGAGAAAGGAGAAAAAGTCGAATATCATCATCTCCCAATACGTCACGGACTTCCAGCACGAGGTGGAACAGCGCGAGGAAGCAGGAATTAAAATACCAGATGAGATCTATTATGCTATTAAACCGGTCGAATTCGAAAATGTTTGTATCGTTATAGAATCTTGCAACGAAATTCCTGCGCCGGAAATTTTAAAACTAAAACTTATTGAAGAAGAAGCGAGGCGAAACGATCGCTACGCGAAGGCAAGCGGTGGCGGAAATAAAAGCGATATGTTATTAGCGAAAGAATGTATTGTTACAATTCGTATGGCCAACATAATTCCTTCATTTTAAACACGCGATTAAAAAATTTTTTTCAATATTTTAGCCAACATCTTTGTGTTATATTCACTTGAAGGAAAGTATTTTAAAATACATTGTTTGCAATTTTGTGGTTTTGGGTTGTACGTTTTACGACCTTGAACCCTTACCAACCGTTCCGTCCCCTAAGAGGTAGAAAGAGGGCGTGAATATTTTCGTAAACTGATCATCGATACTTTCTAATTCATAGGTTCGATACTTAACCCCTCGCACCCTTCAACAACATTTAAAAGCAAATTGCGCCAATTTTACGGCAGTCGCTTGGTGACAACCACTTTCACATACTTAGTGCTACCCACTAAGTAAACACTCACCTACACGCAAATCTACCATCGGAGCTCCCATCTCCGCCATTTTGCTGTCCAGCAAAATCTACGAGAAATATTGCAAGGTGCCCTACATTCGCTTCGAAGCTCTACCTTCAAGCTCAGGTAGCACGCAGTAAGTCACCCGTATTGTTCTAATTTACATTTATATTTCGTATTACTCCATACTACGCACACAAACGTACTGCCACACGTGTTCTAAATTTCAACTACATTTGATGATTGCTTCTTTACATTTGCGTTAATTATTTAACGAGTTAATTTATAATAATATACGTCTCAAAGGACAGTGTTGTTTTATTTACCACTCAAATAAATACATGTTTTATTTTTATTTATCTTAACCCTTTGCATAGCACTCCTCTGCGTTCACCATTTACTAAAATCACTTATTAATATTATTGCGTAAGGAAGGTGTCTAGCTAGCCGCTCAATCAATTATCATCTCATTATCATTTTTTAGTTACAATGATCAACGCCCTGTCTTTATTAATCACTCAGGCGTAATTAATAGTATTAATCATACAGAACATCGACATTTAAATTCCAAAGATAATAAACTATAGTGTAAGCAAAAATTTAGTGGTAAATGCTTCAATTGCCGAAAAATCGAACATCTAATTGTAAGTTGCGATTGTAAATTAAAAAGCAATCGTTTAATGAAAGGAACACAGTGACCGCAATACCGGGCTAGTTGAAAACTCAAACATTTGGTGTCTCGACAGTGGCGCATCTAAACATGTGCAACGATGAACAAAATTTCGCGACGTTGAAGAAGCAGGAACAATCATTATGTATGTTAGATCAATAGGCATTGACATTGAAACAAATATAAATGCAAGACTTAACCGAGGTATAACTAATTCCATCAAATTAAACGATATACTGTATGTTCTGAATCTTCGCAATAACCTTATATCGGTGTCAAGTGTAACTAATGGCGGTTATGCGATTACGTTTGCGAAAGTAATAATTAGTAGAAAAAACGGATCGGTAGTTATTACGGCAACGAAACGCAACAATCTATACATAGTAGATAGGAAAAGGAATGCGCGGCACTCGCAAACGAGAAGCACGACTTGAATTTTCCAAAATGGGATCAGCGTTTTGCGCATCTCAATGTGAATAATTTGAAAAAGATGAACAACGAAAACATTGTTTGCGATATGCATTTTGCGCCAAAAGCGAATTCATTAAATTGCGAAGCGTGTGCAAAATGTAAAATGCATGTACAACCTTTTAAACTAGGTATGGGCAACCTTTGACATGTCGTGGGCCAAACTTTAGTGTGGAAATACGTTCGCGGGCCGGGTTTAAAAGTAGTGTTGTAGTGTTCATAATTTTCTTGAGATAGATATCAGACATGAAATAATACGACAATGTTATTATAATATCAATTTATGAAAATAACAAAATGAAATAATAACATTATAATTAAATCGTTAAATTTGGAATTGTTACAAACTACGAAAGTTAAATTGCGATACCGAAATCAATGAGATGCTTGAGCTTGAACTTGGGAAACTAATCAATCGATGTTTGGATTAATTCCACTGATACAAAGTCCTAAAGAATTTTCCAAATTATCGTCAGTCAGCCTTGTACGATATTTCGATTTATTAACTTTCATCAGTGAAAAACTGTTCGCATTTATAAGTACTGCCAAACGCACAAATCAATCTTCTTGCGAATTTTCTAAGCTGCGAAAAATGGTCTTCTTCGAGGTATTCTCTGTAGAAATCACGCAACTCCACGTCTTCAAATTTATATTTTAGGAGTGAGTTTTCTCGAATCTCGATCAACTCCATTTGCAAGTGTTTTGGAGCATTTTGTACATTACTTTTTGTTGGAGTAGCAAATAAATTGAAACAGTCTTCCATGTTTCTGAAATCGCTAAATCTGTTCGAAAATTGCTCCGACAGTACCTTGAGTTCTTCAGCATATTGAGCATAAGCAATATTCTCATACGCAGAGAGCGTGGTGAAATGGTAACTATTTCCAGACAGCATCTGTGCCTCCCACAAGCGGATTTTATTCTGAAATGCTTTCAAATGGCTGTACAAATCATTAACTAACTGCCCTTGTTTTTGAAGTTTCAAATTTAAATCATTCAAATAGCTAGTAAGGTCGACCAGAAATGCTAAGTCACATATCCATTTTGGGTCACTCAATTCAGATAGTGGTTTATCTTTTATTTGCATAAAGTCTTTTATCTCATTTATAAGCTCGTAAAACCGTTTCAGCATTTTCCCTTTGCTTAGCCATCTGACTTCAGAATAATATGTTACGTCGTCATGTTCGGCTGATATTTCATCCAAAAACGCCTTGAATTGACGATGGTTAAGCCCTCGGGATCAAATAAAATTGATGGTTTTTACTACCACATTCATAACATTCTGCAGTCAAATGGACTTAGAACACAAGTTCTGTTGGTGGATAATGCAGTGAAGGACTATCAAATCATCTGTTTGCACATTTAATTCAGTTGCTTTTTCGTTCAAAATTCCGATGAAACCTTTACGTAAGCCGACCATAGAAGGTGCACCATCTGTGCATACTCCAACTAATTTTGACCATGGCAAGGCAAAACTTGTAAATACCTTTTGAACTTCATTAAAAATGTCCTCTCCTGTAGTGGTTCCATTTATCGGCTGTAAAGCAAGCAATTCCTCAGTAACAGTGAACTCTTTATCAACACCTCGAATAAATATAGCCAGTTGAGCTGTGTCCGACAAATGGGTGCTCTCGTATAATGCTATGGAAAATGATTCAAAACCAGCCATACGGTCAGTCAATGTTATTTTTATATCATTAGCCATCATTTCTATACGTCGGACAACAGTTCGTCTTGACAAACTAATTTTTTCAAATTCATTTTTCTTTTCAGGACACAAAACACTGCAAACTTCTAACATACACTCCTTGATAAGTTCGCCTTCGGAAAATGGTTTTAATGACGTTGCCAATTTTAAACTAACTATAAAACTAGCTTTCAGAACATTATCAAGTAGTGTTCTTTGTTTATGAAACATTTGCTGCTGCTTTTCCAAATTTGCAGTAAGCTTCTGGATTTTGTCTTTTCTTATGTGTCCTGTCAGTGAGTGCAGCGTAGGATGCTTAGTTGAGTAATGCCTCTTTATATTGAATTCTTTCATCACTGAAATGGATTCATTACACAGCAAACAAATAGGCTTACCATTGTGCAAGATAAAAGAATTCTTCAGTCCATTTTTCTTGAAACTGGCGACCCTCTCCATCTACTTTTCGTTTCTTTCCACCAGACATCATTTTCGTATACAAAATATAATTAGAAAGCCCCCAAGATGCACACAAAGTCACAAAGCTAATTGACGGCACTAGCAGTTCGCTAGGATATCGCTCGTCGAAGTTATCACCTCGGTAGCTCAAGTAGAACTGAACTAAAGTTCGGGCCATCCACCCGCTTATATAGGCAAAATGAAGGAATGATCTAGAATCGTCTAGTGTAGAACTGTAGAACAGTTGAGAAGAAATAATCTTTTGTTGCGCCGCCAGTGAGGCGGCAAACATCGAAGGCTTTGATGTTTGCCGCCTCACTCTTTGATGATCGCCGACACTCGGCTTGCTCGCTTACTTGATTCCGTGAGTTTGAGTAAGTAGTGTAATTTTGATTTTTTTTTAAATTAGGTTTTTCAAAATGTCTCGCGAGCCGGATCAAATCATACAGCGGGCCGGATTCGGCCCGCGGGCCGGCTGTTGCCCACCGTGGATTTAAACAATCGGTAAACCGCGCAAAAACAATCTTAGAACTAGTTCATTCTGATATTTGCGGTTCGGTAAGCACCGAATAAATTCGTGGTGCAAAATATTTTGTAACTTTTATTGACGACCATTCTAGATATACCGAAACAGTTATGCTCCACCACAAATCCGACGTCCTCCTGGCTTTCAAAAATTACAAACGAAAAGTGGAAAAACAGACAGGACATAAAATTAAGAAACTCCGTACGGATAATGGCAAAGAGTATCTTTCGAACTAATTTAAAGATTTTCTTAAGGAGCTATTTCGCAGCAATTGACAGTTGAGTGCACACCACAGCAGAATGGTGTAGCTAAGAGAGCCAATCGCACTTTGGTAGAAATGGCAAGATGTATTGTTGCAGGCACAGATGCCGGATTTCCTGTGAGCCGAAGTAACGAACACAACTACGTATCTCAGAAACTGATGCGCCGCGAAATGTCGAGAAGGAATAACGTCAATCAAACCATGGTCTGAAAGAAAGCCGTACGTAGATTATTTTAGAATAATTGGAAGTAAAGTAATTGCGTTCAACAAATGCCAAAGGAAGGGAGAATTCCAACCCAAAGGTGACGAACACATTCTAGTAGGTTATTCTGAGAGAGTCAATAGTGTACCGATTTTGGAAGCCGGGTACGAAAACGGTTATCAAAGCTCCCGACGTAAAATTAATCGAAAAGATCGAGCCATCTCAAGAACCTGCGAATGAAACTCTAGTAATTCCTCGTCCAATTATAGACCCATCGAATGATGAGCAGATCGAAGATGAAGTTGATTGTAATGAAGAACAAGAAGACGAGAAATGGTATACTAGGTACAACCAATTGAACTGCTGGATCTGTGAACTACCTAATAAGAGCTAAACAACTCTTTAGGAGCACGAAGTTATACAAGATCGACAGCAATAATATTATGAGAGGTATGGGTTTGGAATCAAATTACAAAAAAAAACACTAAGGGGGTGGGAAAGAAAAATACTCAAACCAATAACGGGCGGCAATATTGCAATATTTACAAGGAGAATGGCGGATGATAAAAGGACCAAGAAAATAGCATGGAAGGCCTGAAAACGGTGGCAAGGAGTTGTATTAGAAAACTAAAGTATAAAGCGATAATAGACTTTATCTGAAAGTAGAAAAAAAAACGGAGGAAAGGTCTGCAAAAAAGCTAATTTACGATAGGTGATGATAAGTAAAAATTGTTTATTGAAGTCACATAGGTTTGACTAAAAAAATGGATAAATATAACTATTATTTCCCTCAGGGCTTCAATTATATCTTAGAGCTTTGAGTACTTATTCGTTATTCTGTTTTTAAATTCTAAATTGCCACTAATTTCCCGTGTACTTTCCGCCACAATCAACATACTTCTATATAGCTTTTGTGCAACTAAATAAATTTTTGAACAAAAATTTAGTTTATTATTTTTGGAGACACATCAAACAAATATAAGTAATTTTACAATTTTTGTAACACACAAAATGTTGTATGATTAATAAATGTTGTAGATTACTAATCTATCAACATACAGAAAAAAATACTATAATGAAGGTTCAGAAGAATTATTCTAATACTAATAGAAACTAGTGAAAACAAGAATTGACGAAATTATAACTTGAAACGAAACAATTTCCCAAATAACTTATTTTAAAAGGTATACAGAATAACAAATACCTTATTATAGTTACAGGATAATGGATAACCGGTAAAGCTGGGGGCCATTGTTCTATAAAGTGAAAGAGCTAACTTCAATCGCGGGAAGATTTGGTCTTAGATACGGAAGAGCAGGAGATGTCGGACTACATGTTTGTACGACAACAAGCAGACAAATAATTCATGTGAAATAATAATTCACCAATAAAGCTGGCCTAAATTTAATAAAATACATACATATGCTCTCTCTGCATGCTGACACGTTTTCTTGGTGCTCTGAGTTGTGCTGATTTTTGTGAGTACTTCCTTTGCAAATATTACTTGTGTTATATCATCGTGAAGCCCTTTTTCTGTCGCACTACGTACGTAGAAGCTACTTTCTTTAAGGTCAGTAGTACTTGATTAATTTAACATTAAAGCTGTGGTATTATAGCGGCTTCGTAGTTTCTTATAACACTTTTTTTTTTTAGTCAACAAAACAAGTCGTATGTTTCTTATATTTTTCTTGGATACTTTATGTTTAAATTTGAACGCTATATACACTCACTGTTCCTGTTATTTGACCATTATTATTTGTATTCTTGATGTTGTTTTCATCCTTTCACTCCTTTTACCGTGGCCTCGTGTTTGTCTATTGCTGTTAGTCACCAGGATCGGTCCCGTAGGTGCGAAGCGAGTGTCCTTGTTCCTCCTTAATTCCTTTGTATTACTCTAATTTTTTTCCTTGTGTTTCCCTTTTGGTTTCTATTATGAGCTTCAAGTGCTCAGTGTGTACGAAGGATCTGGTTCCGGATAAGGAATTGTCATGCGATCTTTGCAAAGGCTCTGTTCACACGTGTTGTAGTGGTCTATCACGCAATGAAGTATAACTTTTGAAGTGTAAGGATCGTAGGTTAACATTCAACTGTACATCGTGTGGCGACTTCAAGAAGCAACTTTCGTTGATTCATGATCTCTCGTCTATGGTGACATCGTTGCAAGTGGAGATTCAACTTTTAAAAGAAAAATTTGATTCTGCTACTTTCAATTCTTCTGGTGGATCGAAACTGGATATGCTGGACACGGAAAGAGTTGTACAGGAAGTTGCTGAACGTGAGAAGAGGAAGAATAATATAATCATTTTCAATATTCCTGAACAATCAATTGGTAAGAAGGCGGACCAAGTCGCGTGTGACGCTGCGGATGTGGGGGAAATTCTGAGTTGTTTGGAAGTGGAGTCGATTACTGCTGCTCCAACTAGGCTGGGAAGATTTGATCCATCGAGGCAATCCAGAATGAGGCCGATTAGGATTGCTCTGGCAGATGATAGTGATGTTCTTAAGGTTTTGCGCAATAGTAAAAAGGTTACCTCTATTCCTAAGTTTAGCAGAGTTATATTATCCAGAGACAAGACACCCTTCCAACTTGAACTATTTAAATCTGTCAAGCAAACGTTGACAGACCGTAGAGCAGCTGAAGAGTCTAATCTTACAATCAAATATATTCGAGGTATTCCCACTATCACCAAGGTTCAAAGTTCGGGAAACTAACATTATCCAACAGAAGTATTTCTTCCCATACCCCACTTTATCAGAATGTTCGAGGTTTACGCACGAAATTGCACACGATTAGGGCTGTTAGCGACAGTATTCAGGCGGACATGATTCTTTTTACTGAAACCTGGCTTTCATCGGACATTGATGATACTGAGCTTTTCTCTGATTCTTTCTCCGTTATGAGAACTGACAGAAAGTTTACTGAAGTTGGTCTGTCTGCTGGCAGGGGTGTTTTGTTCGCTTGTTCTGAACGTATTAATGCGATTTCCGTTGATACAGGTGTGTCCCTGGTGCCTCTAATCGACATTAAAATAGTTAGATGTATTTTTAATCATTTGGTTGTGTATGTGGTAAATGTGTATGTTCCGCCTAACGTTACATCTGATGAATTTTAATTGTTCTTTGATAACTTAACACTTGAACTAACAAACAAGAAAGTTATTATTATGGGCGATTTTAATTGTCCTCTCTACAATTCCTGTCGGAGCTATTCCGATAGTAAGTGTTTGACCTTACTGCAGTTTTCGACTTCCCTAGGACTACAACAACTTAACTACGTAACTAATTCTAATGAAAGACTCCTTGATCTGTTTTTCTCTAATTTAGATAATACAGTTGAGCTTATTCGTGACTCCTCTCCTTTGGTTGCGGAGGATCCACACCATCCTGCTCTTTATATTACATTAGTGTTTAATACTATTACTGAGAATGTTAATTTTCCATCCAGTACGAATCCACGTTACAACTTTCGGTGTGCTAACTTTACACAATTATAGGTGTATAACGATTTGGCTAATACTGATTGGTCTTTTCTTGAATCTTACACCGATGTAAATGCTGCTGTGTCGGCATTGTATGCGACGATATATCCTATCGTGGACTCCTCGGTTCCAAAGATCAGGTCTTGTAAGCGCAATTATCCTCCTGGTACACTACTAAAATAATCCAGTTACTGAAACTTAAGCAGCATTTCTTTAGATTGTGGAAGAAAAGTAAGGCTCATCATCATCGCTTGGAATTCAACAGATTGAGGTCGTCCACTAAGCATGAAATTAGACTGGCTTATAATGTTTACCAGTCTCATATTGAGGCTCAGGCTGTTCGTGCACCCGCTGTATTTTGGAAGTTTGTTAATGGTAGGAAGGAAGGCACACGTATTCCAGGGTCCATGGTGCATGATAATAACGATATTACTACGCCTTAAGGAATTGTGGACGCCTTCGCGGATATTTTCTCCTCTGCGTTCCGTCCTGTATCGACCCCACTCCTAATACATATAACGATAGTTATCCTATTTCCTTATATACCGTTACATCTGACGATGTACTGCGAAGTATTCGCAAACTTAAACCGAATTTAACATCGGGCCATGACGGCCTTCCGGGTTTTTTCGTCAGGGATTGTGGCATTGTGTTTTCCGAACCGTTGGCAACTATTTTTAATTTGGCCATTGCATCGTTTACCTTTCCTCAGCTTTGGAAGGTTGGCAGGGTTATTCCCGTACACAAGAATGGTGATCGCTCGAATATCCATAACAATAGACCTATAAACATCCTGAGTAATTTTGCCAAAGTGTTTGAATCCTTGATTTATCACCAAACTGCAACACTCACTAAACACTTTCTATCCACTCATCAGCATGGCTTTGTTCACGGACGATCCATCACAACCAATTTATTTATTATGACACAATTTATTAGTAGAGCTATTGATGATCGACGGCAAGTTGATGTGATTTATACAGATTTCACTAAAGCCTTTGATTCAATTGACCATTCATTACTTTTGGCTAAATTAGACACCTTTGGATTTTCCCCATTTTTGGTGAAACTTATATCCTCCTACTTGACTCATCGTTCTTGTTATGTGTGTTTTAATGGCTTTCACTCGTTTCATTTTACTCCTACATCTGGTGTGCCTCAGGGTTCTAATCTAGGGCCTCTGCTATTTAATCTCTTCATTAGTGATCTCTTAACCTTGTTGGACTGCGACGTTTTGGCTTATGCCGACGATTTAAAGATTTTTCTGGAGATTGGTAGTGATGCAGACTATATCAAACTGCAGAACAATTTACAGTTGGTGTACGGATGGTGCAGTGATAATAAATTACTTCTAAATATAAATAAATGTGCTGTGGTCACATATTCTAAGGCTTCCAACCCCATTATTTACAATTACCATGTTGACAGTCTAGACATTCCACGTAAAACACAAGTGAAAGACTTAGGAATCCTATTTGATAGTTCTTTACAATTCACTGACCACATTTACGCTATATGCTCTGCTGCCACGAAATCCTTGGGTTTTTTGATTCGCACCTGCCGGCAATTTAATAATCCGTCGACCTTGAAGGCTTTGTTCTGTGCCTTTGTTAGATCGAAACTAGAATTTTGTTCTGTTGTCTGGTATCCTTTTTATATATACCAACAGATGACACTTGAAAGGGTTCAGAAGCGCTTCCTCAAATACTTGAGTTACAGATGTGACGGCTATTATCCGCCTCGTGGCGTCGACTATAACTCTCTTCTTGATAGACATGGTTTTCAGTCATTGACCGCTCGAAGAGAGAAGGCCAGTCTAACTTTCCTGGTTAAACTAATTAACAACTATATCGACTCTCCAGCCCTGTTATCTCAAGTCAATTTCGCCGTGCCTACCCATAACACACGATCTTCAGATGCATTTTTGTACCTAGGGCAGAACAAATATTTGGAAAAAGGCTCCCTTGTGTCATATGATGAGCAATGGTAATAGACTCGATCTTGATCCGTTTGGGTAATCTTATTGTTATTGTTATTGTTAATATATAGACATATGTATATATATATATATATATATATAGTTATTGTTTCTGTAAAGGACTAATATTTTTGTTTTGATTTCTGTATCGTATATGTATTTTTCACATTGTCAACTGTTTTATGTTGAGAGCATATGTAATAATTTTTTTTTCTCTTTATTTTGAATTATCCTATAAGTTGGAATTTTTATTCTGTTGGATAATAAAGATTATTATTATTATTATTATTATTAATAAAATTTACTAATTCTTAGGAGCTTGCCGAAAACGCAGAATTGCCTCTACTTCTCTTCATTTCCTTTTTCTTGAGCTACAATTGGAGGGTATTTGGCGCACGTCTAATAGAGATCTAGGCTTTTTATAACCTTAATAATGCTTTCGTTTAGGGAAACTGTTAATTGTATTCTGCCATGTATTTCTCGTTCTTGAGGTATATTTGTCTGAGTTGACAGTTCATGATTTATTATTTCAGTATCCTATGAAAGTCTCTGGAAACTAGACTTCTAAATTTACTCCTTATGGTTGCGTTCTCTTATTATTGTTACTATTAAAAGCTTTAATTACACTACTTTTACAGAATTAAGGTAAGTTGTCTATGTCAGACTATTTCTAATCACTATCTTTAAATAGTCTACCGAGTTCCGACTTCACGTTTCAGTATGGTATTTTTTGCCACTACTGAGTATTATTTATTCAATTTAGGAACATAAATCTACTCACTTTATATATTACTAAGGTGTAGAATGTGTTAATAAAATTTATAATTTTTTTCTGTCAACCACATTCTAATGTTGAGAGGAATTAAGAATGACTTTAATCACGTAATTGTTTTGCATATCGCATGAGATTTTTTTAATTGGAAAAGATGAGATAGAAATTACCTCTCAAAAGCACAGGTGTTCATTTAACGCAAGTTCAGGTCGCTCTATATATCCGAGTATCTGGAATTTGCCCAACAATGGCATGACTTCAGATAACCTACATATGTATGTTATGTGTATAATACGCTCAATAAATTAGCAGAGGCAAAACGAAAATGTATTATTAGGGGTATATGTATAATTTAGTAAGTTCGTATGCATACATGGGAAAACTTTGTGATTTAGTTGAATAACGCAAACAACGCATATTAATCTGTGCACATTATTATACATGTATGTAATATTTCAAATGACATGCAAATTTTAGGAGATGTTTCGATACATTCTTCCGTCGGTAATAATTAATGAATAACAGTAATATTTAACCTTTAGCTTATGTCAGTTATATCAATTCCATTAACTCGTGTACGTAAAGTGGGTCGTTTTGACCTAACCGCAAACTCTAACGGTATTTTTTGTACCAAACTATGACGTGATGCAATACTCGCATTATGATATCCCACAATACTTTTGCTTATCGGTATTATTCAAAAAAGCGCTAAAAATATGTGTCCATTTACACTTCACTTTTTGTATTGTGTTAGTTTTATATACACAAACGTAAAGAGTGGGTCATTTTGACCCACAAAAAAGCTAAATGGACTCAGTGCAAACGTGATGTTCTATAATTCTGTAATATATGTACATCCTACTGATCTACAATTTCAGAAGAAAACTAAATATGAATTACAACTAGTAGAACGGCGAATTGACTCAATGCTAGTTTATCGACGCGAGATGCGACAGATTTATAACTTGAATACTTCTATCCAAGTGCCAAGTGCGCTCAGCATTTGTTTGCAAAAGCCGTAAACAACAAAGAATTATTTGTGACCGGTGGAAAAATAAACGATAAATACTTTTCCCATTGACATTGGTTTTCTCTTCTATGTAGTATAATTGAAGCTTGCAAGTAAGTTAATCTCAAGTTAATTTGAACCAGAAATCGCTTTTTTGTTGTTGTTGCTTTTTTAAATTTACACAAAAGGGTTAATAATAAAAGTTTCATTTCTAATTTATAGCATGGCAACATTACAATACAATTTGTTACAAACTCATGTTCCAAACATTTTACACATATACACACGGTTATCACAGTGCTACTTGAAATAGAGACCTTATTCTTATATTGCTAAGCAGATTGGCGTAAAGCCGGATCATTTGTGCATGTTATCTATAATTCAATTGACCGTGGTTCTATAATATCCAATATCCGCGTAATAACATTTCAATGCCTTTTAACCAAATTCTCCGATTCGGAAATAACCTTAAGCCCCGGTTAGACAATGCTACTTTTGTTGCGCAGCTTTCGATCAAAAATGCTTTGAAAAAAATTGAGGGCTATTTGCATCTAAAATGCAAGTTTTGCAGTGAGACAAAAACAGTATTTTTGTTTCATTAAACTGGATAATATACCAGTAGAAGCAATTGCTTGGTTAGCATTAATTTTGTTATTGAAACAAGAAAGAAAATTTAGAAGAAAAGTAGATTACGTCAAAGAGTCGTTTCAGTAATGTAAGTATTTTAGAGTTACAGATAATTTGCCAAAAGAATTATACAGCTTTTATTCTACTACAACAGAAACAGCTTCTACAAATGTTTTGGGCGAGTAGATAACTTTTCAAACAAAAATGAACACGGTAGAAAGTTATTCACATGGCATAACTTTTCTTTAAAACGGAAGTTCAGTGTCATTAGTGTTATCGGTGTGATTCGCGCGCACCTTCAGTGCCTGATGTTCATTGTGCATGCTTTAGAGTTCGACAGTGTTCGGTCTGGGCGCTGGTCGGATTTCGCTGGGGATACTTAATTCCCCAGTTTTCCATTGAGGATGGCAACCTAGTTGCTGCAATACATATCTGGAATTAGTTTCGAAAGGTATGGTAAGAGTAATTTTATTTATTTTATATTTTATTGTAGCCACAATCTCCTTATACTTATTTTCTAAGTACTACTAGAAGAGCCACTTCACAAGGAGGAAATGCTAGCTTCCTTGGAAAACGTATTTAGTGTACGTCAGTTTTTACTTGTAACCTTTCTGATACGGATATTCTCTATACGTTAACAGTATCTCATCAGAATGACTTCCTAAACTTTGTTGTTTCTGTTTTCTCCCGTCAGCTATTTCACTCTCAATTATTTCGTCCTGATTATGAATCAATATCATACACTCGAGTTCTAGCCCTTTCGTTTCCTTTTAGGTTTCTTCGGTGCATTAAAACAGCAATGAGTAATATGCGCGTTAATATTAAACGTTTAATTTCTTCGACATTTTGGGCGTTGCGCATTGACACTGGCCTTTAATTCCATCTCAACATTATCTTCAGTATATTCTAAATGGTTTCCTAATTTAATTATTGGACTGAAGTAGAAGTATTAGCCAAAGTTTATATGTGATGCTTTCTTTATTCGTGATTTCTACGCTGTGAATGACAACAAATGATGTACTTACATATTTTTTGATAGATGTGCTAGAGAGGTAACGATTTCAAAGGCAAATGAGAACATATGTATCTCGAATTATAACTTTCAATATGAAAATGGTTTAAACAACCATGAAACGATTTTCATCTAATTTTAGAAGTTATATTATCGCTCTGCCTAGGTAATCAATTAGTTTATATGTGTAATTAGAAAACTGCTTTCTCCATTCGCAGACGGGTTATGCGGTTATATCGCTTGTCAGTGTGACTTTGTGAGAAGTAGCTTTCATTTCCAAAGAAGCACTATATATGATAGTAGGTTTGATATTTGTACACATGAGAATGCAGTATATACTTAAATGCGCATTTTTGCAGCTATTTAATGTGGACAACTACGTTGTCACAGACTCCTGTAGTGTAATTAGAAAACTAGTTTCATATTTTATATGTAGATAGTTTTCTACCACTAAATATCGACACGAAATATATGTATATACAATATACATATAAGTAATAATGACACAAAAATGCCCATTTAAGTACATATTGGGATATTTCTTAATTGGATTTCTCATGTACAAACATCAAAGATATTACAATACATATATATATATATATATATAAAATTAGGTAATCAACTATAGAAACATACACATATACGTAATACGTATAGATATATGTGACTACCTCCGTTAGCAAATAACCAACGTTGCAATTTCCCTAAAACGCAAATAAACGGAATAAAAGCGATCAACTTAATATGCGACTTTTTGCTCTGTGTAAATATTACCGGTAAGTGATAGTAAAGTCCGCCATTTTACGAGCATAATAACGGAATTTCCCGTCGGCGAATTAGGCCGGAATTGGAATGTTTCCTCGGGTAGCTTTGGGAGCGCGCCAAATACCAAGTTCAATTTCAAATACGGTACGTAAAGCAGTTTGTACCGTCTCTTATGCTCTACGGAGATCTCCCGGCTACTAGATTCAATGCCTGATGTTTGTCCGCTTCTGTTCATGTCAAATATAGCGTATACATTTTGGTGTCCTCGAAATTAGTTCATAAACATGAGGCAATAATTTTCACAAAAAGCAAAGTAGTAGAGGGGAATAAAATTACGTACATTAAATAACTAAAATGTAATCATTTTCGTGTAAAGTCAATGGCAGCCTTTCCTGAGGGAATATAAAAATCAGAGTATCGTGAAGATACATTCACTGATTTTTGAAGTATCCTCCCTTGCGAACAATACACTTTTACATTTGTTGGAACTAATTTTTTCAGCACTGTTGCTAATTTATGTTTTCCTAGGTCTGCCTCGTTTTTATACTTTTGTGATTTCGCTTGCCATGTTTCTCACTTGCGTCTTATCGTTCATTCGGCACAGGTGTCTAAACCATTTAAGTTAATTCCGTTCAATGACGTCTAAAATTTACTCCACTCCTAGCTCTGCTCTTACTGCTTCATTCCTTATTTTGTCTCTTCTGGTTATTCCCTTAACTTTTCTTAAATATTTCATATCGATTGCCTGTATTTTACTTTTCAGTCTATTCAACAGAACCCTTGATTCGCCGCCATATGTTAAAATTGGCCCGAGTACAGTTTTGTAAACTATCATTTTTGTTTTTCTGCTTATTTCCTTTTTCCAATAAAATAATTACTTAGGGAGAAGTACATTCGGACTGCAGCACTAATTCTTTCATTTATTTCATGTTCCATGTTTCCCTCACGATCTATTAGAGCGCCTAAGTACTTGTAGCTATCTGCTGGCTCTGGTTTTTCTTCGTCTATTTCTATATTCAGTTTCTTGTTGGTCTTTCGTATGACAATCACTTTTGCTTTACTAATATTAATTTTCATATTTCGTTCACCCAATTCTTCTTCCCATATTTTTAGATCTTCTTGCAGGTGAGTTTCTCTTGACACACAAACCATCAGATCATCGGCAGAAGCACATGTTGATAAGCCCACTGGTCTTAGTTTATTATATCCTATGTGTACTGTGCTAACTTTTCTCTATATTTCTTTAATTATATCATCCATAATAATGATGAATAATGTTGGACTCATTACTCCGCCTTACCTCAGGCCTTCATTGATCCGAAATATCTCTGATTTCATATTATTCCTTCTGATGTAACACCTATTATCATCATACAAACTTTTAATTGCGATTATTAATTTTGGCTTGCTGATTCTTTGTTGTAAGCTTTCCCATATTTTTTCCTGTGATACTTGATCAAAAGCCTTTTCCAGATCTAAAAAGCAAGGTATCCTTGTGTATCCTTCAGTCTGATTTTCTCGATCATCTGTTTTATTGTGAAGATGTGATCTTGAACGCTTCGTCCCTTCCTGAACCCACTCAGAGCTTCTGCCAAACGTTTTTCCACGATATTCCTTAGTCGTCGTTCTAGTATTTGTTCATAAGTTTTGGAAATAATACTAAGTAGTGTAATGTCTCTATAGTTTGTACAATTTCTACTGTCTTCTTTCTTGTATACCGGAATTATTATTCCAATTCTCCAATCATCAGGGATTTTTCCTGAATTCCAACATTTGTTGAGGAGGTTGGTCAACATGTCAATACCTAGCTTGCCCAGACATTTTTCCATCTCTGGTATAATTCCGTCGTGTTCTGCTGATTTCCTTTTTAATTGTTCCCATAACTTCAATTACCTCCTCTACATCTACTTTTTCTTCATCGTCAATCTTATCTTCTGAATAGAGCTCTTTGTTGGCATTATCTTGGCTTTTCGTGTCTAGGAGCTCCTGAAAATATTCCTTCCATCTCTCCATGATTTCTGTTTCATCGGTTAGTAATTTGTCATCTTTTGTTTTTATTTGTCTAAAGTCTTCCCATGATTCTTTCTTTGCCTGTGTTACCATTTCCTTTACTTTTGTTCGTTGTTCTTTATACTTTTTGTGGCTATCGTTTGACTTCTTCCCTAAGTACTCTTTCCATAATTCCTTTTAATTTTTACTTGTTGTTTTATTCTTTGATACCACCACTTGGTTTGTCTCTTATTGTTATTTGCAACTGTTACTCCGCATACCAATTTTGCCGTCATTAATATTAGTTTCTTGAAATTTTCCCACATTTCTTCCAGTACCATATCTTTCCATGTATGCTGCGTTTCCTCAATACGTGTTTTTGTTTCCTCGTACTAATTTTTTGCTGTGTGTATTTCTTGTAACTTGTATGACCTAATAACTTCTTCTGATTTTTTATGTTTTAGGTATATCTTCTGCTCTTTATTTTCTACCTCGAATCTCATTTTTACTACCAATAAATAATGATCGCTGTAGATTTCCGAATCTTTGTGTACTCCTGTAGTTCACAATATTGAACGTCAAATTGACGGTTTCGATAAAATGAATTTTTTCTTTGCGAGTAGTTTAGGGAGACTTTACATTTGTAAATATTAGGAAGTAATAAGTTAATGGCATTATGACATGCCCGGTAAGCGTCTTGGAGGAAACTGGAGGGACCGGAACTCCTGTTTTACCAAAACTTTGAGCAATACCCAGCCTAAACAGATAAACCGACAAATGCTGCTTCCACATCTTCGTCGTGGCGTACAATGGATATGTGCGTTATGTATAGAACGGAAGAAGGTGACAAGCAAATTTTCCGTGCCTTAAAACTGGAAAAAATTGGCTAGGAGACGTAAGCGATGTATGCACCAGCAGATGACTCCACACAACAGAAGTTATAGGAAAATTACTTTCTCAACAAGAGATTATTGTAGCCGCGGACATTAATGCTAGGGCGGAATCTAGAGCAGAAGATGAAATTACTGGCGAATATGGTGAATAAGAGATATAAAGAATGGCTAACAAAAAAAAAATGATGAATCCAGAGACATACATAAAAGAAAAACAAAGAATTGCAAAAAGAAATTAAAAAGATGCAGTCTGATAGATAGCCGACAAATTTCATGAACAACTGTTGTAAAAGATAAAAACACCACAAGAATGGAAGCAAGAATAACTTGTATATTTTTCAGAAAAAGGTGTTAGTGTTACTAGTAGTATGAGTCATCTTTCTGGGAGTATTTTGAACGAAGAAATAAACAAAAATATGGAATATGAAATAAGCGAGGGGCAAAGTGGATTTCAGGTTATTCACGTTACAAGTAATGGAGACGAGAATAGCAATAGGGGCAGAACTCGATATGGTCGTCATCTGTTTAGAGAAGAAGAAATGTATAGAAATGATGTGGCTTATGTGAATGTTGGGGAATATCCATCAAATCCAATTACGATAACAAAGGGTTTAAGGCAGGTTGTACCTTGTTGCCGCCACTTTTTAATTTATATGGGAAGGTAGCCCTTGAAATTTGGAAACGAAACTGTTGGTATATGGGAACACCTATAGAGACCACTTTCTCGTGACCCTAAGCTTTGTTGCTGACCAAGTAGTTTTAGCCCAAGACTAATTTCACCAAAAAGGACTTGGAGAAAGACAAATAAGACATCGTATCCAGGAAGGTAGAAAGGTATATAGACACTAGAAGAAGAATAAATGCACGTTATAGCGCAAGATTAAGAAGATTAGAACACATAACAAACGACGAAATCAGAAATCGCATGAAAGCTACAACAGCAGTAATGGAAAAAATTGAACTGCGAACTCTACAATGGCTATTAAAATGGATCCCACCAGGAAAGAAGAAGGGATGTGGGCGAGACGTTCCTAGATCAAAGCGATTAAGTAGGCTATGGATAAATAGCATTTGAATGATGATGATGACCGACACAAAATAAAAAAGCTTTGCGAAGGGAATTAGGTATGCAACATCTAGCTAGTATTTAATTATACATACTTTGTACATATGTAATATCTAATCACTATTAATTATCACATGTACATATATATATATATATATATATATATATATATATATATATATATTAATAGGTTAAGGGTTTTATTGATGACTATCGGTAAACAAGTAATTGTGTACTCATCCACATTATCCATTAAATGAATTTATAAGGTGACAACACCGATATAAGCAGTAACACCGGAAAAGACCATACTTTCACCGAAACACTTTGTAAACGAACTTTTGTTGAGTTAGATTTATAAAACACTCAACTACTATTTTGTTTCAGGCTCATACCCAAGAATAACAATAAGAATAAGAATATTATAAACGAAATTCAAAGCACCACAATTGAATTTATTCAACGTTTGTTCACTTCCTTTTAACAAACGTTTATGCAGAATTGTCAATATATTTCATGATAAGTGGCATGTCAATTCAGCTTCCATCATCTTACGGACAGCATAGATATCTTTTAAAACAGCGTTAGCTAATGGACGATTTCAATGATATTCGTCACTGACACCAGAACGGCTAAACTATATCTAACTGTTAAACTAAATAAATTGTTGTTCTGGGTGGCCTTTGATCACCAAAAGTTGGAGAAACAGGTGCCACAGACTGTTGTTCAATGTTATTTGACGACGGTGAAGGTTACGATACGAAGGCAACCTTAAATATATAATTTTAAAGGAGAGGTAGGGACCCATATTGACTACATTCATTATGAATACTTTCAATGTCTTGTGTGTTGTTTTGTCCTATTTTTTATTACTTAGTTGGTTACGAATGTTACTTTTCCAGAATTTTGATATTTAGTTGTTCTTTCTGTAGTAGTATACTTCAAATTATCACCTTTGGTCTACCCGACGTCCTTTTTCGGAACACAATATAAGAATAGGTAGGAAATTTTATAAACAGGGCTATGATAAGTCTTCCTTCTTATGTGATTAAAACCTTTTTGCAAGTACTAATGGTTCAGTTATGATTTTGTGTTTACCCCTAGAACTACTGTGTGGATAACTGATTGCATAAATCACAACGTGGCGGTCTATATTATACCACAGCCTAACTTCAATTGGAAAATGTTTCAGTCATTTCTTTAGCAAAGTAATTTAATGTATTAATACAGGTCCAACTAACAAACTAATAATTTGCTACAGATAATATATGTATCTTATATAGAACGTAGAAAAGGACAAGAGTCAGCAACAAATATTTTAGAGTAATATTAAAAGTTGAGGTACAGCCAGGCTATAATAAAATTTGTCGCGTATGATTACAAAATGTAAGGACAAAGTTCGATCTTTATTAGCTTTTATAGCATTCAAACATTCCTTTCCTTTTTTGCGATAAAGGGATTTTTATCCACTGCTTGTTGTTCATTATTTACTATATTTATTATAAATTTTTTCTTTCTTATCCGACGCTGAAAGGCATAAGGATTGACGAGAAGAAGAAGAAGATTATAAATTTCATCTTTTACACCAATTACTTCAAAATCGTCCTCTTGGTTGTTCTCAACTTCCAGGCAATCATTATCGTCAATATCATTAATACCAAATTCCTCAATAGCACCTTTCAATTCATAGTCCGTTAAGGAACGTATCCTGTCATCCATATTGCAAGATTAACTTCAATTACTAAAGGTTCAATAACATGAGAAATACTAGACGCCTAAAGGCAGTTTTACTTCAACTAATCTCCTACCATCAGACGTCATATAAGACCACTTTAGTAAAAAAACCGAAAAATCTTATAAATTCCATCTAATACAAGAAGCAAATAAACATTTTTGTAGTCGTCTACGATACTACATTATGATTCTAGGCTTAACAATAACAATAGTTATTCTCCAATAGGTAAAGGAACTTACATCCTCGGTATCATTAAATTTTGTGTCGCTTTGTCCGACAAACTACTACTAATGTAAATACCCGCATTGCCTTAAAAAATATCCCACACAGCGTGCACCACGTTATATATACATGGTGGAAAGGTTAAACTACAGATAACTCTTAGTATAAATATAGCACGAAGAAACGAAAGATACATTTTAATAATTTAGTGCAAAAGTGGATCATTATCAGATATATATGACGTTTAGATTTATATTTATTATTATACATCACATGAAATTTCAGGAATGAATATTTGTTTAAGCCATTCCAAACATATTGATAAATAAACAACGGGAGAAAAAATATATAAAAAAACAAAAAGGGCACGAAATTTCATTAATGATAGAATGTACACAGCGAGGAAGTTGAACAAAAGACACAATTTGCAATAGCTAGCAGAAGATTCGTTATTGCTACGGGACATCTAAAGCTAATAACACAGATAAGTGAGATAATTAATGATGTATCAATCCTTACGGACAATTACTAAATGTCTCTCTACTAGATAATTGCGAGCGAAATTGGGAAGCAAAACTGTTTTACTAAACGCTCAAAAAGTCAGGAACGATGCGATCAGTGAACTACAAAACATCGAATCATACAGATGCAGTCCAGCACTTTGTTGATGTTATTCGTCCTTACGGATGTCTTCGCGCCAGATGGCTGGAAATATATAAACACTAAAAAAGCATACCCATAGGTTTTAAGAAACTTTTGCATAATATGAAATACGAGTAATACACCAATACATATAAAGATTAAATAGAACAATTTTAATAAAAGCAAGTGAAACATATAATACCAGCGCTATTGTGTGGAAGTGTTTAACACGAAAGCATTTTCTACCACTGCCAAATTGAGTGTACATCATCTTATTTTACTTATACTTCCATGGAAGTTACAGTATCTTTCTGGTTGCATCCACCATTATTAGATCAATCAATTAATTGATAAATATCTAAATAGACCATGAAAAATATATATCATTCTTTTCACAACTTACACATCAACTTATAACAGAAGGAAGTACAAACAAAATAAAACAAAATTTGTAAGAACAAATATTTTCCTATCAAGGAAAGCCGAAATTAATTTTTGAAGTTCCACAAGAAACATTTGGAGAACCTCTGACAGCATGCCGCTATACTACTAGCTTTATTAGCTAAAAGTAAATGCTAGTAAAATTTGAGCCATACCTGAAGCGAGGTCAAGTGGATGATATGTATGGTCAACCATGTGATTTAAAAATTTACTTACGAGGAATATTCACCATATTTTCATTTTCATTGGAAAAATTGTTGCATCCTCCCTGAATGTTAATGACGAAAAACCTTCCAATTGATTGTGGTACAATTCAAATCAGAAAGCATTTCAGTCATCAAAGGCGCCTAACAGAAGTTTAGTTTAAAAAATATTATTAATGGTTATTTTCGTAACAAGGACGTAAATTTTATCACATTTCGCCGGTGCTTTTATATTTATGCAAACTGTTCATTAAACTTTGCCACATCATCATGAAACTTTTAACAGATTAATATGGTCGCATCATCGTTAATTCGTCTTTTTTTGGTATAATTTACTCAAATATTTATGGCGCTGAAGCTAACCGAACATTCGCGAAAGAGTGACGATCAACCTTATTATTATGTTCGCAAAACAATGTCGTAAACCCGGACATTTAAAAAACAAATAAACATCCAGCAATCAGTTACAAGTAAGGAGAGGTAATAAACTATAAAATTTAACAATCATTTATACAAATTACAAATGCTCCAATATAAACAAATAAATAAATAAACTGCTGCACAAAGCCCAGCCACAAGCTGGACTTTTTAGATATCCACTCTAATGACCATCACATCCAGCTAACAAGTTTGATAATGTAACACGCCATGGTCATCAGTCATCTCTAATGTTAAATACTGCACACGACACACGGCACACGGCACAGGACACTAGCAGTGTCTAGAAGTCATTCGATATGAAACGCGTTGCAAAATTACAAATGTTAGAAATAAAGCATTATTTCTAATGCTAAATGCTGTAGAAGTGTCGGGACACAAAAAAATCCGATACTTTGTTGCTTCGCCTATTTTACTTCGTTTCACGTGTTCACGTTTATAGTGTTAAAAATAAAATTATATTGCACATTATTTAGGCAATTTGTTAAAAGTTATATATTTATTTAATATAAATCCATTTGTTATATCATTTAATTCTTTTAACTCTATGATTAGTTACTTTTGATGAGTATAAAACCAATAGCGTATAGGTAATGTTGAATATTATTTGGCTTAAAAATTACAGAAGGCAACCTAATCTTATCAACACATATTTTCATGATGAACCAACCCCGTTTAGTTTATATACTATAATGTTAATATTTAGGGTGTCTTTTATATGCCATGGTATTAGTTTTTGAATAATAAAAAGAAATATATGATGAAATACTTGATTAATTGATTTTACGTTAAACTCATCTGCAATGTTTAATTAAGTGTATAATAATGCATAATCTAACAGATAATATAATTTTGAATAAAAAGTCACTTGACCTTATAGTTTACTGCTGACGTCCATTTGGTCGAGAGAATTCTATTTCCTGCGACATATGTATGTTATATATACACATACGTACATATTGCAGATAGGCACAAGGTATTCGTATGATTACGTCAATTTAAATTTAAAAAGGAACAATCGTTAAATTCACTGTGCATGTGTACAGTGACGACAATATCGTCAATTATTTTCTATTATTAATAAAAAATAAAACAATGGAACCCGAATCACTAATCTCTCTGTACGCATTTCTGCACTACCCTGCTAGATAAATTGAACAAATAGGGCTTTATGATGTGGGTACAGAAAATAAGAACCATGAAAGCAATCAAATATCTAAAGTAGCAAATCAAAATAGAGGCATAACTGTTAAACTTTTTGCAGGTGCATTTAGTGATTTCGATAGAGTGTATGCTTCAAATTTTACACAGCTTACTCGTCTTAGACCTAGTGGAAGATGCACCATTTATTTAGTTAATCGTCTCTTAGTTTGCAGCTATGGCGTATGTAGATGGATGTGGTTATCATTAAAGAGGACATTTAAAAAATTTAGACACCTAGGTCGTGACCTGGGTTTTGAGTAATATTTTATTTATCTATTTGTTTATAATGAAGTATTTATTATTTGTGCAAGGCATTGCGCAATTTTATATTTTATTACTCCTCATTACTTGTAACTGATCGCTGCATGCTTATTTGTTTCTTTAGTTTTTGGTTTGACAGCATTATTCTGCGAAAATAATAATAAGGGTGTTGTCACTCCTTTCCTGAATATTCTGCTAGCTTTAACTTCATGTATCAATGAATAGTATCATTGAGCAAGTCTAGTTTGATGGTATTACATTTATAGGTATCCGTATTGCACATTTGCCCCTTATTTATGTCAGTGCAATTTATATCTTTCATTGAACTAGCGTCCCGATAATATGCAAATTGCCCTCTGATATTTATTACCACGCATTCCAGATTAAGCTAGTTTTTCTCATGGACATGAAAGCAATCTTACAATTTCTTCTCTATGGCACTGTACCCACAATATTTTTAGAAGTCATGTAAAATAATTCCATTAATCAAGTCACTATAACAGATTTCTGGAGCTCACTAACTACTGATATCCTACAACTTTTTCGTAGAATACCGGGAAGTAATTGTTCTAATAGCAGAATTACAGAAGCTTTTAAACGGAATGATAAACAAATGCCACTTGAATTAAAACGTTAACGTTAACTCTTTCGAAAGATGTACATTTTAATTGAAATACCATTTTAGAAAACGATTACTAAAGTCAATCTATGGAGTTCTAATAATTTTCTGTAACTTGGATATAAACTCACATTACGAGCAATTTCAACGTTTGTAATAACTAATAAAATGCAATATATATTTTTGATATTTTTCATGTGGTTTGCTAACTTCCAACATTCTTACTTTACACCATCGTAATACATTTCCAGCAATTCATTATTTCCCATATATCTTCATCCCTATTTGGACAGAAGCAACATATATACATATAACCTAATATTTTGTGACTGGAATATTCTATTACAGAAAATCAGTTTTATTTACTGTTTACGTTACACATGTATAATACTAACAATAAGTCATATTATAATATGTCTACCAGTTGTTGTGATTGCATTTCAGTGAGTAAATTTCTAAATAGTTTCACTTTAGTAGATTAGAAAACGCTTAGAGTAACACTTCATTTGCAATTAAAAATAAAACATGTTAAAGCTACCTATAAACGTACTATCATTGCCCACAACAATGGGGTCGCCCAATAATCCATTTCATATTGCACAATATAACACTGCCTAATCAACTCTTTCGAAATGATCAACACTGCTACCCCAAAAGTTATACCATAGCGAAAGTGCGATCAGTGGCATTCAAAGTATTCACTACGAAGCACGTGCTCACTCAGCAGCCCTTTAAGGTTCTTGAAGGCAAAGGACAAGGGAATTAACTTGCGGCGGAGATTATTTCTGTGCTTTTTCCATTTTAGGAATTGGTCCATGGTAGCTCCTAAGAGCTCAGCATTGTCTTAAACTGAATAATCACAATCATCTAGGGTTACGCAACTGAGAAATGCATTGTTTAGTTGTAAATAGAATATCATTAGTTTGCTAATGGTTTACAGATAAGATAAGATAAATTCCATCGTCGCTGAATTGATTTAATAGACTCAGCTTTCAATAGACAAATCGTATCATCTGCACAATTTCATATCAAGAAATACATATGTACTTATCGGTCGAGAGGCAAGTGACATTATAGATCATATAGATCATTAAAGTATATTGGAAATACCAAAGCTCCTAATGTACTTCTCTATGGAACACCGTTGGCACAGACCCTTGTTTGTGATTGTGCATTTTTCCCATAACATTTTAAATGAACCGATTTCTGCCTTTTTGCATTTTCCTTTAGTACATGCATCTACAATTTTAATAAAAATTTATAATACTTCGCGGTTTCAAATGCCTTCGAAAGATCCCAAGCACACTTCACGTGGCATTTTTTATAATAATCTTAAAGAGTCTTAAAAACAAATAATGTTCTAAGAACTTACTAAACGCTTCCACAAACATCTAGTAAGTTCCATATACTGTTTGGATATGCTCTGTTGAAGTGATAGCGATAGTTACATAATTAAGGTTCGCCATATTAAATCATAAAAACATTTATGAAAGTAATTAGGCAACAACTGAAATTAGAGTTCTATAGCATTACGTATAACTGAAGAAAATCAAGTCAGACAGTTTGATGGCCCCATAAATGTGTGACTACCAAAAAGGCCTAGAAAGAGGCACACGGGACTCACAAATTGAAAGTGTAATTAGAAAGCGATTATGGGACTATCGTAAAACCCTAAAACTGACTGAATATTAAGGTGTATGGAGAAGTATTGTAATTGTAAATAAATTAATTACGAAATTATCAATTTTAATCTTATTATTAATCGTAATATATTAACTTTTGTATGAAATATATTTTGTGTTTGGATATTGTTAATGTTATCATGATGTATGATTGTGAGAAGAGGAATTATGTAGATACGTATCAAAAAAATTGGCGACTTTTTGAGGCCAGAACAAAATTAATTTGCTATATAATTCACAATAGTTTCATATTGTAATTACTGTTACTACAATTGATATTTTTTGAATTGTTTGTTAAGAAAATGTAATTTAAACTTTGTTGTTGCACTGGGTTTCAACGTGAAAAGCGTTTATGTAATACAATGATGTCATCACAGAATAATTATATGCTTGACCAAACACGTAATTATAAGCAAAAGTTCACCGTAACACAACATTGCTCTCAAAATTAATTTCGTTTCATGTCGAACCGGATATGCTTCCTGCGTTTATTCCACTTCTTTTTCGCCCTCTGCTCGCGAAAAGGGGCCTATGTAAATGCCCTTTTTGATTTAGTAAACGTTGTAAAACGTATGCTGTCGTTAATTGAAACAAATGTAAAAGCACCGATGCTGTTAAATCACACTAGCAAAAGTAAATAAGCGCTTTCCAAACGTTCTTGTTTCTCACTGGTAACAAAAAACGCAAAATCCTTTTGGTTTGAATTCAGACCCAACACAAAATAAAAGGACGGTGCAAATCCCTCAATTCAGAATTGACCATTTCTTTACTTTATCGAATGAGAAAATTATATTTACTAATTGTAAGATACAGTAGCTGTATTCCAATGGAATAATCTGAGACCCCGTTTTAAGACTAAACATTCAAATTTAGTTAAAATCTTAATGGAGAACATGTTTTGAGAGAATTATTCATAATAAAAAATGCGAACACAAGCTTTATATAGCATAGGTGGAGGCAGAAATTACATTGTTTCAGGATTTTGGCCCACAAAAGCAGGCCTTTCTTTCCACGGCCTAGTTATGGTAGTACGTTATTCGCTGATGTAGATCAAGGGACTGGTTGAGTAGAAATGAGGAAAAGCTTAGTAATAATATTTACGAATGACTGACTCCGGTTAGATACTGCTGCAGACAATTATTAACAACGCCTGTGCGTGATAATTTAAGAGACTCGTTTAATAAACGCAAGGACGCTGTGTATATGAGCATATTACCCATTGCAAAAATACAATTCCTTCGAGTAAATGATAAACCAGTGCAATCCAGAAACAGAAATACACACCGCGTTCATATAGTTCCACGGGACTTGTTCGCAAATAATTTATAAATCAAGAACATTGATTCTTTTACTATGGCACTCTTGGGGAGCTAAGTGTAGTTCGCTTCATCATAATTCAGTGATCTATGTCAGCCACTTTAGTCTATGGAAAATTTTCTTTCTCTAAAAAGAAAAGATTTAGTTCAAAACATGACCATGGCCATGACAGGATAGAACTTATTACACTGGTAAACAAAGTTTGACGTATTGCGTGTTTCTTTGATCAAATAGGATCACTTATATAATATTTTCCTCTCTGATTCTAAATCTGCTTTCCCAATTTGTGCGTCAGGCATAGTTTTTGAATAATACCCTTTTAAAATTTTGGAAGAAGTATATTTCTCGCATTTGTTTACAACTTCTAAATTGCTAGATTTATGGCAGTTCAAAAGGTATTTTTACATTTCTACTCTACAGTTTCTACTGTATTCTGCTGCAAGAAAATCGGCTAGCATATTTGGCCCCAATTTGTCTTTGTAACACGATTGCACGATATATGTCTTGGTGGAATCGCTCACTGTGCTCCTTGCTAACATGACCTAGGTTTTCCGGGAAAATGACGAAACTGCATCTTCAGTGATATATTGTAACAAAGAGCTTTATAGTTCTCAAGTAATTCCTCCACAAGGTCCTTGTAGTTGTCCGCCTTATTATTTCCAAGAAAGTGCTGGACTACTTACATAATGACTCAATTTTTTGCTAATATAGGGTGGAATCGAACTCAGGATCGTACACTAATTTTCAAATTTGAGCGCCAACGAATATACCTTCCTTGGTCTTTACATTACTGAGGCGTGGAAATCTGTTTTAGAAAGCTGAAACCGTTAAACGTGTAGAGGTGGTATGTAGACTTTCTGGGAAATTCAACGGGGGCTGACTGCCGACATTTTTACTTCCCGGAACGAGCTGCCGCCATTCCTTTTTACATAATAGTTTTGTCCATCTTTGCTGTCGCACTCGCATAAGAAACAGCAATGGCGTCCAGAGGTACATCAACTAATGGGCCTTGATAACACTAAATGGAGGGCGCGAGAATAAGTTACAGTATGAAAATGATAGCCTCGTTTCCAGTGAGACACTTATCCGGGACCGAATAAATAGTTGTGTGGTGGGGAACCCGCGCGATCTAGTGTTAGTATTCATCACTTGATATATTATTTCTTAATTTGGAATATTGTTACACTAATTTCTAAGTGATATCACAAACACAACTAATTAGTTCATTACCCACGCAAAGACATGTGACATTTATTGGCAATCAGAAAATTTTAGATGCGTTTACGAAAATGAACTCGGTTTAAAATGAGTTTCAAGTCGTATGCATTATGTAATATTTACTTTCTTATCATAGATTCAATAATGTCGAAAGCACCGATGGGTTTTTGCCGTAAATCAATTTTAGATTTCACCCCAGGAAACCTAAAGATTACCTCTGGGTAAGACGGATATTGCGTTCTGCGGATCGATCAATTTCATACCGAACTTTTCCTGAGAATCTTTCTATGACGAACGTTGCAGTTATGCCTTTCCGTTAATCAATCACAGATAAACCCGCATATTTATTACCGTCCTTAGTCAAACTAATTCTAATAACAATTAAAACTTTCCGCTGATGAATGATTAGTCAAAAGGGATAATATAAAGATAACGTTGCTAGATCTCTATTGTCTTCAGATAATAAAAACGCATAAAAGATCTGCAAATGGAATATCGGAGATTAATTGTCAAAACTAAAATCAAAACATCATTTACGAATCGTAAAAACTAGAGAGAAAGAAATTTGATCTTCAGTTCGTTAAATATTGAGTCGTACTACCCTTTTAGTGTAGTAATAATACGTTTCATTGATCATTCTTTATATTCATTTCATTAATACATGTACACCTGGTGTGAGTTATTAGAAATTTTATTGTGCAACGGAATGTACGGCAAAGCGAAGAAGTTTTCTTCCTTACGTATCTTTTACGATTATTTTTCTGTAACTGTGAATTTGTAGAAAAGTAAATAATTTAACACAATATAGTATATTGCAAAATTGTTGTAGGGTATCTAAAAACTTTCTGGTTTTAATGCAACTTCAGGTTTACTTAAAATAAATGTACATTTTACACTGAATTTCAAAAGCTATTAAGACCATCCGCGGCTTGAATTTGCTTCACTAGTTTTGAAGATAGGGAATTGAGTTAGTATGTTTACTTTTCGCTGAAATATGTCGTAAATGGCTAAGAAACGAAAGAAAAGGTAATAACCTTGTTATTATTATTAAATTCAAGGACGGAGCCAATTAGGAGCAAAGGCGCAACTGTCGGTAGAGCTTGCAAGTTTTATATATATATATATATATATATATATATATATGTATATATATTGCCAGTTTATATTTCTAATGTTATAATACCATTACTCATTTTTGCCTTTCTTGGAAAACCATTTTCATGACATTGATTTTTCAGATTTATTTACTGCTACAGTCTAAATAAAACCCATAACACGTTGTCTCTTCATTTCTGCTTGTATGCATGCTGCTACACATATATGTATATATACTGGCTCTTCATTTAAAAGGGAAATCAATATTACAAATTAATAATGCTGAGCATTAAAGTCACTAATTACAATTTGTTTGAAAACTTCCAACCTCTATACGAGGGTAGATTGACAAATGTCCGGAATAATAATGAAAACAAAATAATACAGATTCCAGTTATATTTTATTTTTCAATATAATTCCCTCGGAGCTCAACACACTTGGTCCAACGTTTCTCTAGCTTCTCGATTCCGTCCCGGAAGTGACTTTCTTCGAGCTTCCCAAAATAATTGTCTACGGTCTCTATCAATTCTTTATTCGACCAAAGTCTCTTTCCATCCAGAAATGTTTTGAGTTTCTGGTAACAGGTGGAACTGATTTAGAACTTCAATTCAGGTTTTGCTAAATGATTGCACTTGAATGAACGGGCGCATTGTCATGGTGAAACGATACTTTCTGCTTAATATTACCCGGAAATTTTTCACTGAACTGCTGCTTTAAATTTGTTCAAAGGTGTTGTGTAATATCAACCAGTAACAGTTTTGCCTTTTTTAACCAATTACCAAATTTCTTTTTCGTCCCCTTTCCAGACGAGTGAATGGTCTTTGCCTTCTTCGGAACCGATTTACCGCGTTCAATCCACTATTTTGATTACAATTTTGATTCTGGTATGTAGTGATGAACCCAGGCCCCATCCATCACTACGAATCGTCTCCTGAAATCCGTTGGACTTCTCGTAAACACTTCCAAACAATCGCCTGAGGTTCGAGCTCAAATACGTTTTGCTCCGAAAGCTTTTTAAACTCAGTTCATTATGTAAAATATGAACTACTCATTCATAAGAGATGCCAACGGCTTTTATTCGGCGATCTTCCAAAGCGATGCCATAGTTTTTCACACAATTCACACACACACAATTTCTGGCGTGGTAACCGTTTTCGCACGTCCTGAACGTCACTTGTATGAATGCAGGTGCGGTGGAATTCCAAACACCGAAAAGTCACGGTGGAAAATAAAGGTGACGAATCCTCAACAACGGCGTCTAACCTTGATCTGATTTCCGTTGCGGTTCTTCCTTCCAAATAGAACAATTTTACGACCGCTCCAACGTCTATATCCATACTAAGGTACTTGTTAAAACCAGACTATTTGACAGATGGGTTGAATATTTGCAGTCAATTGATGTGAAAGAGTTACCAACACTCACTTTTATTTTTAATTTATATCAATGAACTACCTACAATCAGAAAACATAGGCCTATACTGTTTGCTGATGATACATCAGTAATAATCAAAGCTAAAGTGGATATTTCAGAAGAAATCACTACAACATTGAGTAAGTTCAATCATTGGTTTGCTCAAAATGATCTAACAATGAATAGGGCAAAACCGTCACTACTTGAGTTTTCATATTACAAAGTTGAAAAGAAAACGATAAAATTCAAAGAAGTAGAACTTACCACACAAAGTCAAGTAAAATTTCTTGGTCTCCAACTTGACTCACAATTGAACTGGAAAAGCCATATGGACGATTTGGCATCAAAAATAGCTTCATTTAATTACGCCCTACACACAATATCTGGAACAGTTAGTGTACAAGCGAGTAGAGATGCTTATTATGCCTATGTTCACTCTCGCCTCAGATACGGCATCATTTTCTGGGGGACGTCAGTGGAAGCCACAATAATTTTTAAACTACAGAAATCCTGTATTCGAAGTGTGTTTGGCCTTAAACGAACGAACTCATGCAGAGAAGTATTTCGCGGTAACGATATACTCACATTAACTTGCATGTACATTTACGATTATAAAATGAATGCGAATTAGATGGTCTGGGAATATTTATAGAAGAGAAAAGATACCAACCATAAGAACTATAACTGAATGGGATTCGAAGTATAAACAGATCAGTCACTATAAAATAGAGGACAATATGGACTAATCCACCTTTAAATAGGATTACAATGACTCTCGAAAACATGGAATTTCGTAAGAAATGTATTAGCTTAATAATAATAATAATAACAATACATAGTTTTTACTACTTTTATGTTGATGACTTAGACTTTCACGGCCAGAAAGAATACCAAAACGGTTTCTGACAGTTTAGGCCGTATCATACGTATAGTATAACACATTCCATATGCTGTTCCTGCTGTTGCAAGAGTTTTCCTCAGGTAAACACTACTGGTTTCTTCCACGGATTAACTTTTCCACGTTCCCATGAAATATGTAAGTGTAGTGCAGTCCATGGCGTTGTTTGTCCGAAGGAACTATGACTTCTTTATTGGTGATGAACTTCAGCACCGATACAATACAAGATTAACTCTGGATACATATATTCTTCCAATTCAAACAAAAAGGGCTACTGTGAACAAAAGTGTTGTCTCGCAAGTGGTCAAAGTTTATAATCGTCTACCTAAACAGATGAAAGAACTAAATGAAAAGAAATTTAGGGGAACACTATTTAAGGTTCTTAGTAATAGTGTGTTTTATAATTATGACGATTATTTTAATTTTAAATTTTAATCTGGTGTGTATGTTATATCACCGACTAAAGAGGAACATTTTAAATATGTATGTATGTATATATACTCGTTACCACTTTTATCATTGTGCATTTTATATATTTACAATTAATTTGACGTTTTCTATGCATCTACTATGTACTACAGAAATTAAAAATAAACTAAACTAAACTAAACTAAACACAACTCTAAAATAAATCTAGCATATTTTATTTCTATAACTTTGTTCATTGAAATTTATAGAAAGTGCTAAAGATGGTCTCCATTATTTTGTAAGCAAACATTTACTAGTCGCCTCAAATTTTAAAAACATGTTGCAATTCTTCTACACTAATATTAGTTTCATGCAAAACTGCTATTTGCAGTTCTTCTATCTTAGGGAGTCTGGTTTTGTGTATTTTATTTTTAAAACTTCCAAATAAATAAAAATCGAGAGGAGTGTGATCCGCAGAACCTGGAAATCATAAATTTGTGGTAACAAAAATTGTTCTAAATTTTTCTGAGTTGCTGTAACAGTATGGGGTGTGGGGGATTGTCATATTGAAAAAACCGTGCTCCAGTTCATTACCATCTTGTTGTTTCATAAACTCATCTAAAATATGACCGCACTACTCAGTAGTTATAGTATGTTGAAAAAAGGTTGATCCCACTAATCTATGTCTAAGCGTAGCTACACAAACTCCAGTTTTCATAGGACGTACATGTATGTATGTGTTTCAACGAACTTATGTGAATTTTATGTAGCCCATGTTCCATAATTTTGCGAATTGACATAGCCAGATATATAGGACCTCGCCTCGACACTAACTACAGTCATGTCCAGTGTGTCATTCTTAATTATGTTCTCATTAACCCATCGACAAAAATTATTCGTTTCGCAAAAATCCAAGGGATTTATTCGATGAATAAGTTACTATATAAGGACTCATTTTAAGCTTCTTAGTAATTTCCTTGGAACTACACGCACAGAAAGCGCCAAAAGTCATATTATTGTGGGAAATTTCAATAAATATCTAGAAATTACGGTACCTATCTGGCCAACTAGTTTTACCAGGAACTTATTGGGGATATGGTCTATACGAACTTGAAGATTATAGACTACATCCGCCATTAACTTACTAGGTCTATCCGTAGGTTTTGTTTGCAAATGCAATTTGTTTCTTCAAATCGATTAATAATAACATGTCTTCGATGTTCTAACGCCTCAGAAATTAGAGATCGAGATTAAAATCAGGAAACGTTGTACAAATTGATAGATATAGCATTGAACTGAGCAAATTCAATTCTTCCATGATCCTGAGTTGCACTTCGATAGTGCGCCATTAAAATAAACGCATCTTGTTCCAATGTAATCACCATTGTTACAGATCTCACAACCTAATAGTTCAGTTTCTGTTTTTAATATCAACATTTATTAGTGACAGTAATGACTTACAATACAGGAAAATTAATACTGATTAGTTAGTTTTTAAAAAGCTTGTGCTGAACTGCGATGAATGCGAAAATAATGAAAATAGAAATAAGAAGAAAACTAATCTGTCAACTCTGCCTAATATTTTTGTCAAAAACTTTAGTGAGAGGTAACTAATATTATAGTGGTCATGTTGGTTTCGTTCTTTGTTGTGCTCTGTGCTACACATCGCCAACATCTCTGTAATTGATTCACTAACGTTTATATTTTATATTTTCCTAACAAATGTCATCCTCTTCAGTCTATAGTTTTCTGACATGAATAGTGTTTTTATGGATATTTAATATGAAGATTGGCGCGATGTTTTCCAATTAAATCAAATAAATAGTTTTATAGCAGTAACCGCTGCACATATACAAATTTTTATATTCGTTCACAAGAGCATTCGTTCATTATGTGGTTTGAGTTTTTATACTACACATGTAGATACGTATGTACATATATTATTTTCGCTTATCACCCGAAGTTATTCCTTTAACACTTTAGATTTAGACACAATTTATATTCCTAGATCATAAGTCATACGACATGATCTCAGCATTCGGTTGCAAAACGTTCGCCGCCGTTGGATGGGAGAGAACGTAGTTTGGAATGATGGCGGAAACTGAGCGAGAGGAAAGGAATCGTCCTTGGTGTTGCCATGCCTGCCTTGAATCGCTTTTGAATAGCGAACGTCGTAAAACCGGATGCTTTTTCAGATAAACTCTTGGCATCCTCGCAGATACATATGCAATAGAGTACGACTGCCCCGCTTGCAGAAATTGAAAAACGTGTGTATTCCGAAAACTATTGTGTCGAATATCGCGGGCGGAATTCTTATGCAATAATGTAAATGCGCGTATATTGAAGAGATATATAGATAGGCGTACGCACGTATAGGCATTTGAATGATCGAAAGAGCAAACTAACTATTCAAAATATTAAAAGAGTATTAAAACGGAAAGTCATATTCTCAATCTCTTTGTAGAATTGTTACATCTTTTAATCTCAACTCTAATAATTACTCGTAAGCACTTATACTGCATTAATACTGATATAAAGCCTATATCAGCTTTGCAAAAGTTACATCTATTCTTGTTATTGGATCGGAAATTCCTAATTCTAGGTCTCACATTCAACTCAAATAGTGATACTAATGGGGAGATTACAGCATACTATAAGCGTAATGTGTTTTAAGGCCAACCCAAACGTAATACAATAACTAATTGGTCCAAGAGAGCGTTATGTCATTTATCACGAAAAACAGAATTGGTCGTGGTTGTAAAATGTTACTTTCTTTATTTGTGCATCTAATATAACCACTTATTTGAAATCTTGGTTGTTAAGGCAAAGATCGAGCGTAATCGTCTTTTTGAAGTGAATACTTCTTAAGGGACACCCAACCAGCTCGAGCGTAACCGTAAGAGCGTAAGCGTTAGATTCCGAGAGAGAGAGAGAGAGAGTATGATGTGCGAGCGAGAGGCTTGAGCCAGAGAAAGGATACATGCGTGGTTGCTTCGTCTGAAACAGAAGGAGAGACAGAGAGAGTATGATGTGCGAGTGGGAGGCGACGAGTCGGGCGGTCAGAGCAGAGGAGATATGTGGCGTGCTTGGGAAGGAAGGGTAGAGAGATAGTGATGTGCTAGCGAGAAGCGACGAGCCAGACGGTTAACGTTAAACCACAATAGGTGCTGCGCTTAGAATTACATAAACATTAAAAATGAATAAAATAAAACATTATACATGAAATCTCGGAAAAAGATTTTATACAACCTAATCATAATGACTTCCCAATCATTCTAATTTAACGTATAAAAACGAATAAATTTTTACATTATACATAAAACATCCGAAAAGATTTTCTACAACCTAATCCTACTGTCGAAGTAAGAATTACGACAATTAATAGGTATTCACTTCAGACGTGCTTAAACCACAATTTTTTAGCTGTAGATATTTGCTTCCTCAAGTA
Organism: Chrysina gloriosa; assembly: GCA_038088585.1. Taxonomy (NCBI): domain Eukaryota; kingdom Metazoa; phylum Arthropoda; class Insecta; order Coleoptera; family Scarabaeidae; genus Chrysina; species Chrysina gloriosa. The sequence continues at coordinate 31,369,174 of CM076091.1, forward strand.
ACACGGTTTAAATTCATAGCGAGGGATGTTTTAATCAATTTTAGCAGAAGGTAGTATACTCCTCGTTAGAACTATGAGAGTGTTGCTACAAATGTAGAGTATGTATGTGAAAGTTGTCTATATCGTACCATTTAAGGCACTTTCATTCCTAGGTACAAAACCATCAAGCATCAACTTTGAATAATTTAAAATGTAGCTAAAGGCTGTTTAAGATATAAAGTAAGTATTATAAAAGGCTGGTTCTTACTTCTGTGTTATTCTTTTAGACATAACGTAACTTCAACATTAGTCCACTGAATATTGTAAAATTGATCACTGTGAATAGAATACACGCTTTAGGGCTTCTGGTCAAAATGGCTACCAGATAAGGTAGTTTACATTTTTGCTGCTAGTTCGTAATAGTCATCACTACTTTTAGAAATATGGCAGATATATGCTTCTGGGACGATAAAAATATACTTCTCTCCAATATGTTAATAGTAATAATAATAATAATAATAAAGTATATTAGCTTAACAGAATTACATCCAATAACAGGGCTTAACTTAAGATACGCATAATATGTGGTACATGTAAATATAATATATAATACATAATAATATTGATAATAACACGTGATACATGGCAAAATAAAAGCAAAATAACTTTACAGATGGTTATAAAATATATCCTCATATATATCATTTGCATCAATGGCACAGTGTACTTGAGGAGCGTTGAGCAAAATGTTGGTTTGCTTTGTCGATTGCAAACGTTGGATGGTATCTCGCTGACAATCTGGGCACGCCGAAGTTGATCCGAGATAGTAAACACTCAATTCTATTATTAACAAGCCCGTAGATAAATGCGTCACCAGATAATTTCCTGCGTTCAGGAAGAGGTATTTCAGAAATTTCCTTTGTACCTTTTCGATCCTTTGTTTATAAATAGAATAGAATAGCTGCCATATAACCACTGCATATTCCAATTTAGATCTTACTAAGGAATTATAAAGTGATATCAGAGCCGTGGTGTTGGTAAAGTCGCTCGACAAACGGAAAATAAAACCAAGAGATCGACTGGCAGAGGCGCAGCCATCCGAAACATGTGAGAAGGAGAGTTGGCTATCGAAGGTGATACCCAAATCTTTCACCGTTGATCTGCGTGTTATAGCAATCCCCTCGACAGTATAGCAAGAGCATACCATATGGGGTCTCCTAACATAAGATACTACACTACACTTATCAATATTCAGACTCAAACCATTTTCGTCACACCACAATACGACTCTATCCAAACTGTTCTGCAAGATATTAACATCACCATCGCTGGATATGGATGAGTATATTTTTAAATCATCTGCGTAAGCTAATGCAGAACAAGGAATGGAAGAGACTAGATCATTACTGAAAATATTGAACAATAATGGTCCCAAGTTAGAACCCTGGGGTACGCCAGAGGTCGATATGTAGGTAGTAGATTTATATCCGTTGAAACAGACGTGGTTAGGTCGATCACACAAATAGCTTGCCAAAAGTTGTAAGAGAGGTCTGACAAATCCAAAAGCACTATGCTTCTGAAGGAGTATCGAGTGATCAATGCTATCAAACGCTTTGGTGAAATCCGTGTAAATGACATCCAACTGCCCTCCACGGTCCAATGTTTCCGCAATATCCTGAGTAACTATCGCAGGATTCGTGGTGGTAGATTGCCCAGTCATAAAACCATGTTGTCGAGGTGATATATATGGGCATACGTGGTTCATGATTACACCATAAAGTAGCTGTTCGAATATTTTGGAAAAGTTAGTGAGGATAGATATAGGCCTGTAATTTTTAACGACTGCTGAATCACCCTTCTTAAATACCGGAGGGATCCTTGCCGTCTTCCACACTGTTGGGTATTTTGATGTTTTAATTGATAAGTTGAATAACTTGCTCAACGGCAAAGAAAACACACAGGCACAATCCTTCACCAAGAAACTGGGGATGCCATCGTCCCCAGCTGTAAATTTATTCGGCAATTTCCGAGCATAGGAAAAACTTCGTCAGCACCAATAGGAGAGACGGAGACGGGTGGGATATTAGTATATCTGCTAATTCAGACATGTCGCATGATGGCCGATATACGGACGAAAACATAGTTGCGAAGACATTAACTATCTCCTGGGGTGCAGTATATTCTGTATCGTTAAAGTAAACTTTACCGGGTATTCTGGTGGACCTTTGTTTTGACTGAACAAACTGCCAAAAAGCTTTAGGTTCTTCGGATATTCTGTCTTGTACAGCAATCACATAATTCCTGTATGCAGTCTGAATATAAAATTTCAACTGCCTGCGTAATTCTTCAAATTTAGTTTTATACTCTGTATTTCCGGTAGATTTCCATTTATGATGATATTGCATCTTTAATTTCAGGTTTTGTTTTATTGTATGCGTGAACCAGGAAGGAAACTTTATTGTCTTACTACTCATTTTTAAAGGAATGTACCTATCGAAAGTTGAGAAAATCTTTGTATAAAACTCATATATCGCAGAGTCTACATCGTGATGGTTATCGATGAATGACCAGTCTAGTGCAACCAACTTGGAATATAATTGGTAATAATTCGCTTTTTTAAAATCGTAGTGGCGATTATCGTTGCTAGGAATCAAAGACGGTTTGATAGAATATCTGATTTCGCACTCCGCATATAAGGACGGATGATGATAGTCCTCAGAAACAAGTGGTTGCTGGTCTCCCTGCACAATTAAATTAGAATTTAGATTACATAGTACTAAATCCAGCAGTCTATCATTACAATTAAGTACAGTGTTAATATAATAATAATAATAATAATAATAATAATAATAATAATAATAATAATATTTATTTCAGATCGGCAGAGGGACAGAAATGAAACAGTGTCACAAAAATTAAGGGGTAACACCACTTTCAGAAAATTGATTTTTTTATTGGTTTCATTGATGCTTTGAACCTTTTACAATATAGTGCAAATAATTCATTACCCGGAAGAAAGCTTGTCCCTTGAAATTTCGAGCTCTTCCCCAAACGCGTCGGACATCTCCGAAACAATTATCTGCGCCAAATAAATACCAGTTGGGAAGTTCTTACTTTTTGATTTGTAACTCCTCTAATACACTAATAGAAGTCGTTAGAAAGTGTTTATTAAGGACTTTCTAATTCTCATACTCATTGGCCTATACATATATATATATATATATATATATATATATATATATATAGATTTACATTATTAACTCTTCAATATTTTATATTTTATATAGTTGAATCATAATGAATGTCGTGCTTCGGAATGTCAGGCACTCGTAGATGTACAGAAGGTAGCTGCTCTGTCTAACAAGTTGTGGATATTGGACTTAGACGTGCCTATAACGTGTAAACAGAGTGGCAATAATTATATTTATCCAAAATAACCTTTTTGCTGTTATTCCTATTACTAATTTGTGCCTACTGATATGTAGAGTTTGTTAAAACGATGGATGACGTCTTATCATGAAGTAGTCTAAATCGACCTGAGCGAATTTTATTATTCAAAGATAACTTATCATTGATTTATAACATTGGAAGGAGTGATAGCGTTAGTCCATCTAACACTATTTAATGATAACCCGTCATCCTTCTTTTGAACAAACTCTACTGACATTTCACCAGCTGACATCCAATAAAATTATTTTTGTACTAATAAACACAGACACACACATCCAACTCAACTTCTAGTAAACATAAACAAAACGACATGGCAGCGTTGTAGAGTCGCGCGTCATTTATCATTGATAACTTGCAGTCAATACCCTATTTTCACTATAAGAAAGTTATGACCATGAAGGTTTCGACTTCCTATTTACCGTACCATACTACAAGAATCATATGACTATTCAGATCTGAAAATCCAATAAAGAGAAATAACCAGATAATGGCAAAAATTAAAGTCACTCGAGGTAACTAATTAGAAAGTAGTTGAAAATTTCTAATAATATATTCCGCTGAAACAGGATTACGCGATGCTTATCCAAGCCTCCGACAAATGAAACTGTTCGGACGACGACTACGTAGAAATTGAGTGAGGACTTGGGAGCTTGCGAATAGACGTCCGCTTTCGATCTCTCTGAAAGCTCTTCGGCTTCCGATTTGTTATCCTTCTCACTCTAGTACCAACAGATAAAGGAAACCGAAATAGAGGAAGCGCATCAAATGGAAAAAATCACACATATGAAATGTTTACAAGTCTGTATCGATTGATCTCTTGAACTGACTTTCAAAGAGAGCGAAGTACAAAGAAAACCTTTGTTTCGCAACCTTATCATAACTTAGTTTAGTATTTGTTGCACTTTACATCTTTGCGACACTTCTCCACTCTTAGTATATAAATTATTCTCTGTAACTTACATAGATTTACAGTTTTGTAACCATATTAACCATAATAGATAATTATTGTTGTCGGGTTTATTAGGTCATTCATTTTCCATGTGGTTTCTAGCACTTCTCTAGATCAAATGAAAGACAAAATTTCAATTTAGCAGATATATTTTATAACCATAATTTAACCGTTTTCGTAAAAACTTTCTTTTTATTTTAGGAGCTATCAAGATAATAACTAATAATAAAGATTTCTTGATATATGTATGTAATTCACAGTAAATTTATACATCAATTACTTTATGTATACTTGCAAACATATTGATAATTTCTATATCAAAAATCCTTTAAATATGGGCTCCTCCACCAGTGTAAAGTCAATAAAACAACAAATCCGGAGTTAACAGGTTTATTTTCAGAACGTTAAAATAACGTTTAGAACAGGCATGGGCAACCTTTTTTGTAGAAGTTTTATGCTGTTAGTAATCTTGAAAAATATACATTTTTGTAGTATCCTTATGATTCATTATGAATTAAGTTTAGACGGGCCGTGCTAATATGCAACGAAAGAATTCAGTAGCGGGCCGGACAATCCTTACTCGAGGGCCGCATGTGGCCCGCGGGCCGGACGTTGCCCATACCTGGTTTAGAACATCAAACGTACTTAGGACATTTAATACTGCCAAATCAGGATGATTTTGGTTGTCCATTCTGTAGTTCGTCAAACACATGATGTTTTCTTCCGAGACACTATTAGATTTCTTTCTTCAATAGTCTTCTGTAAATGGGAAAACTTTTTGGGTATGTACTATCGTTCTATTAAATTAGTGAATTCCCTTCAGTAATGTTTTCATTGGCGTAGCGTATGTTGATAATAAAGGTTGACTGATGATAATGTGTAAGAAAAATACTATATATATATTGTAGTATGTAACACTCGAATGGTTAATTACCATTAGAAAATTCATCATTTACTATAATTCAATACATCAAAATTCACAGTAAATGTTGGGGTTATGGATATTTTCAAATGATATTCGGTTTATTTTCGGTTCTATTTATACCTTTTTGATACCACGCACACCACCATTTAAGCATTTTATTACCTTACGGGTGTTAGCTTTATACTTACTCCAGCCAGACACGTTGAATGGGAGAAAAACAAACGTAACTAGAAATAAAGTTATTAATTATTATGAAAAGCATAAATTAAAAGATAGAAAAGCATTGTAAACATTCAGATACATACATACAACACTTCTTCTTCTTCATTTCATTTTATGGATGTAGCTTTCTGCCAGGTCCAACAGCGAAACTTTTCATATACTTACATTCATGCTTAAGGAAATGACACATGCATAACACTAACTTCTCGCCCAGGGGTTCATCAGGGCATTTGATAAACGTAACATAACTAAACCTCGGTAAAAAGGTGTACCCACAAAGGGAAAAATACAAAGGTTATTACATTCACACTTAGCAAACATTCGTTAAACGCTGACTTTGCAATTAACTAAAAAACGATACATCTCTTCTTAAACTTGAATATTTAAGGAGCTCATGATTGACATGTAGTTGAAGGGATTTAAAACCTTTTTCGACACTGCTTCAAAAAATTATTCTCTGATTGGTATATTTTCCACACGTCATAAAAATATGTTCTAGTGTATCGTGTTCACCACATTCACATGAGTTATTATCTTTTATTTTGATCATATGAAGATAACTGTTACACAAACCATGATTGCATCGAAGCCTACATATCGTTTTAATAAAATGTTTTGAAATTACTTTATCGAACCAGGGTATTTTTGGTATATTAGGTTGGAGTTGTTTGTAGAATTTTCCTGATGAACTATTTAAATAATTTGTTTGAACTTCTTGACTGATCGTCTTTGCTATGGTTCTAATAATATCATTAGGGGACAATGTATGGTTCAATTCTTCAACTGATTCACATCCTAATTTAGCAGCTTCACCCGCTTTTTCATTTCCAATAACACCAATGTGCCCTCTCACCCATAGAATTTCCACTGGAAACTCTAATAAATTGATCTGTTGATAAATTTGGTCTACTAAGGGATTGATTTTGCATGTTATATTTATATTTTTCGTTTCTCTGTGGCACTTTTACTGTCGGTTACAATAAGGACCCTTTGTTTGAGGTGTAAATTGTTTGTATATTTAAGAGCTTCATAGATCGCGACTAGTTCAGAACTATAGACTGACATTATACTTTTCAATTTGTATGAATGACTAGAATGATTTTGTGGATCATAGAATGCACATCCAAAAGAACCGTTCTTGCTTGACCCATCCGTGTAAATAATGTATATATGATCCAGAGAATAACACCTAACATATATGCATATATCGTCTGCATACTGTATTATATTAATGTTTTGGTTCAGGCTACTATCCAGATCATAGACGTAGAGGCTATATAGAAGTGGACTCAAAATTCCTCCTTGGGGAATTCCCAAGCTTGTTATTTGAGGGCCATATATAACATTATTAACATGAAGAAATATTCTTCGATCAGTATACAATTTGGTGATTATGTAAAGCATCTTTTGGGGTAATCCCACTTTTTCTAGGCACTTCTTTAATATGTTTAAATTAACATTATCATAAGCACCTTTGATATCCACAAATACAGCAGCCAAAGACTCATTGTTTGTAAATGAGGTCTGGATGTCTGCCACTAGGTGGACAACTGCATCTACGGTAGAATAATTTTCTCTGAAGCCAAATTGTGATTTGGGAATTTTGTTGTTAGATTCGAGCCAATATTCTAATCTACTTTTTAAGAGTTTTTCGAAGACTTTTAGTAAGCAAGACGAGAGGGCAATAGGTCTATAGGAAGTGTCTTCTTGTGGGCTTTTAGTAGGTTTTAAAATTGGGATGACCTTGTAGTCTTTCCATTGTTTGGGAATATTTTCGTTTAGAAGTATGTCATTATAAATGTTTAGAAGATGTTGCTGTGCAGCCATTGGTAGGTGATGTAACATTGAATAGTGGATTTCATCCAAACCTGGAGAAGAGTTTTTATTGACTGTTTGTAGTACCGTCGTTAATTCGTTAGGATCGAAAGGGCAGTTGAAAAGCAAATCAGAGTTTGAAGTATACTGAGGGAAAGTTTGCAGATCATAGACCATTGGTGGCGCTAACTTGTTTAAAAAAGCGTTACACTACTCGCCGTCTATGACTGGTCGCTTATTTCCATTTGAACCGTTTTTATCAATTTAAATTCGGACCAAATATCTTTAAGAGGTTTCTCTTTATTTAGTTGAGTACAAAAGGAGGCGCATGATGAACGTGTACTCCTTAGTATTACTTTTTAGCAGTAGCAGCCTTTTCTTTATATACGGTGTATTTTTCCAATGTAGGGTTTTTAAAGTATTCGGCCAGTGCTGCTTTTCGACTTGATATAGCGAGTTGACACTCATTATTCCACCAAGGTTTTTTAAAGATTGGGTGTTTATTTTGGTTGCTAAAAGAAGGAATTGCATCTTTGATTGCTCGATTCAAATTTTCTATGAAGCTTGTATAAGAGAGATTATTTTGGTAATTAGATACAAATGAAAGATTATTCATGACTTCCTCAAGTTTGTACCAATTTGCTCTTTTAAGATTTAATTTATTAGTGATGGAAAATTTTTTGCTAGTAGTGTTGACTTCTAAGTTCATGTGGATGACCAAGTGGTTCGATCCCAAGCAGTCACTCTCTACATTCCAATCGGTTACTGAAGCTAAATTTGGGCTACAGAAAGTGAGATCTATGGCTGGTTTTACTTGGCCCGGACGAGGTACCAGCGTAGGTGAGCCGTCATTAAGAAAAACTAGATCGTTGTCCTCGATAGCGCTCAATAATCTCTCTCCAGCTGCGTCTGAATATGTATTACCCCACGCTATGTGGTGCATATTAAAATCTCCCCCAATAAACAAGGTTTTTTAATACTTTGAAAAAAATTACACCAGTTTTGATGAGATACGTTAACCTTTGGTTTAACGTACAATGAATAGATGTATAAGGGTTTATTTGGTTTTAAAAATAAACATACTGATACGCACATAACATTTTCAATTGTAAAAATCATAAATTTCTTTATATGGAATAGACTTATGCACTAAAATGCACACTCCCCCATAACCATCTTCCCGATCTTGGCGGAAAATATTGTATCCAGAGAAAGCAATATTATTTGAAGCTTTTAACCAAGTTTCACTAATCAAACAAATCCTGGTTTTTTGTTCAAATATATATCGTTCTAAGCTTCCTTTATTGGAGATTATAGATCGTGCGTTCCATTGCATTATACTGACTCTGTCCATGAAATATCTTTAAAAATTGATTCAATTTGCTTTCTCAGAACTAATTCCAAACTAACATTTCTGTTAATATTTGCCTTTAAGATTTGTAATACATCTGACACTATTTTTGTTGAAAGTAGAACATTTTTCCCTTTATCAAAATAAATAGGACTGTTTGAATTATTTAGGCAAACCCCATTCCCACTGCTATCTACTGAAGGTGATGTTATGTTTTGATATTCCCTAAAATTAAAATTACTATCTGCCTTATTTCCTTGTCTTTTTCGTTTTCGACCTATTTCTTGCAAAGATGGGAAGTCTCTAGAGTCATAAGAGACTGTAGATGAGATGATCGCATTGGAAAATGACATTTCCTGTTTATTTCGAGCATCCCTATATGAGATGTTTTCTCTAGCCATAATATCTTTAATTTCTTTTTGTTTTTTGAATTCCGGACATAGTTTGTGTTCTGTAGCAAGATGCGGGCCTTTACAGAAAATACATTCTATTGGTTTGAAAACCTGACAAGTACCAGACTGATGATTCTCACCGCACTTATTACATCTTACTTTCGATTTGCACTGTTTGCTTACATGGCCATATCGGAGGCAATTAAAACATTGAATAATCCTTTGAACATATGGTTCTACGGAGCAAATTACTTTACAAATAGATACATGAGAAGGCAATTTTTGTCCCTTAAATGAAACCATAATGCTACTAGTGGGTTCGAACCGAACTTCGTCATTAATTTTAATTCTTTTTGTGAATCGCTTTACCGATAAAATTTGCCAAGAATCACCGAACATGGGAGATATTAGTTCTGTCAATTCAATCCCTGACAAACTTCTATCAACGTCTTTAATTACCCCTATCCTACGGACCATAAATTGTGGAATAAATGCTGTTATTTCTTTTTCACGTAAAATGTGTGAGTCTAACAAACGATTTGGTGACATAGGAGAATTTAGAGTTACCTTAATTCTATTTCTACCTGATTTAGAAATTGATGTGATGTTATTATTTATTTCTATATATATATATATATTTCGTGACCTTTTATACTTATCTTATATGATAGAGATCTACCACTAATAGGTCAATAAAACCAAAACCAGCCTTGTTTTATTGACCTATTAGTGGTAGATCTCTATCATATAAGATTATTTATTTCTTTATGATTTACCGATAGTATTTTCCCTATTGACATTGGGTGTAAATCACCTAAATTATCTTTACCTTCTAAATACACATTGTACGGACCTGTATCTATAATCTCGTATTTATTATGAATTGTGTTTGTTTGATTATCGGTGTTATTCGGAATTGAATTTTCTGGTGTTGTTTTTGGCGTATCTGTTGAACAAACTTGTTTTAATGTATTTGTGTCTGAATTTCTTTCACTAGCACTCTTTTTACAGATTGATTCCTGTTTAAGCTTTTTTCACCTCCTTTTTTCACTGCTGGTTTCTTCGTGTTATTGCTTGTGAATTCGATATCCATTGAACTTTCCTCTAATAATATTGGACTACGCAAAATTTCTAAAGCAGTTCTAATTTTACCCCCGTCTCCCCTAGTTTAGTTTTGTCCGGCGGCTCGCGGTCCGCCTGAGAAAACATCATTTTCACCTCAAAACACTTCGGAAATATCGCACTACAGAGTTAACCAACCGCACTCCTCGAAACGATACACACGAATCTACATACAACACTTTTACATTACAAGAATTCATAATAACTACCGGATATAAATAACCAAGGATACATCGACATTGAACACAGGTTTCTATAACAACGATATGCCTGGATGAACTGGAGTCAAGGTCGACGAAGAAAATTGACAAGAAAGATAAGTCAACAAGAAAGTTTGTAAATATATTTGGAATAAAAGGGTTTTAAGAAGAAGTACCAGTGAATAAAAGAACCTCACCGTACTGGAGAAGATAAAATTTAAATAGGGAATCCATAGAAAACAGAGCCACACCGAAAAGGAAGTTAAGAAAGGAGACATAGGAAGAACCATCATCGAATAAAAGAAATTACACTCACCCACACACACACAACACTAGCTAATTATCTTGATTTTCTGTTAAATATTTCTCAAAATTTATAAATATAGTTTGTTATAATTTATGCTTTTTATATCATTAATTAAGAGCTAGGCCGGTGCAACCTTCTTTAAGAAATTAACTAAATTCTCAGTACAATATACACGTCAGAGGATTTCTCTAGGAAGACAACGAATTTTCTAGGGTGGGCAATGCCCACCCTTGTTCCCCGCTAGCTACGCCCATAAATGTTTCCTAGTTTCGAAGTTAGTGTTACAATCAATGGTGACTCGTGATACCTTCAATCATGCATATTGTATGAATAACAGTAGATAGATATACTTTTTATAAATTAAATATGTAAACAATCTTCAATCAGTGAATAAATCCGGACAAATCAATGTTACAGCGTGAACACGAAAGTCGCTGAAATGATGTTCGGCCGATATTCCATACAATCTACAATTCTGCGCGCTCCGCCAGAGTGGAAAAGAAGCCGCTGAATCTCAATGAGCCGTTGGAGAGCTTCTCGAATCCGTCTGGATATGCTGAATGGACGAAATTCGCAACATCGCATCCCCCGCATTTGAAGCAGTTTTTCGATACATCTGTATGGACCTCGCTATACCTAAGTCTTAGAAGAGAACTAAACAGTAAGTAAAACGTTTACCCACATGAAATAATCGATTTCAACTTGTATTGTAATTAATTGAGTCAACTCGCGCCTATTTACCTTACAAGAGATTTGTTTAGTGATAACTAATGTAAGCATATACACCAATTAGTAATTGTGTTGTATTGGTCTACACCACCGTTAACGAAATTATCTGTTTTTAATTATTTATTTGTTAGTGTCGTCATTCAAGAAAGAAATAGTAGATAGGAAACATCAATAAATACAATACACAGATAAAAATTGAAACACTAATTAAATCACACAACAAATCTTCTATTTCGAAGGTGTTACCATAATCTATTTTGGGGTAAGTATAAAGTCCCGGATAGGTCAATTATCTTCGTTATTTTCAGTCAATGATTTGGCACCCATATATGTTATTAATCAATTTAGTGTTTAGTGTTGTATTTGGTCGAGTTTGTTATATATAATAACCCTTTTGGTTTCTTATTGAAATACAAGTCGTGTTCATATTTTTCATGTAGTTTTTAATACATCAGGCAATCAATAAATCTACAGAATATTTCATTTCAAATAGTTAATGGAAAGCATTTCAAATATTTGTTATAGCTCAAATTAAAACTCTGCGTTCAAAGGTGTATTAATATGTATGAATAGTTTTTAATTTACTTCCTTTTAACTTCCTATTAAAAAAATATATAAATTGTTTCTCAACACTTTGACTGTATGTTATCTATCAGAGCTGTCAGGTAATACTCCCCCACTTCCTCGAGCTGGTACCGTTGTTCTTCACCGATTTGAACAATTAGTTTATTTTTGCTTTCTACAATTATTAGGTCAGCTTCTCTAATTGTAAGTGCTTTTCGTTCTGACCAGTAACAGTATATCGTCGGCGTATGCGAAGAGTGTTGCATGCCTGTTCACACTGATGTTCCTTATTAAGCCCGTTTTATATTATCATATTCAATTGTACGCAAAAATTTAATACTATTTTATAGTACAATATAAAACACTGTACCATTTTTCTGTGCAAAATCATTGTATGAAATTAAAACCTGTCCTATTTTCATACTAAATGTTTTGACTTGCCCCTGCCCACTAATATGCATTGCATGAATTCCAATCTAACCTCATTTTCTTATGTTTACGTCTTGTCCAGTCCTGTTACAGTATAAAGTAAACGTGGGTTTATGCATTATACTGTGGTCGTGTCAGCAAATGTTTTTATTGAGCATTTTACTAAAAGTATTAGCGTTATTAGCTAAGCATAAAATTAATCTTTTTGGAGGTTATGAGAAATATTTGTAAATACTGTGTGATACTGGTGTACAATTTGAAACAAGGGTGTAGCATGGCACACAGTCCTAAACAGAATTTTTGTACAAATTTATAATACGTATGTAATAGCTATGACCAATGATGGAGTCTAAATTCATACAATAATCTTGTCCAAAAAATTGGTAAAGCGTTTTACATTGCACTACAACAAAGTATTCAATTGCTTGGTACAATTTAATATAACAATGTAAAACGGGCTTTACCACATGCGGTGCTGCGTTAGATACCAGTGTGGAAATCCGTCCCCCGTCCCTCCTTGCCGTCACTTCGAAACTGTCTGATAGCATCATTTTTGTGAGCGCAATCACTTTTTCCGAAATAGTCCGTACTCTCATTGTCTCGTAGAGCCTTTCCCTGTTGAGAGAATCCATAAATTGTGTCAGAATTTGATATTTGTAAACTTTATAGGAACCTCTTTCAGGGTGAACAGTTGATGCGTGGTCGATTTGCTTTTCCAGAAACCGGCTTGGTAATCTCGTATAGCACGTTCTACGTGTTTTTCTATTCGTCTCTTAATCCGCATGGCCTTGACTTTATATGCCTTATCCAATATATGTATCTATTTTCCTACAGTTATTACACTCGGACCGGTCTTCCTTCTTAACGCTTTCGTGCCCGAATTATTTTTTATATTTGTACAGTGTTGCCTATAAGCAACTGTGGGCATGAAAGGGTTAATTAATATAAATAGCGGAATTATAACGTCTTTATTCCATTGCTACGGCATTATCTCTGTTAGACGTTTATAACCAGTTCATGTGCCGTATTAATTGCCATTTCTCCTACACATTTGATGTTTTCCCCCATCACCTCGTTATCTCCTGAGCTTTTTATTTCTTCTATTTCGACTATTGATGGCCCTTCAGTTCCTTCCGCATTTTGGTTACCTTGTTCCACTTCTCTGCGTTTGCTTCGTTGCGCCTTCTTCTTCCTAGTGCCTCCCATTGATAACCTTTTCGAAATATTGTCTCCATCTACCATTACTTTCGTTTAGCCAGCCCAGCAGCTCGCCATTCTCATCCTTAAAACACACTTGATGCCTTTATAGAAGTTCGTAATTTCTTTCCCTCTGAAGTTTTCCTCAATTCTTTCTACCTTTTCGTCCCAATACTTCCGCTTCCCAACATCCCTACACATTCTTCAGTTTTTCTTTTGTCCTGGATATGTTTTCCCAGCCAGCATCTTTTATTGCTGTCCCGAGTTTTCTCCATAGGCCATTTATTTCCACATTGCGCTTATCGTTAGCACAATACTCCTGTATTTTGGTGCAATGTCTGTTTTGTGTAATGTATTTTGGTTGTCGTTGTCTGTACTCTTCACTTTTCTTTTTTATTCTTGCACTGTACCAGCTTCATTTTGAATAATCCCAATCAATGATCGAAGTCTGCTTCCGCACCTGTAAATGATTTCACATTCTGCATCATTTTCCCCTTATCTCTCCACATTAGTACCAGATCTATTTGGTTCGTTTCATTTCGTCCACGCAGCATCCATTTCCTGCCGTTTCAAATGCGTGCTCATACTTTTTTTCTTTGCAATTAACAGTGATCCATTGCCGTTGCTTATTCTGTGTTGACTTTCTCTTCCTGTAACTTCAGCGAACACCTTTTGCTTCTAGTTTTTCATCTTTTATTTCCTCCACCTTCTCTTCAGTCGATATGTATTTATTGATCAACTATTATTGTACTGCTGCCTATCTTAATTCTCATGGGGCACAGCCTTTCAAATATTGGGTCGAAGCGCTATATTTCCTTTCTAGAGTATTTTTTATGAGGAAATCTAGTAAATTTTTTACTTTCATTTCTGCTTGGAAATAAGTGGTAATTATTCACATTCTGCATATGCGATCCATTAAGGTGCGACTCTTGACTGTATGCTCATACATGAGAGAAAAGCTTATTTCGGTTTTTGGAACAAAAAATAATCATTTGGATCAAAGAAACAAGTTTAATTCTGGTTAGAGCTGAGGAAGAATGCCACATCTTGAACTGTTCTTTTAACATTGGTAGTGATTCGAAGGACTGCTCTGTAATATTTGCTAACACAAAATCTCATCGATAAACTCCTAACAAAAAGTTGTTGATTAGTTGCGACACACGTATTTTACTGGCGATGAAGCTACCTGTAGGTATGTTACCGAATGAAAGCAGCTTGCGTAAATAAAATCAGAAGTCACCTTTCATTCGGTAGTAGAGTTGACGATAACGACCTTGTTACTGGCTAAATCTGTGACCCGGAATTAATTAACCTTTGTAAGATAAAAAGTTTGGCAATATGATTTAGTGAAATATCAGTCCACAATTGTGTGGGCGAAAACTTCGAATATAAATGGATTAGATTCCAACCCTGACATTAAAGATCGCAAGATATGAATCTCTGTAATGGAATGTTTTGTAGAACACCTAATCTAATACAAACTTTTTAAAAATTATTTCCTGATAAAGAGGAGTTATTCAAGTTCTCCAATTCAAGTATTTCTCTTTTGCACAACTTGCACGTTGCTGACGGCTCTTTAAAGAGAACAACATTTTATCTCTCCACGATGGAAACAGATGATTCCGGAAACTGTTCAGACGTCTCTTGTTTACTGCCACTCCGTCTACCTGTCAGTTGGCCGCGCGCCCCTCATTTATATGCATTTGCAATTTTCTTTTCCGCTCACGGGGCAGGTGGTGTGGCGTGAAAACGGTTCCGAAATGAACGACGCACGCCACCTAGCACATACTCACATTTCCTAAACACCTTTCTCTGTCGTACCTTCGTCCAAACTAGATACCTTCCGCTGAGATTCGACTTTCCACTTATCGATCGATTTAGCATATGTACAACGAAATAACTTTTCATTTCGTAATTTATTTATTTTTCAGTTGTAATTCTAGTCTGAGATTACTGGAACGGATAAATCTTGTATCATAGTAATAAGGCAAGTTAAATTACCTTACTGTATCCTTTAGGATGATGTCAACTGCGAATATGTTAACCAATATTTAAAGCACATAAAATTGTAATAGTTTTGGATGTGTACCATTCTAAAAGTAATGTACTTTATTTACACTATAATATATAATTCGGCACAAATTGTGATGGTCGGGTTAAACATACACACAGCACATCCGCAGGGATTTATTACCGCATCCTTTTCACAGAAAAACACATTTTCCAGATAGGGTGAGGTGTAGCAGTGGCCGTCAGTGATGGTGAAGGATAGGAATGCGCCGAAAACGTTTTTAAAAGTGTGTACGTTCCCTTAGCTATATCAGAGGCGCCTCAAAATGTCTCTGTTAGGGGTGCATAAAGTAATACATGCTCAAACACGCAAAGTGGTTTTTAATGATCTCAACCTTATAGAACTAATCTGGGTTACGGATAAGACTAATGCGCGCCAAGAAATATACCAAGTTAGATGTTCGTAAAATAGCGGAAGACGAATTTCAAAAAATTCACAAGAAGATTAGAAAAACGATGTAAACACGTCATCAATATCGAGAAAAATATTTAGACTCAAAAACTTTAGTTGATGAAACGACCGAAAGTGACGCCGACGATTTCAGTTCCAAAAAAAAAAAAATTCGGTTTATTTGTATTTACTCAAGAGCTAAGTTCAGATAATTATTTAATTTGTTTTGATATGCTGTATGTTACAATGTTTAAGTATAATTAAACGATTATAAAATAATCCTACTTTGTAATTATTATGGTTAATACTACTTTATATGCATACAATTAAGTAGATTCCATAAAGCGGGATTGTTGGGATTTCTCAAGTATCTATTAGATTATTAAAATCTCACGATAAGGATTATGCATTTGTTAGAGTAACGTCCAATTGTGTTTTGAATAAATTTATACCATAGTAAAAATATTTATTGAATATTTCCTATTCTAATAAGTGTATTGTGCTAAATATTAGTATTACCTTATTATGTATTAACTGTTACGCCACTGGTATTTTGACGCTTTATGCAGAGCCAATGATGCCCGTTGTACCTGCCTACTACAGTACGATCTTAGTACCACGCAGCATTTTATATAAAATCAAATACTGCACTATTGATGACTTTCACGCTTTGGTTGTCTGACTAAAAATATTGCCGTGTAATGTAACATACGTAAACTTGTTTTTCGTCTATTAATATTTATCTATTTAGTAAGAAACAATTTGCAATATTTCAACTCTTCATTTTACAAAATATATCATAATCCCTAATATACTGCGAATTTAATATAACATATTTCTATTCTGCAATCCATGGTCAATCAATAAAACATTGTATAAAATGTTACGTCTATTCCTTTAGAGAAAGATACATTACGTTATCAAAACATGCACCAAAGGTATGTTTCATATCAGCAACGTACTCTGCACACCCAATTGACTAGACGCTGTTCAGCAACAACTGGTTCATTGATGGTTGTGAATAGTCTGGGAAACAGCGGTAACAGCGTACAATTACGAAATAAGTTACAACAGCATCGCCGACTCCCCACTCTAGTCAGTACGGTGTATGCGAATAGTTCTGTGTAGGCTGTAGTTACTTATTTCGTAATAGTCGCTGTTTTCCCCGGCTAGTTATGAATCGACGCGGAAACTTGGTTCTTTTCCTAGGAAATATCACCAAACACTTGATTGAAACATTCTCAGGACGTTTTTGTTCCATTGTGAGCAAATGTGGCACCCATCTTGCGTACAGTTTCCTTATGTCGAAATTTTCAGTCAATATGCGATGTAGACCATTTTTCAAAATGCCTACCATGTGTGCTAAATCGCGCACTTCTTTAGTCCACCGTCATCCAATACTCACTCAGAGTAGAATCTAACACAGCTCTGATATTGGTTGGATTGAGACCTTTCAAATAATAGTATTGACCCTGCCCTAATAAGAGCAAAGGTCAAAAATTGAAAGCCATCAGAGAGAAAGGACGAAATAACAGGAAAAAGATACAGATCGAAAGGCTTATGGGAACAAGCGATTATAGAAAGATACTGTGAGGTGACGAGAGGAGACATACAGTAAGTAAAGCTACTCGGATCAGACCAAACAGGAATGGCGAGCAGCGGAGAGAGATATGATACGATGAAAAATGCAAATAGAAAAGAAAAGAAAATATATGGATAGAATAATAAGCAAACTGGAGGACACATATAGCGGTGTTGTCATATCATTGCTTATTACTGTTGTTTCTGCGTAGATTTTCTGAAGTCGTGGTTTTCCATTTCTTAAATACATTTCAATTATAGCGGATTGATTTCCAGTTTATAGTTCTCTTATATACAGGGTTGCCCACCACCAGTGCCTCGGACTGTAGCTCCCAAACTAATAATTTTTTTAAATCTTTTTTGCTAAGATGGTGTACGTTTATAATGGCCATAATTAGAAAATATTTTCATTGATACAGGGTGCCCCAACAAAGCGCTAAGTATCAAAGTTATGTTTTTTTAATGGAGCAGTATATATGTTTTGCTTTTATCGAATTGTATAGAAAAAATAAAGGTGAGTTACTTCAATGTTCCATATACCTATCGTTAGCCGTTTTCGAAGTATTTGAGGATTTTCGAAAAAGTAAGATGTTTTGAAAATGGACATAACAGACAAAGTAATTGAAATTTTTAAATCATGCTTTTAACCTTGATTTGGTATATCTTGGGCCACTTATTTTCAGGTATGTAATTTTGCAATAAATAAAGGATCAGACCGGAGACAGAAAACGGTGGAGAGAACTATATGGAAAATAGGAAACTTCACCCCATCCAAGCCTTACACCAAAAGGTAGATAGGAATATGATTAAGAAGAAGAAGAAGAATTTTACAATAATGTACAGGATGATTCCATAGACCGGCTTTATTTGTCTCAACTTTAATAGTGGACAACTTTGTTATTTCAAATGGAACACCCTGTATATTTTCAGACTGGGAGAAAGGTTTTTCTCAATTCCTACCCAAACTGTATCAGGTTTCCCTATACCTATCTCTTGTGATTTCGGAGATATTTGAAGATATTTTAAATTTTACCTAGATTGAAATTAAATCGAAGCTGCTGAATATGGAAATGCAATTGTTTTTAATTTCAACGATCTGAAAAAGTTGCTAATGAAACACATATGCCTTTAAATGATAAGTACTATAATAAATGTTCTACATTTTTGCTTCCTGATTGCGTAGGCCTTCTTAAAATACAATAAAGCTAAAACGAACAACTTCTAAACGGAAATGTTTCTACCTCCTTTTTGGTTGCAATAATCGAATGGTATTTACGTGAGAAGTGTAAAATATACCGCCTGCAAGTTACATGCAACCCGTACATGGCTTGCTTCATTCTATTCGATTTACAGTTACTACGGCTCAGGGTAAACTGATGAATGTGTTGCGTTGGTGCAGCTCCTGGCAATTTCCCTAGCGTACGCGTCAATCTCGAGGAAGTAGCTTGAGTCGAAGTAACTATTAAAGATAGCTGTGCAAACATGAATATGAAAACATAACAAAGTTCTATTCAATTCACCATTAGTCAGTTCCGTCTACCAAGACTCGAGAACGGCGACCTGCTTACCGCAATTCAAATTACTGCTTAAAGTACACTAACGCTCAAAGTATTTGCCCGCTACAACATTGAGTGCTCTTGAAGTTAGAACATAGACCTAAAAAGTTCCGATAAGTTGTATTTATAGTATACTTAAAGTAAATAGAAAACTATTAAATTAAGATTACACATAACAATATTATTATTAAATTTTTAACACATCAATGCGTCTACCCCTATTTTTTTTTATTAACCGTTTCACAAAGATTCGGCATCCTCATCAAGCAATTTTATTAAAGTTTCTGATGTTTGTACATGTGAGAGGGATTCGATATGAATTCTCTCACAATGCACCTATTACGCATTTTTTACAGTTATTTTTTCTACAGAAGTGGACAACTTGCGTTGCCACAGCCTCCTGCAGTAACTGCAGTCGCGCTCTTCGGCTACCCGTCTACGGATGGCAAGAGAAGATCAAAATTTTGTAATTAAAGTTTCTGGTGAAATTTTGTTCCATTCTATCCGCAAAATATTACACAAGTGTTCAACAGAGATAAACCAAACACTTTTAACGTTTCTGTCGAGCTCAGCCCACAAGAGCTCAATGGGATTGACATCAGGGGAGTGTGGTGGCCTAACCATAACATTGAGCGTTCCCTGAGCTGATAATTTGTCCAGCTACTCTCTCCATAGCTTCGACGAATGGTTCGGGTCATTGTCGTGCTGGAATATGAATCCGTGTCAAGATATACGCAGTCCAGATGGCAATATTTAATTTTCAAGGATATCTCGGTACTGCTCTTGCCGATTCTGTCTCCACCACAACAGCCCCATATCATAACAGAAAGGCCACCATGTTCAGGATAGGCACTAATAATTGGTCAGATGTCCGTTTTCCTGCTGACCTACGCACAAAGAGTCTTCGCCTCCAACCAAAAACTTTAAGCAAATTTAAACTCGTTACTCCACAAACCTTTGGCAATCGCTTCTTCTTATTGAGGGCACGTAAAGACACTTTTCTTACAGCTTCTCGGCTGTCTGTCTGCATTCTCACAGTGAGGGGATTAACCCTTTGCACATCCACTTGCGCTGCTATTTCTGGTGCAGTAAGGCAACTTATACGTTTGTTAGATATCACAATCTTTCTATCTTCAGCCGAAGTCGTGGTTCTGCGTCCTCCACTACCTGTTTTGTTTCTAAAACTTTCATCGGTCTTAAATTTCTTCACGTCACGGTCAACTGTTCTTCTCGGAACTCTCAGTTACCTTGAAATCTGGCGATTACTTTTAACACTTTCATGATAACTAATTATTGTAGAGCGCATTTCAATTCCTTCGTTCTCCGCATATTTACGATTCACACGACAAAATTCTTAAACAAGGTCACGTCGCAGACAGCGTAAATTTTAAATAATGATTTCTGCGCAAAAGCTAGAGATTAACTAACAATTTGACCCATTCCTAACTAAAATGCAGTATCGTTTTCTGATAATGAAAACACATAAGAGATTAGTTTATCTACTTCGGTAAATCACACCCAAAAGCGGTACATTATTTTTGCATTAGGTACTTGTACACCCACTTATGTTCCTAAAAATTCCGTAAATTTTATGAGCACAGCTACAAAGTTATTTATAGACAGACTCGGAATATCAATTAAAAGAATATTAAAATCACTTTTACAGAATAAATCTGCCTAAAAATACGTAAGACCCAAAAGAATATGAACGAGCAAATACTTTTGAGCGGTAGTGTAGTTTACCATTGTCATTGATGAATCTGCTAATATAAAATATACAGTTTGAGGATAAAGCCCTGGGGTGGTTAATTATCTTCATTAGTTTCAAAGCCATATCATTTTTTAAATTGGCATTCATATAAACATTTAGCCAGAGATCTGTGATGTTTTCCATTTTTTGATACTTCTAGTATTGCAGGAAATGAACTAACGCTAACTTATCCAAATTAAATACCTATACATTTTGTCACTTTTCTGATAGAGGATTGGAAACTGCTTTGAGACATAACGATAAAGGTCTTTCTTTCAATAGAAAGTTTCTAAGTGATTATATTCAAAACTGTTCATACGTCATCAAAATATCTTTAAACACAGAGATAGTCACAATTTGGGCTATAACAATTGTTCGCAATGTTTCTATATTCTCTCGTTTATCTTCAATCCTCAGAAGCGAACGAGTTCCGTTTATCTAAGTCGGCAGGGGTCCCCACTACCGCCGCCGTTGCCATGCCAACTGGAATTGCGTCACCTCCACTCCTCCCATTTCTTCCAACCTCACTCTAGATTCTAGCGTGACAGTGAAATTGTGGAACATGGAGGGGAGCGTGGAACTTAAAATAAGCGAGACTCCCAAGTTAAGATAAATGAAACTCAAAATACATGAGCCTCAAGATAAACGAGAATCAACTGTATGTCTCAAAGTAGTTTTCAATTCTGCTTCACCGCGTTTTATTTGAAAATATTAACTTCATTTTCTGCCAAACAAAAAGTGCAAAAAAATAGGGAACCACTAAAAAATTGCTTAATACCGACTGCACATGTATGCCAATTTTCAAACAAATTGCTATCAACCTAACGAAAATAATTGACCGTCCCGAGAATTTATACTCATCCCGTAAAACACAGATTGCAGTAAGACGGGTCGTTTTTCCTAATTAAGGTTAACTTAATGTAACATATTCTTTGAAATGCTTAAGGTTTTATGATAGGTAATAAAAGAAAGATATTCACAAACAATTAGCAAATGACAATTAAACTAGAATTACGATAAGGTTTCTCCTAAAGACACCATCAATTCTAAGTAATGTACATAATTTAAATTATATATATATATATATATACAGTGTGTAAAGCGATGGGGTATACAAGACGAATTTTTTTAAAATATTGATTCATGAAGAAAATTTATTCTTCATGATATTTTTTGCTTGCTTTGAAAGTACCAATAACGTTTCGATAATCTAAAATTTATTTCTAGAAATCTGGAAAAATAATAAAATTATTTTTTTATTGTAACTAATCTACATTCTAATCAAGTATCAATAACAAATAAATAAATAAATTTTATTTATTATAAACTGTCATTCTACATAATCTCCTCCGTTTTCTGCACACCTTTCCGCTCTATTCCTGAATTCCATATAAACCTTCCCCAAAGTTTCCAAGTTAACTTCTCTAACCGCTGCAGTTATTCGTTGTTTTAAAATTTCTACATTATTTCCTACAGGTTCTTCATATACTTTTTGTTTAAGGTGTCCCCAGAAAAAGAAGTCCATGGGAGACAAATCTGGCGATCTGGCAGGCCAATGCATTGAACCATAACGGCCAATCCACCTCTCAGGAAATTGCTGGTCTAACCATGCGCGAACTAATAACGTGCTGTAGGCTGGACATCTATCTTGTTGATAATAAATGTTCTCAAAATTCGTGTCTTGTAGTGATGGAATCAAAAATTTCATAGCATACTTAAATAACTATGTTGATTCAAATTTTCGTCAAAAAGTAGGGCCCAATAATTTTATTAATTAACATTCCGCACCAAACATTAACTTTTCGATAACGCTGATTTCTCGTGTTGATTTTAAAATTGGGATTGTCTCGTGACCAAAATCTGCAATTCTGTGAAGACACAACACCGTTTGTAGAAAAGGTACATTCATCGGAAAACAATATGCGTTTATGAAAGTTTCTGTTTTCCATAAGCTTCTCACCAATCCATAAGCAGAAGTCCAGTCTCAAAGCATGATCTGGAATCTCAAGGGTATGTCTAAATTTTGGCTTAAACGGATAAATTTTATTTCTTTTAAAAATTGTTTGTAATAAAGTGTGACTGACATTAAGCTCCGCTGCCCTCTGTCTTAATGATAAGCGTGGATTGTCTTCAACGGACTGCAGTGCCATAATAGTTACCGTATCATTCTCATTGTACACCTTTCTTACCTTCTTTTTGTCGACCACCGATCCTGTTTCGTCGAATTTTGCAATTAATTATTTAAGAGTCATTTTTGTTCCAGCTACATCTGGATACTTTTGATGAAACAAATTAATTGCGTACTGATATGAAACATCACCAATACCGTAACATTTAACTAAATAAATTCTTTGCTGTAACGTTAGCATTTGTGCAAGTCAGTTTGACACATGGAGTGTTTTGTTTGTGGTTTGATAGCAATACGCTATCTTGATTATAATGTAGAATGATAACTTCCAATAAAAAAATTAATTTTATTATTTTTCCAGATTTCTAGAAATAAATTTTAGATTATCGAAACGTTATTGGTACTTTCAAAGCAAGCAAAAAATATCATGAAGAATAAATTTTTTCATAAATCAATATTTAAAAAAATCCCTCTTGTATACCCCATCGCTTTACACACTGTATATACATATATAGGGAGTGACGGCGACGACGGATCTAATTAATTCTGACATGGGCAGTCAGTCACAACAAGTAGATACTTTGTGTTCTATCTAGTACTTTAGTTATAAAAATGTCATTTTTGGGCATGACACTGTATTAATGACGTATAGTATACTATATAAATCGGTCTCACAGACCGTATGCGTACAATTAACCTTCCATTATAGGAAGGTTAATTGTCAATTGAAGTAAAATTAACTTATTTGTTTTTACTAAAAATTCAACTGTAGTGTTGTTCCGATATCCCTACATATTTTTGGGGGCACAGTTCGGGATTGGATCGCACACCTGCAGGAGCAAAAACTTCAAGAAGAACGAGTGGCGCACAAACACAAAACGGGCCGAAGCGCATATGGTACGTTATACCTTTATATCCTGGGAATTAGCAAAAGAAAAGCCATAAATTAAGTTTTCAAATAAAATTGTTCAAGTATATACACATTTGTAAATACTATGGAGACCTTAGGCCAAATTGCTGTAATAGAAGAAAATATTAGTAAAGCGAGTACTAAAGCAATTACAGTTTTTCACAAATTTGTATTGAAAACGAGGGAGATAGAGGTCATAGAAAACGATTGTGAGAATTTAATGGCTTTGACTTTTCGAGACGGGAAAATAGAGAACAGTTACATAAAAAGATTAATTTTGCTAATGAACAGTTTAACTTAGGAGATTTGAACAATATTTGTGACACAATAGGGATCGATAATGACGCAAAAAATAAAGACGAACTAATCGATAAATTATGTTCAACATTGTCCGATTTACAAATATTAAAAGATGCACAAATCAAAGACGACGAACGCAAAGACGATAAACAAGAGGATGACAACTTAAACGATGTTGCATCATATGACGACGAAATCGAGAATGAACATGATGGAAGCTTACGTAACAGAAAAAATGAAGTACTGCCACAATTACGACGAGAAACCCCTAGATTTATGATGACTTTTAAAGACGTAGAGGAAACCATTTCGACGTTCAATGGAGAAGAAAGTTGTCCGATTGCTAAGTGGATTTCGGAGTTTGAAGAAACTGCCTTGTTAATGCAGTGAAATGACGTGGAGAAACTGATATACGAAAAGAGGTTGCTCAAATAAATAATAAAAAAATAAATACCTTTATTATGCCCAACAGTTTAAAAATAAACAAAATTAGGCATTCATATACATATGTAAATAGGTCGTGTACATTTCAGAATATAATAAAAATAAAAAGTAGGTGCATCACTATAAAATAAAATAAACATATGTTATTGAAGAAAAATAAAAATTGCAATCGCAAAAAGAGAAAAGAAAACGAAAAAAAAAAAAAGGTCATGCATATTTTAGTTTATGGTCAACAAAAAATCTGTATAATACACATCAGCGAGCTTGCACATCTGATACAGGGGGCTTCTGACCATGCAATTGGTTCTACACCTAGGGGCGATGAAGGTTACGCAATTCCGTGATGAAAAGCGAGGAACGTTGATTGAAATCAATCAATCAATATTCAGTTTTATATGATTCCTCTGACACCAATCCCACACAGTCTCGCGATTTTCCTGAAGTACACATGCATCCTCAAGGTTTTCAACACGACAGAATATCTTCAAATCGTCAGCGTAAGCCAATGCCGAACACGTTAATAAGTTGAAGAGGTCATTGATAAATAAAAGAAACAGTAACGGACCCAAGTTCGATACCTGAGGGACACAAAATGTAGCCAAAAACTCTGATGATCTACAGCCATTATACTGGACATAATTATACCTATTAGTCAAATATGAAAAGAATAAGGTAAGTAAGCGATCACTGATCCCAAAGTAATTAAGTTTACCCAATAACAAGCGGTGATCGATGCTATCAAAAGCTTTAGCAAAGTCTGTGTATATCACATCCAGCTGACCACAGACATCAAGAGCGGAGCTAATTTCCTGGGTAAGGCATACTAAATTAGTTACGGTCGATCTGCAAAGAAAAAAGCCTTACTATTGTTACGCGCCGAAAAGGGTATAACTTCGTGGGAAATTTTGAAAACAAAGTTGAAGAACGAATTCAGTCGGCCTGACCAATAGCGCAACGTTACATAAAACGTTTTCCATGCGGAAAAAGCACGGAAATGAGACATTGCTGCAATATTTTTTGGGTATGAGAGATATAGCGGCACAAGGGAGATATTGAGGATACTGCCTTGATCGAATATGTTATAGAAGGCATTATCGACGACAAAGTGAATAAAGCTGTTCTATATGGGAGCAAGTCGTTGACGGATTTCAAGGATAAGTTGAAGCTCAACGAAAAAATGAAGGCAAGGCAAACTAAAGAAAGAAAAGAGACGAAAGAGAATAAAAACGCTATAGAAAATCAAACGCGACAGAGTATGACCAAACAACAAGATGAGAAGTTTTCTAGATGTTTTAACTGCGGCAAGAAGGGACATCAGTCCAGAAATTGTCGTGACAGGAAAGGGGACTCAAATGTTTTGCGTGTAACGAATATGGTCACATACCCAGCTACCCAGAAGGCTTTCGATTATTGAGAATCAAGAAGTTGAGAGACAGTTGAGCAAATGGCTTCAAAGCGGCATAATCAGACCAAGCACATCCGAATATGCAAGTCCCATAGTGTTATTAAATAAAAAACTGGAACAACTCGTATCTGTATAGACTATGGGAAATTAAACAGAAAATTAATCAAAGATCGATATCCGTTGCCTGTAATCGAAGATCAAATTGACAAGCTATCAAAACCCAAAATATTTACCACTCTAGATTTAAAAATCAATTTTTTCACGTGCCCGTAGCTGAAGAAAGTATGAAATATACTTCATTTGTGACGCCTGCCGGACAATTCGAATTCACGAGTACTCCATTTGGACTCTCCATTTCGCCGTTGGTGTTCCAAAGATACATAAACGAAATCTTCAGAATACTCATGAAAGAGGAAACAGTGCTCTCTTACATGGATGATCTTATAATACCAGCGCAAGATGTAGAGGAAGCTTACCACAGGCTCGAAAAGGTGTTGCAGGTGTAATTCGGCATATTTGAAGTATCAGAGTTTTATTTATTTATTGGATGTAATTTATTATAGGATAGGCACTACTAAAAATATGCCGTGGTTGTAACAAACAAAGAGTTACACAGCCCTCTTTAAATTAAAAATAGCATTCTATGAAGCCTCTTCTCGATACTTTTCCGATAAGCGCTTCCAAAAGTTTATTAATGCTGTTCCCATACATCTAGACCGGGACAGACTTCAAGGAAAAGCTAATTCCCTGAAACTTCTAAATAAATACAAAAATACATTTTACCAGAAAATTAGGAGTACAGGTGTTTCTTTGTTATTCGGAGAAATTTATTCCCATATTCGAAAGCAATCTTATTTATTTTAAACGTCATTTTACGTTGGTTTTACGAAGTGTAAACCTGTGGGTTGTTATGAATTATAATAGCAAAAATGCCGAAAATAGCGACTGTGCCTGAACGGATTGCACCTTATTCAGAATTGCGTATGGATGGAGAAAAAGTATTTTCCGTAGCATGCAGCAAGATTGTAAGTAAAATTTAAGTTTATTTCCTCTTATTAATCTATAGTTTTTAAACGATGTTTAACAAAATCACCAATACAACGCTTCGACAAATAATTTTATTTTGAAATTTTATTTTAAAATGAGTAAAATGAGATGTATATTTCCGTATTCTGCTGATATTCCGTATTCTGCTGATGATTTTTAAATAAAGATCATTTTTATATAAAAGATTTGTCGTAGCGTTGTGTTAGTCATTTTATTAAATGGCGTTTATTCCGATTGCTTCGCAAACTCTTTACACATTAGTTTTTATTACTCCTTTATCTTTTATTAACACTTATTTTATAAGAACACAACTGATCATGTGATATTTTTATGCAGGTTACAAGTGAGAGAAAGTTTCAAGTCGACCAGCATATTAAAACTGTCAAAGATAAAATTGGCGAAGAAGGGTCAGCAAACATTACCGCATTGTTTGCCATCAACCTCCAAAAAATCGGAACAAGAACAATTTAATGAAGATTTGTGCCTAATGTTTGTGTCGGCAGATATTCCACTACATAAAACAAACAATTTGAATGTCAAGTTATTTTTGCAAAAGTACACCAGAAAATATAATATTCCCGACGAGAGCACCTTAAGAAAAATTATATTCACCGTATCTATGCAGAAACATTGAGTAGCATTAAGAAGGCTGTGTCAAACAATTACCTTTACACAAGCGCAGATGAAACATGGTGAAGGCAGCTTGCAACTTGAAAATCTTTTACCCAAATTTAATTCACACAACTTGCTTGGCGCACGGACTAAATCGTGTTGCAGAAGAAGTAAGAAACCTTTTTCCCTTGGTAAATACTTTAATTAGTAGTGTTAAGAAAGTGTTTTTAAAGACTCCATCAAGAGTTCAGTTTTCCAAACAACATCTACCCCGTATTCTGCTTCCTCCTCAACCAGTAATGACACGATGGGAAACGTGGTTGGAAGCTGCTATTTTTCATGCAAATCATTATGAAGAAATAAAGACAATTATTATGGATCTTGATAGCGATACACAATCTGTGCTAGATGCCCAAAAGGTGTATTCGAGTAAAGAAATACCTCAACAGTTAGCGTTTATTAAAGCCAACTACAGCTTTATTTCCACTTCTATATTGCAATTGGAAAACACAATTTATGTTGTTAATTGAGAGCGTTGAAATAATAAACAAATTTGAAAAGTTATGTTTTGATGTTATAGGAAGGGTGGTAAAATCCGTGTATGAAAAATTTTTAAGTGTAATAGAAAAAATGAGGGTTTTAAAAGCTAAAGTATATTGCTAAAATATTGTGTGGTGAGTCAGTAGAAAATATTGAGTTGAAAAGGGAGGATATTTCTAATTTGAAATATGATCCTATAACAAGCTTGGACGTAGAACGAACCTTTTCAATATATAAATACATGTTATCACACAAGCGCCACAATTTTTCTATTGAAAACTTTGAGAAACATGTAATTGTAAATTGTTTTCATAGTTAACTATGTTGTAGAATGTTATAAATAAACTTGTAGTAAACATAATTGTGTATTTTTTCTATAGTATTATATATTTCTAGCATTACCCCTATTTTTTATCTGCATCTTTTTCATAAGAAAGTGCATATTTAGGCCAAAACATCTGCATATTTATGCGCATATTTCCACTTTTTTTGCATATAATCCGGCCTCTAGTAATAAGTAATGGATGCTATTTGGTGATACTGACGTTGTCCCGAAAGGAATTACTAAATAATGAAGTACGTAAACTAAATTAATGTTTTGAAAACCGCACGGTAGTATTATAGCTTGTCGGCATTTTAAATACAGTAATTTTACTCCTGTTGTTTTCCATAATAAAAGTTTGCGATGTATACATGTATGTAGTTTTTCGCCCACGATTCCCGGTCAACAATAAATACAAAAACTTTACGGTGGCGTTCTGCAGTTTGTGGAAATTTATATTTGCTAACGGTTTCAACCATCGCGCTTAACAATGTGACATAAACCATACGTAACTATCGCTCTGGATAGAAACTTCGCCAATACCGGTCAGTTCGATGTGAACATATTTCTCTAGTTTTCTGTAGATTAATAAAATATATTCGTCTACAATCCCTGTGTGTTGTTACGGCAAGCATGATTGGTACAGCAGATTTCAGATTTATTGGAAATTTTGTGAGAGAACGCCATACATGTATATTGCGTGTTCCGGTTATTTACCTGTGTATAGCTACCAATTTTCTGTTTATAGCAAAACACGCAAAATACATCCTGCAGTCGATATAACATAATTACAATAATCATATGGGGGTTTGCGTAAGAAATACTATATTGTTACAGTTCGAGGTATAGTAATACTGGAATGGTTAATTAGAAAATTCATCATTTATTACAATTCAATACATCAAAATTCACAGTTAATGTTGGGGTTATGGTCTTCAATTGTCATACGGTTTATTTTGGGGTTCTATTTATACCTTTTCGACACCACGCCCACCGCCTTTTAAGCATTTTATTACCCTACGGGCGTTAGCTTCTTATTATAACTCCAACCAGTGACGTTTAATGGGAGAAACAAATGTCACTAGAAATAAAATTATTAATTTGATAAAAAGCATCGGCTAATAAACAGAAAAGCCTTGTTATCATTCAGACACATGCATACAACACTTTTACATTACAAGAATTCATAAAAAATTACTGGAAATAACCAAGGATACATCGACATTCAATACAGGTTTCTGTAACAGCGATATACCTCGATGAAGTTTTCGTTTCATGGACAACTTATAAATATAGCAGTGTAGTCCTGGTTTTCAAAAGAAATGAAAAGTTTGTTTGGTTAACGACGAAAAAAAAAGTTGACAAGATAGATAAGTTGACAAATAAGTCGATAAATATATTTGGAATAAAAGGGTATTAAGGACAAGTACCACCTAATAAAAGAACCTCACCATACCGGAGAAAATAGAATCTGAGAAGGGGAAGAATCCATAGAAATTAAAGGTGAATCGAGCATAGAAGTTAAGAGAAGAGACATAGGAAGAACCATCTTCGAAAAATAAATTTACACTCACACACACACAACACTAGGTAAATATCTTGATTTTATGTTAAATATTTCTCAAAATTTATAAATACTAGGATCGCCGGATGGTCGAAATTCGAACACAACATCTATATATTAATACGCAGTCACATACAAACAATCACACCTGATTTATATTGAACCTTTATTGTATTTTCGAGTAAAATAAAATAAAAATCGCGCTCTACTTTTTGAGAAAATCGTTGAAAAAGAAATTGAAGTTTCCTATTTGTCTCTTATATCGTTAATTTTAAGTGCTGTTCAACGAAGAGATCGTAGCGCGGTGGATAAGATCTAGGTTTTCCACCCCTGGAAATGTGTGTTCAAGTCCTGCTCGTGTGCTTTTTTTCAACCTCTTCCTGCACAATATCAACAAATATATTTCATTTTATGCAAAATAATTCAAAAATAATATTTTTCGCCATGGTAATTTTCCGAATAAATTACATATTAATGTTGTGCACGAAGAGTTTGAAAAAAAAAAGGACATGAGGAGGACTTGTACACACATCCCCACGGGTGTAAACCCTAGATCTTATTCACTGTACTACGATCGCTTCGTTAAACAACACTTAAAGTTAACGATATAAGGGACATATAGGAAACTTCAATTCCTTCTTCAACGATTTTCTCAAAAATAAAGGACGTTAGGACAAAAGCTCATACCTAGATATATAAGACCCATGAAAATTCTGGTGTTCCGCTTGTTAGCGACGAATACACAAATGTAAATGCTTGGCACGAACGGATGAGCTGAACATACAATTATTTTACTCACCCTCAATGTATTGAGACGCCAACTTAATCCACTTAATCTGCTTTTGTACAATCAATATTATGCCACACAATTTTTGTCCGTTTCTCGAACGTATTTACTATAATAAATAATAAGTACCTGGTGGACCGAGCCTTGCTCGGAGTTCCCAAATTTTTTTGAATAATTTTGAATCAAATAATAACGCTCTTTATTTTAGTTTTGATATTTAATTAATATTGTATATTTCAAGTATATATAGTAGCACATATATATTAAAAGTTTATAAAAGTAGTATTAAAATTAATATTTACAGTTGTATTTAAATACTTAAAAATAAATAAATTCAAGCTCAAAATCTTTCTTAAGAAATACACATTTTAAGTAAACATTTACATACCTTCTATTTGCAACGCGAACTAATTGTGTATAAGTTTTCTTATTTTGATTAAAAGACTCCGATTGCTTTTGTAACTGTAAACAAAGTATGTGAATTTACATGTTGTTGTTAGTTTTCGTAGATATTTTTTTTATTAACATACTACTTTCAGCGCCATCTATGGTTTAGTAGTAAAGTTTTAATTACTTATAATTTCGCTTGGCTGCATGATGTTAAAAAAGTTGCTAACCCACGTTTAGGCCGAAATTGGTGGAAACCTGGACTAAATGGATTGAATCGACACCGGGACCATGCTTAATCGGCTTTTCATCCCCAAAAACTCGCAGATACTAAATTGTAACAAAATCTTGAAAGTAATTTTCGATAATACATTTTATGTACCGCAGAAATAGGTAAAAGTGGGACAACATATTTTGCTGGGACCGCGACCATGCTAGATCTATTTCTCGTCCCCGAAAACCCCCAGGCACTAAATTTCATTAAAATCTAAAAGCGGGACAAAAAATTCCTGGGACCGGGACCATGCTAGATCAATTTTGTGTTCTCGAAAATCCCAGATACTAAATTGCATAAAATTTGCTAAAGTCATTTCCGATAACCAATTTCATGTACCGCAATACCAGAAATATGTGTAAACCGGGTCAAAATGGACTTTCCCGGGACCGGGACAATGCTAAATCGATTTCTTGTCCCCCAAAAACCCCCAGGTACTAAATTTCATCAAAATCGTTGGAGCCGTTTTCGAGAACCCAATTCTAGATATACATATATACAAGAATTGCTCGTTTAAATATATTAGATTAGATTAGATAAATTTACTTGACGTGGTTGACGAATATCACGTTGCGTATGTCATTCTGACACTTAAGCTCATTTACAATATGTAATATATGCAATATGTTACAGACTCTCATCTGCGTTCCACTGCACGTATCGCGATGAAACATACATTCGACAAATCTGCATTTTAATACGAAAACAACGATATATGTACCATCGCGATACATGGAGGGAACAGTCTAAAATATGTACCAGAAGACGACCCACTCCATATTAATATATAATTTGTTATAATTTATGCTTTTTATGTCATTAATTAAGAACTAGGCCGGTCCAATTTTCTTTAAGAAATTTAACTAAATTCTCAGTACAATAAACACTAGAAAAATTAAGCTTTGATGTAACACACTAAGTGCACCATCAAGCACTAATAAAGATTAGAACAGCCAAGGTAGAATCAATACATAAATTAGATCTGTACATAAAGAAACTAAATGTGAAAAATTACCATCGTGTTGTACTTTCCTTTCCATGATATACGTTGCAGTAATTTATAATTACAGTAAAGCGTCGATTATCCGAACTAATGGTATCATGGATGGTTCGGATAATCAAAAATTCGGATAAATAAAATTCATTAAAAATGAAAGGAAAAAGGAAGGTTTAAAATAATCAACCTCGTTTTTACTAAAAAGACAAATTTATTTAACTGTAGTACATAGTGGAACAAATAAACGAAACAAAAAACCAATAACTTGTATACCTAAGATGAATTTGGCACAAGAAAAGCCATAATACTGGTGTGCTTCAATGATAACTTCCTCCTTATGGCAGTTAGGTTTCTAATTCTTTTGAGCTGCAATAACTGAATCTGATCGGAATATTCTTGCCGCTCTAACCACCGGAATGTCAAATACAGTGCCTGAAAGGCCTCAGAAGAAATAGTCTCAAGTCATCTATCATAAATAATTGTTTCCTAGTCACTTTTAACCTCTAAAAGCAGACGTATACGTTTTCGCTATAGCTTCTTCTATGACGCTCTCTATAGGTTTGATCAAAGAAGTTACATTAAGAGGAATCTTTTCCTCTTAATGTAGAGTTTTCTCTACCTTGTCCAATAGGAATAGTACGTTGCCTCCTTTGCCGCAATGCTGATAAAAAGATTTTACTTTAGGAATGAAATTGTGTTCAAACCAATTCCTTAACAAATCGTTGTTCATCCACGCGTTTTTTGGCTGGTGTATATTAACAGAACTTTCACATTTTTAAAACAACATGGGCTTTTCGATTTCCTTATCAAAGGCAGTGGAACTCTGTGTGTTTAAGTTGCATTAGCACACATCATGACTATAACATGCTCCTTACTGATCTTTTAGCTTCGAGCAGCGGATTCTTTTCGAGATATCAACGAGTTAGAAGGTAATATTTTTCGATGAAGACCTGTTTCGTCTACATTGTAGATAAAATCCATGTCATACATTATGTTAAAGAAATCTCTCCAAATTCTCGGAAAAAAACTACTGCTGGGACGCCAACACTTAATTTGACACCATGAATCTCGATTTGCCGAATCTCATGTCGTGATTTTTCAGCCAGTCAGAACTTGCGACGAATGATGAGTCACCACCAAACTTCATGTTTAATTTCACTGCTTTTTCACACAAATGGGCCAAGACATGGACTGCCCAGAAGGCCGTTTTTTGCAAAAACCGAGAAAATGTAGCAACTTCCAACAATTTGGATTTAGGCTTTTTCCATATCTAGGGATTGAATCAGAATTATTTTTTATTCCGGTTATCGTTGATTTACCAACATCAAACAAACAGAACAAGCTAAAGCAACGATTAGGATTGAGTTTTGTTTTCTTCAATAATCGTAACAGAGTGAGGTGAACCCGGAGAAGCAGAATAAAATAGCAAAAAACACAATCGACCTTTAGATATGAAAGGTTCTAACCACTTTGGAACAGACAAAATTCTAACCACCTTCTAACAGGAAGAACATTCAATATACATTCCGAATACTGGTAATTGTATAATATAAAGTTTCGTAGCAAACAGGGATCTATGCAATTATTTTTTAAATTCTTGTGTCATTAAGTATTAATCCGAAGAATTCACTTACGCCGGCAGAAGCACCTTAAAGCATTTCGGCTACAGTGGCAACTTCTACAAAGTTTTTCAATTTATATTGTTTGCTTCCATAATTCCTTTATAAGCATGTTTAAAATTTATCTCAAAAAATTGGTCCAGCTTTTCTGTTAGACAGAAACTTCCGTGAAATTTAATATCTCAAGAAAAGCAAAGATAAAGTAATTCCGAAGCACAAGTCAAAGTGTATCCGCCATTTCAACACAATTTACACCAGTTTAATATTTCATACAAACCCGTGATAAAAATATGTTGCAAAACGTAAGTATAAAATACCAGCCCTACCTTGTCAATTTACCAAGTTCGTCTAGGCCTTTTAATAATTAATACGAACTCGTGTCGAGGAGTTTTCGTTTAGTTATTCTACGAAAACGTCAAAATTCACTTGATTAAGGGCGGAAAGATAGCGATAGCTTTCTTCGAGCGCTAAGAATAGTCCGGCAGCGACGCGGTAGGGTTGCATAAGGGCTCCAGGGAAGCTAAGGGAAATATGAAAGATATCCCTTGAGGAGATAAACAAAGAACATGACGCAGTTAAAATCTGACAACATTGTCAAGAAGCAAAATGGTTGCACGGGAAAGAGGCCAAGATCTTAATTATTCGCACAGCGATCTCATTAAGAACGTTCGTATTACAAGTACATGATTATGTTACACAGCTGCTAATCATAATTAAAATAGTTAACTGCTAGATGTCGCGTTTGAACTCAGCGTAGAATCCAGTCAACAATTACAGTATACAGACTTGCCTGGTCAAAATCTCCAAGTCGTTAGCATAAAAGTTAGTCTATCTCTTGTAGTATTTGACATCGTTAAATGAAAAATTTGCTACAAAAAATCCTCCGTGTAAGTGATTGGATTAAGTAGATGGATCCGTAAGGAACAAAAAGTTCTGAACCAATCTAATAACTCTAAGAAGGAGAAAACTACACTCCTAGCATGCTATTAAAATTAAGTATCATATATTACTCTATACAGAAACTATGCAACGATTGACTACCTGAACAAAATTGTATGTGCTGTCAGAGAGATATTATGCTCTGCTAGTCCTGACTTGTAACAGTGAACTATTTTTATCCATAAGATCATCAACATAATATGATTAATCCCCCATCCGTAAATACCCATAGAACTGTAACTTTGTAAATCATCGCATAGCTTTTGTACAATCTCGCCATTAATGTAAATATCTAACACTGTTTATAACGGAGAGGCTCATATAATTTTGAACTAGTAAATTAATTCCAATTTTAATTTGGAAATAATCTTCTACTTTCTTTTGTTATAGATGTGATATAAATTTAGTACGCTATGTTTCGTACATAGATGGGAGCTCTTTCAGGGTTCCGTTGGGATTTGCAGCTGTTTACATATCTACCCGAGTGAGATACCGGAACATGGAAGAGATCTGAATAACAGAAATACTATACGCCGATTAAACGCAAGAAGCGAGAAAACTATGAACGAAAACCTAAAAGTTGTACAACGAAAGCCTTGACGCATGTATATGAGCATAAAGGCGGAAAATTCAAAGAAAATGATTATAAGCAGGGAGGACAAAAAACAGGAAATATACCTAACAGGAAAAAAACAACAAACGGGTGGCTAGCTTTAAATACGCTGTCAGTCCTCCGAAATTTATTATTTAATGATAAGTTGTCATTGATAAGTAATAATGAAGAATAAAAATAGAAGAGGGAACGTAAGGTATTAAAGATATTTTAAGCAGACTATCAATTATGGAAGAAAGGAATAATAGAACGGAAAATAAACTAGGTAAATTGCAAGGAGAACTGAAACTAAAATGAGAGATAGGGACGCAGAGAAAAGGATAGAAAACTGAGAGAGAAAAGCAATAGAGAAGAACATAGTAATTTCGGGATGGAGGAGAATGAAGAAGAAGAACTGTAAACACTGAAAGATAAAATAAAATAAATTATGAATAAACTTGGTGTTCAATTTGAGAAAAACATAAATACGGTAGATATATAAGAAGAATAGGAAACATATATCAAGAAGGCAAGCAAAGTCTATTACGCACTGAATAAAACCATATTCTGGAAAAAAGAAATCAGTCAGGAGACGAAAACCAAGGTCTTCAATTGCAAGTCCAATAATGCTGTATGGACGATACAAATGAAATACAAATCGATGATAAACCCAGCAAAAATGTGATATTTAAGGAGGATAGCTGGAGCAACTAAAATCGTATAGAAATGAAAACATTAGAGTAAAATTCAAACAGGTGCCAGTAGTGAGCAGAGTTGAGAATAAACAGCTAAGCTGGTACAGGGACATACCGAGAATAGACCAAAACAGAGTGTTAAAGAAGGTTAACGAAGTGACTCGATGCTTGCAAAATTTTATACTGATTCATAATTTCATACTCTAAACAACTTTTCACAATAACATTTTGCTATAGTATTTAGCGAAATGAGACTTTACTTCAACAGAAAATGTTTCTCTCTCAATTGTTATGACGGCCTGATATAAAACGTTAAAACAAAATTAATTTGTTTTTCTCAATTATACCTATAGTGAAGTTAATCCGGGGACATTATGTATATATATATATATATATATATATATATAAACATTAGGGTGACCGCAAAAAATCGATCTCGGAATTTTGTCCGTTTGGACCCCACAAAACGATTCCCCTTTTCATATATTGAGATAGCCGAAATTTGAGCTCGATTAAACGACGTTAACCCGTGCCGCTCGTCGCTCTAAATTTGAAAAAATCCAAATTTTTTGCCAAAAAGCTGACATATGGAGCCATAACTCCAGAACGGTAAATAATAAAAACACGCCTAATATCTCAAAAGAAAGCTAATGTTGTTCTTCAAAATTTATATTCTATACATAATTGTTGTTATTTTAAGTCAAACCGAGTTACAACAGTCTTTAGCTCCAAGAACGTGATCTCGTACCACAAGGAGCATACTTCGTATATTTTGTTATTAAGTGATATATTTTGCTTTTTTTTGTATATTTTTGAGTTTAAAGTAGAAATATAATAAAAAAACAAGTAATACTGACAAGTCTAATGACATTTTTATTTTAAAATATAAAAATCAGGTATATAATACATACAAAATAGACACAGAAAAGATACAGACGTAGTACCTATGTACATGAGTTGATAATTTTACATAGTTATCTAATCTATTCTAGAGCTTTTGTTAAAGTAGTTTTTGAAACGTCAGGATATAATGCTCGGCATTTGCTTACAACTTGCAGGACATATTGCTTTTGCTCTTCATCTTTTGTCAGAAGGTCGTTAAAGTCGGTTATTCATTTAACACCACGTTCAGCCATATCATTAACTACTTTTAATGTTTTGACAATTTTCAATCCTTCTTGGAAGTCATTATTTTGAGGCCAGGTGTTTGGATGATGTCTTAGGAAATCTGTTTTTATATTAAATCGGTCAAAGAATGTAAACATTTCTTTGGTCTTCTTCTTCAGACATTGTCTAAAGAAGAAGGAAGTTCTGTGCGTGCCATTTTTGTTTTCCTAGTTAAAATTTATTGTAAAGCTTGGTTCAATGCTCCAAAAGCTCAACTTGCACCAAAGCAAGATTTAGGTATTTTGCATAGTCTGTTAGACTATAAAGAATGTGACAATGACATTGCAGAAATAGCTCTGACCAAATTTTCGAATTATTTGTGGTATTTGAATGCAAAGTTGGTGGGATTATCGTTTCTTGATCCCACCATTATAGACGATGAAAAGTTGTTAATGGCTAATAAATTGCTCAGTAGCACAGATGAACCATCAGAGCACGCTAGGGTTGTAAATCCAAAAGTTAGGAAAGAAAAATTAAAAGAGGTAGTTGATGGAGGATTGGTAAATCTACTTACCAAAGAAACGTTTACATTCTTTGACCGATTTAATATAAAAACAGATTTCCTAAGACATCATCCAAACACCTGGCCTCAAAATAATGACTTCCAAGAAGGATTGAAAATTATCACAACATTAAAAGTAGTTAATGATATGGCTGAGCGTGGTGTTAAATGAATAACCGACTTTGACGACCTTCTGACAAAGGATGAAGACCAAAAGCAATATGTCCTGCAAGTTGTAAGCAAATGCCGAGCATTATATCCTGACGTTTCGAAAAGTACTTTAACAAGAGCTCTAGAATAGATTAGATAACTATGTAAAATTACCAACTCATGTAGGTACTACGTCTGTATCTTTTCTGTGTCTGTTTTGTATGTATTATACACCTGATTTTTATAATTTAAAATAAAAAATGTCATTAGACTTGTCAGTATTACTTTTTTTTTTTTATTATATTTCTACTTTAAACTCAAAAATATCCCAAAAAAGCAAAATTTATCACTTAATAACAAAATATACGAAGTATGCTCCTAGTAGTACGAGGTCACGCTTTTGGAGCTAAAGGCTGTTGTAACTCGGTTTGACTTAAAATAACAACAATTATGTATAGAATATAAATTTCGAAGTACAACATTAGCTTTCTTTTGAGATATTAAGCGTGTTTTTATTATTTACCGTTCTGGAGTTATGGCTCCATATATCAGCTTTTGGCCAAAAATTTGGATTTTTTCAAACTTTGAGCGACGAGCGGCACGGGTTAACGTCGTTTAATCGAGCCCAAATTTCGGCTATATCAATATCTGGAAAGGGGAATCGTTTTGTGGGGTCCAGACGAACAAAATTCCGACATTTTTCCCCCTCTATGAGATCCGGTCACCCTAATCAACATATCTAATATATTTAAACGAGCAATTCT
Organism: Chrysina gloriosa; assembly: GCA_038088585.1. Classification (NCBI taxonomy): domain Eukaryota; kingdom Metazoa; phylum Arthropoda; class Insecta; order Coleoptera; family Scarabaeidae; genus Chrysina; species Chrysina gloriosa. The sequence goes on from CM076091.1 coordinate 31,408,298, forward strand.
TGTATATATATATAGAGAGAAAATTGGGTTCTGGAAAACGGCTCTAACAATTTTGATGAAATTTAGTACCTGGGGGTTTTCGGGGACAAGAAATCGATCTAGCATGGTCCCGGTCCCGGGAAAATCCATTTTGATCCGGTTTACACACATTTCTGGTATTGCGGTATATGAAATTGGTTATCGAAAATGACTTTAGCAATTTTTATACAATCTAGTATCTGGGGATTTTTGAGAACACGAAATTGATCTAGCATGGTCCCGGTCCCAGGAAATTTTTTTGTCTCGCTTACCTATTTCTGCGGTACATGAAATGTGTTATTGAAAATTACTCTCAAGGTTTTGTTACAATTTAGTATCTGCGAGTTTTTGGGGACGAAAAACCGATTTAGCATGGTCCCGGTCTCGATTCAATCCATTTAGTGCAGCTTTTCATCAATTTCGGCATAAACGTGGGTTAGCTACTTTTATAACATCATGCAGCCAATCGAAATTATAAGTAATTAAAACTTTACTACTAAACCATAGATGGCGCTGAAAGTAGTATGTTAATAAAAGAAAAATATCTACAAAAACTAACAACAACATGTAAATTCACATACAGTTACAAAAGTAATCGGAGCTGAGTTTTTTAATCAAAATAACAAAACTTGCACACAATTAGTTGGCGTTGCAAAGAGAAGGTATGTAAATGTTTACTTAAAATGTGTATTTCTTAAGAGAGATTCTGAGCTTGAATTTATTTATTTTTAAGTGTTTAAATATAACTGTAAATATTAATTTTAATACTACTTTTATAAACTTTTAATATATATGTGCTACTATATATACCTGAAATATACAATATTAATTAAATATCAAAACTAAAATAGAGAGCGTTATTATTTGGTTCAAAATTATTCAAAAAAATTGGGAACTCCGAGCAAGGCTCGGTCTACCAGGTACTATATAATTAACGCATATTGAGAATGAGGGGAATATAGCCTCGAAACGTCTGTCACATGTTTTATTGCTGGACTTTTAATAAACCGTTTGCTCAGAGAATTTTTCTTGCACATTTCTCATCAGTCAAGAATCTACATTATCATTCCAAGTAATAACTTATACTGTACTCACCTATATAGCATATACAAAACAATGCAATAACATATTTCAGATTTTCGATTATCAGACTTCTAGGTTTACAGCATTTATGATTTCCCAATTTTTTTACCTAGAATGCAAAAATGAGACAAACATTTCCGTATATGAAGCGGGAGAAACTGTTACCTCCTCCCTTATCTTGGGAATAAATCGTCATATTACCACTGGTGGAATATTAAATTCATGGGGAATTTATTCGAGCTAATATACATTTATTTCGGGCATTACTTGCAATTCTCGTAGATTTCATTATTATTTTGGCAATGGGAGCGATCTGCTTCAGTAGCGTAAGGACATCTAGGGCAATGGCAACGACAGAGAGGAAGGAGGCAGACCGATGGGGTAATAGTGAGACGGAGGGAAACAGAAAGAAACTACACACAGATTCTACGTTCTTTACTTTCGCGTCGCTAACAGTCTCCCACGATCTCGGTTTGCCAATTGAATATTTCATATAGGGGGCTCTCTCTTCGAATTATTTCGGACAAGAAGACGATTCGTATCAAAAGTTGGAAAGAAAGAGAATGAAACGACAGGAGTCTCGCTGAAGGGCAAAATATTTATCGCACCTTAGCTACAATTTAAATTGGACTAACTTGCAACGATTATTTGCTCATTTTAAGATTGGTTTAAATCTTGCACTTGATATATTATGATTTAGGAAGTAGGTGTACTACACACAATCGAAAGAAAGAATGTACAAACATGCTCTGTGCTCATGCTATTTTTAGATATAACAAATTACTAGGACGCTCAAAACAGAAAGGCAAGGAAGATATTCATTTTGTATCTACAGAGTCGCGAACAAGGAGGCATTGTCGCGTGACCACCAAACTCGTTGTAAATTGTAATTATCTCGAATGTGTTTGGGTAAACACAAAAATTGCAAAACTCAAACGTTTTCGAGGAAATCAAATCTGAAAAATTCACATCGATTAATAAGTCTGTAGTAAATCGCTGAAGCAGGATCATTGCAACTAGTTTCGTTGAAAGCGATTGATATCGCGCCACGATGTCGCGATAATTAATTTCACCAAAGAGTAGTGCTTGGTATTTTTTACCTATTTGTTTGCAAATTTATAATTTCATTTTCATATTTCTATTTGTTTACCTTAAGAGTTGTCTTTTTTCTCAGAACGCCAGTAGTTATAGACATACAGAAGTTTTGATTTATTGGTTTGGAAAATTTATAGATTCTGTAGTTATAAATATTGTAAATATAATTCGCTAACCGTTCTTAAATCAAAAAGAGTACTTTAAGGCAAACTAACAGTTTTTCTTTAGTCTAGAACTTAAGAATCATAATAGAACGCAAAGCTGTTCACTAAAGTGAACTAGATATTGTTGGTGTTATTGTAAATTTATTTGATAAGCAAAAATCAGATCGCCAATAGCCATTTCATTTGGGGAAAGCTACTAACTTAGTTGCTGCAGCGGCAGACAAGTTGAAAGGTTTTACAAAGCATATTCGCAGAGAATCTGATACCGCAGGTACTCAAAAAAGGAACGGAAAACTGACTTCGATGATAATTGAATTAGATAAGTTCAATCAAGGCGTATTAAGAACGATTGTCGTATAGCAGTTATAAGCACAGTTGGCTAACAAGGGGCGAAACATGAGCACCACACAAGGAAGATACTGTGGGCTTGTATTGCTAAAATTAAATTATGATAACTTTTGCTCACATAAATATCTAGATTATTAACCAAAAATAAAATAGTAATAAAAACACTTGGCTAAGTTTCACGAGTTTAATTTAGATTTCTCTAACAATTGTTTCGGTATTCACCTACCATTATCAAAGAGTAGAATATTACTAAATGTGAGCTGCGCAGAAGTTTAAGTTAGTGAGGTAATTACTAGATGTAAGCTGCGCAGAATTTTATAGGTAGTGAGATAATTACATTTTAATAACTGTGTCTATTATGGGGGTATATGAAAATTCTCTCTGTGTATTAGATACTGTTGCTTTTCTGTAAATGGCTTTCGTAATTTCTAAAATTTCGAAATAATCCAATTTCTTGCTTTCGCATGCTTTATGTAGGAGTTTACAACTGTTCATATCGGGCAAATTGTTCCTTTCTATGCAGTGTTCCGACAAACCTGTCTTTTTACGCTTTTCAAGATATCGTTCTTATGTTCTTTTAAGGATGTTCTGGATGAACCTTCCCAGCCAAAAATGACCTTTTCTCTGTAATTTTTTGCAAATGTTTTTTATCGTTTAAATGTCACTCTAAAGATTGTTTGTAAGTTCTCAATATGGATTCATGTATTTTCAATATTATTTTATTGATAGTTTTGTTAATATCCCAAATAAAAAGTCTACTTTTATGCGCAGTGTGTCTACTTGTTCTTTACTCTACATCATCTTATATTATTATCTATGCTCTAGATTTTGCAAGTCTGATAAACAAAACCATAACATAAAAAGTGGAAGTATCAAAGTATCTTGACTTCGATACTTTTGTCCATCATGCGGCCGATAGCCCCATTATATTATTGGAAAGGAAGACCTGTATCCAAAGCAAGTTATCGCTCAAAAATTCGTAGCAAAAATTGAATTTTATGTAACCTTTTGTGAATCATTTATAAAATCAACTTTACTAAAATGCCTAAAAGTTTATAACTTTCAATCCATTAACGTAATTCCGCAAAATATTAAACGAAATATAATAGAATTACATAAGATTTAACATTTGACATAATTTCATGTGTTATGAAGTTTTAGAAAATCATCATCCTGAATTTCGATGGAATTCATTTCAGTTTATTCATATTCTATGAAACCAGAAAAAATCCTACGAACTTATCTCCAAAACTTGTGAAATTCGCATGTTCGTTCAATAGTATTCAATAGCTTCAAGTTTGCAAAGTTTCGACTAATTTGTTTTATTTTGAAAGTTACTCCAGAACATCCTTAATCTCGCTTAAACATTTCTACCAGTTTGCCCGATATATGTAAATAGCTTCACATTCACTACAGCTAATTTGATAAACTCCTGTGTTTTCTAAAAAGGTTGTTTTCTCTATGTTATCTCTTAACGCTGTACAACGCTAACAAATTGTTTTTGTTTATGCTACAGGTTTCAAATCCTAAATTACTAGAAATTTTGACGATTTGATTATTGACCTCCGGTATGAAATTTATTAAGTGCCACTTTTCATTCTTAACCTGTTCTTTCACAGAGTAAAACTGTCTGAGTAGCTTGGACTTCTGTTTGTGTTTTAGAACATCATCTATGATTTTGCTATTGTAACCATTATATTGTGCTATTACTTTAATCATATTTAATTCTGTTTCATATTCATTTTTATTTAACGGAATATTTAGTAATCTGTTAATAAAACTTTTGAAAGCTGACATTTTAATCTTCCAAGATTGTTTGGACTTGGCGTGTATGTAATTACTTGATTTAACGTGGTTTGGAGCGTTCGTATAAATGTTATTGATTGTTCCAGTGACAGAGAGGTATCCCCCAAAACTCTTAATGGAATTGTAATGTTGCGCAATGAGTTGCAAATTTACTGAAACTACAGAATTCTTAAACTGTTGACTTTCTTTAAATCGCGCTCATACCTTACGGGTTTAAAGCTAAAACTACGTTTTTCACTTCGTTTAAATGCTTGTTATAATATAAAACTGCATCAAACCACGTTCTCCATCTCGTTATAATTGGCTGTGGTAGTACTGGAATTCCTGGACACACCATGTAACATTCCCAAATTCGGCATTCACCATTTCTAAATGCGCGATAAATTGTATCGTTGATAACTTGTTCAACAGATTCACCTTTATATTCAGGTGCGAAGAAATAAATCCACAATTAGTCACCACTCACGATACTGCTAAAGTCCTTCGCTTCTGTTATTGAATTGACTCATAATTTTGTCGCCATTCAACGCGAGGCGCTTTTTACTCTTCAGTTTAAACATGCAGAAACCGACGGGAAACCAACTTTTTCACTTCCAATTCATTAGAATCTTCTAGTTTGACGTTTCCAATGCCTACAGCCCCAGCATCTTTCATGAGATGTACAACCTTTTTTCTGGATAACTGCTGTGTGTGGTAGACCTGTTCTGTGATCGTTATTAAAATTAGTATATCCACGTAGGAATTCGCAGTATTATCATCAAAGACAGAAATCGTCTTGCCGAGATTGTTGTCCAGGTAATCTCCAAACGTTATTAGTTATTGAGCTATATTTTTAAAAGACCGCGTACGATAGAATGTGAAGAAATTGAATTTTCTAAAGCCACGACTAAATAACCCTATTGTTTCAGTAAAAAGGAGACATGTAATTTTGTTTTTTCCCACGCGCTTTGAGAATAAACAATTTTAGCTTATCATTGAATACCTAAATTGTCGCTTTGGTTACCTTTCATATACTGTGTATGTATATCCAGGTTTCTTTGAATAAAAGAACTACGACAACGACCTCTACAAAGTTCATAACTGACGCCTTCATCGCTACCAGTTATAAATTGTGGCAAACGAGCGTCCTTTATCACTAAATTGAAGGAAGTCGATCCACGCATTCTTGTTGACCACATCGGAAATTATAAAAATCAATGACACGAAAGCATTTACACAGTAGTAATACAGTGCAGTATAGACTGTATTATTACGATTTCCATATACATTACAATAAAATTCTCGTAGGTTAGCATAAATTACGTTTTCTTATTTTAGAGGTGAAGATGGTTTGTGCGCAAATAAGTTTTAATTTGACCAATTAAGCAATCTTTCGTTTATCGTATCGTTTAAGTAATTTTAATCCATGTAATTAACTTTAAGGATTCCGGAGAGCAGTTTGCCGAGGACGCTCTCTAAGATCGTCGAAACGAGATGGGAGTTGGCTGACTTGGAAGCACCCACAACTACCACCCTCTTTTACAACTTCGCACTGTTTAATGTATCATTTAAATTATTTTATTTTACTTTGCTAACCTGGTGTGCACTCTCTGTAAATTTTATGTGTATTTCTGACTAACAAAAACATCATGAGAGCAATTCAAGTCTCCACTCACCTATTCGTTCATTTTATAGTACTACTATGCCAGTTTTTACAATTGAATTTGGAGATACTAAAGCGTTTAAATGTATTGAAAGGACAGTAACTTGTTTACGTTATGGCAACGCTTGTTAGGAAAGTGATCCTTAGAATTTTAAATTAAGGAAATACACATTTTCTTGGATACATTTTTTTACTGATATTAAGTTGCCAAACAATAAAGAGGAAGAGGGAACTATTAGTATTATAATAGAAATAGGGCAGAAAGAATGAGAAGATTAGCTCCAACTGGAAATCATATTCTTGCAAAGATAGGTATTAACGCACTTTGGTTAATTATGTAAAAATTGGACTACAAATAAGATATCGAAATCCCGGGAAGAAAATTTACAAAAAGTAAGACAGAATATAATATAACAATAATGGACTGCTTCCCAAGCATTCACGAGAACAGTCCAAACAAAATTAAGACATGTAGGCAAACGATTAACTATTTTTGAACCAGGAAATATAGTTAAGAAAATGGAAAACGCACATATGTATTTATAAACTTAAAAATCGCCTTCGAGTGGATATGTGGGCCGTCCCTACATTCTAAGTACTAAATACAGTATGTGATAAAATGGACAAATGAATTAACATTGATTAGAATGTTTTCAACTAAAAAAGAAGGTATCAAAAAGGAGGTACATTTAATGTACTTGAAATACACCAAACGTGAATATCACGTGGCGCACTCGTGGTCATAATAGCATGTCGAACGTGGAGATTACCAGACGAACTGGTGGTTATAAATTAATTTTCAATAGTATTGTGAAGCGGGCTCCTGGTCATAATCTTAAGTGAAACATGAATATTGCAAGATATAAATTATTTCTAGTTGCAATCCTTCGGCTCCTTCCTTAAGAGTTTTTCTATAAGCTACTTTTGCTAGCTTTATAAAGCTAAATAGTACGGTAAGGAGTTAATAACGGAGACAAAGAGAATAGTAAGGTGAGGAAATGAAGTTATAAAATGAAGGTAAATCAAAATAGAAACAAAACGATGGAAACAAATAACTCGAACGATAGCGTGCAAAAATGAAATCAAATTTCAGGACATACCACTTGAAGACGCTATAGCTCGTGAACAACCTGATAGCGTAAGGTTGAGAAATGTAAAGAAGATATAAAAAAGGCATCAAATATCTATTAAATATACCCTCAATAGCACAAAAGTGAAATGACTAATAATTACCAAAACAATTTAATACCATTGCAAACTCATCTATACCATAAACAAACTAAAAACAAGGAAGTACGGTCACAGCAATAAAAGTAAGCTTCTGAGAAAAAGACAAGAAATCGGAGTGGTATAGCGAAGAAGATTCAATTGAGCAAGGTAATACTTGTGGGCGGAACTAGAAGATAAACGGCTAAAGAAATGAAAATAATGATACCAGACAAAAAAGTGGAAGAACTGACGTAGGCAAGACAACTAAAAATCTAACTCTGTTTCGAGTGTTAGAGTTTGGCACAAAAAGAATTCCGGTATTGATATACAGTTTTATAGTGAAGAGTTTACAGATGCGACTTAGTGTGAGTAATCACACAATGTTTACAATCGTGAGCAGTAGCAAGTATGCATTTTTATATTTGAAAGTATGTTTTGAAACGTTCCATTCAGTTGCATGGAAACCATGCCACAAATGTTGTCGTACAAAAAATAGTAACAAAAGACATAAATAAAGCCTTGGTCTAAAGAATGAAGAAGAAACCCTCCTTTAAAAGCTGATGTAGCTTCTTATGTTGGCAAAATACAAATTGTTTTTTTTTGAGATTGTGAAAAAATAATCTTAGTGGATTTCCTATTAATTAATGCAGAATACTATTTCACAATTTTAGTTAAGCCTATTACGGCAAGCACCTCTCAAAAGCTGTCCTCAACCTTTGCTCCATCTAAACAATTCAAGATTTTATGAGTTGCCTAGAGAATTACTTACATTTCTTTTCTCATCTGTTTCTCGATATAAAAACTTTAAGTGCTCTGCGTTTGCAGAACTTAATTGACATCAAACGCAATGTAAATAAGTGGATTAAAGATTTAAAAACTTCTCTGTAGAAGGCTTTAGGTTTCACTCTGGGTCATATGTATGATACGTACAGTATAAAGAATAACTTAAATCAAAGGACTTTGTAGGTTTCCAAATATTTAATGTTTGGAGTTTCAACAAGGGATTCCCGCATCAATCAACTAAGTACAGTATACTACAGATGAAACTTAGGAAATGAAAATAATGAACTAAAAGTTTTAGATCTTTGGAGACATCCCTACTACATACGTATTTACTGATTCGCTCACATCAGACATAAAATTTATTCATTTACTCGAGTTTAAATTATATATTGTAGTATCCGATAATGTGGTGCAATTGGCGTATTCATACGTTCCAGCATCATTATTCAGAAGTGCATTGCAGCAAACTATCGCATTTCCGTCAACATATCAGAAGTGTTTCAGTTTAGGAGTCCCAAACCACCGCATCCATTGGATACAATACATACAGCACAATATTAGAGCCATCGTTGCTTTATTAGTTCGCACAATTTCCGGAAATACATCTGTTTCCTGTCAAATCGATATAGTCGTCGCTGTTAATACTTTAGTGGAGCCAAAACGTTGTTAATAATTTGGGTAAGTCGATTGATGCCAGGTGTAAGAATTGTATACACAGACGTGTTTCGTTTAGTTTTAGTAAATATTTATTTACTAATACCACAAATAACTCATACAGATAGCCCACCCTTATAAGAGAATAGACAACAGCAAACGACTTAAAATGGAAATGATTCCTATGTTAGACCATTTGTCAGAAGAGGAATAATAGTTATAATGTAAACAACTCAAATGTTAGTACCTGATACTAATTACCACAACGTTCATGTCCTTTTCAATGGATTACAGTGAATAACATACAAATATACATATAATAGTCGTACCTCAGGGTTCTTATCATTGAATGACATAAACCTTTATAACATTTAACAAGAATAACGACTGGCTTTCGACGGTGACGCGTACATTTTTCTTGAGCGGTACCTATAGTAGAGACGCTTCCTTTGTAGCAGACAACGAAAGCAAATTGTTTCTTTTGTCCCATTACCCTCGCAATATGTAAACTAAGTCACGTACAAGAATACCTGAATGACCGTCTTTTTCAACCAATTTTGGAGCGGCCATCCTTCCCGACTCAATTCGTGGATTTTGTCCGTTTTAAATTTACGGCACGTACATCGCGAAAAATTGCCTCAGTACGGTTTGCCTTGAGTATTTTATGACTTTCTTACCCGATGAATCGATCGTTTTTCTTATACGAGTACTTAGTCTATTTCACAAACAAAAAAATAAAAAATAAAATAAGTTGCAAGATGTAGTAAATTTAAAGTTGGATATATCCGATTCTAAAACAGTGTTGATCAATAGCGTACGTTGTTTAAATAAATGTTTAATTCTAGCAGTACGTTATTTATTGATGGTTTAATAACAAAAGGTTATATATGAAGATATAAGGATAGATTTCGAGAAAACAAATCCCAGTATGAGTGAATATAGAAGTGTCAGTTCCTTAAGAATGGATATGAAAATGAGAATCGCCAAACTTGCAGTGCTAAGTGACTAACTATAAGTGCTTTTAATTCATCACTGTTCACTGCAAAATTGATTACAGTATGGGCGGACCAATCTAATTAGCATTTCAAGACTAGTAAAATGTTTAGTTACTCTCGTTCGCCACTGGACCTATGCATGTATGTTTCCACTGAGTCCACTGATTTAGATATTTTTATGGGTAATCAGATAAATAGGAAAAGTAATACACTTGGCAAAGAATAAAAAATTGGTTCGACATAATGCATACACATTGCAACATCAAGACTCTTCTAGAAGTCAAGTTAATATCGAACAATGTTTTGGAGTACATAGTAGGTACTAACAATAATAATTGAAAAAAACAAGAAATATTTTTGGTTTAAAGTATGTAACAAAATATTATGATTTGACGAGTCCTCAGTTTTAATTATCTCATATGAATATCCTAATGATATAAAAATATTTAATATCCAGAGCACAATCGCAAGACTTCAACGACTAATCATTAGCTCTTCGCTTCTTTCACGCCATAAATTATCCACACACCTTAGGCCCGCTTTACAGCAAAACGTTTTGCCTCATGTGGTGAACGGCAACTGATATTGTTCATTATGAGTTTTCCAAATGCGGCCAAATAATTTTGGCTTATATACTGTTCACAACTGGAACCTGGTTTGTCTCAGGTTAATCGCAAGAAAGTGCTGTTCTTACAGGATAACATTAGGCCTCACTCGTCAAGAACAAAAAATACTCAGAAAAACATTGATGTCTTACAATAGCTTTGCCCTATCACCGATATTCTCTCAATATTTCTCCAAGTATGTCATATGGGGGTATGGAGACTTTGCCTGTCATGTTGTCAAAAAGGGCGCAAGATTTTTCTTTTAGAAACAGCATATTTCATAGAAGCAGAATTTACAAACTAAAGTTAAGACGGTAATAGATGTTTGATTATGACAGCGATTATTTTAAGGAATAAAAGTTTTTCAATGTTTTCTTGACGTAGTTTTATTTTTGAAATGCAAAACCTGTTTAGAAACGCAGGAGAAATTTATTAACTCCAAATATATAAAATGCCATACTACAACCGTGCAAATACCTACTAGGTAGGTTCTCTTTATTTTCTGCATAGAAAAAAACCCACAGCCGGCTGTGTAAGCAGTGGATGGATAAAATTGAAGGGGAACAATAAATGACTCTCCTAGGTCTATTCTGCAATTGGATATATGTATGTACATATGAATGCACAACTTACAGGTGTTCCATGACATGACTGCCACAGTTTAAGGATATGTTACTGGAAAAATTTCAAGTAAAAAGTGTCTAATGAATATCTGGCCAAAACTCTATCGTAACTAAACTACAAGCATTTGAAGTTGTAGATAACCCTACTAATACTGGTGGTGGCTGTGATTCAGCATTTATTATTCATTGTGACAATAAACGTCAATCGGGTAGATGTAAGATGTTTTTCTGTTACATTAACACTACATTGCCCAAGGAAGTCATTTTGACTGTTTTTTAATTTCAATTAGAAAAACAATTATAAATAATGACACAATTTCTTAGAATTTAGTGACTCTTTGTACAACATATAAATCCGTTTATCAATAATTGTAGTTACCTCCCCCTCTTTCATCTCCAGTATATATACATATATATGTGTTCTACTATATTGCCCAAAAGCAGTCATTTTGACTGCTTGGAAAATTTCAAATAATCAAATGACTCTTATTATTGAATTGAGTAAATTTCTTATATGACCAGTTCGGCTCTGTATTGAAATTACAGTTTTCTTTTTTTTTTCGATTACCGTCATATGATAACATACAAATACATGATAAATTGTCGATTTGGGCGTATACTTGATAAGTTGCAGTTTCTCAATAAGCTAAAGTAGTACTTGTTATTCTAATCTTTTACAGTGTTTACTTGTTCTAACATGTTGTTTAGTTTATTTCTTTTGCGCCCTAAATTCATGAAAGAAATGTCGAATAGAAGTGAGTTATTGGAAAAGCTAACGAATATAAGTGAAGAGTGCTCCGATATAGAATCAGATGCAACAAATTCTGAACTATCATCTGAAGATGAAGCGGATTATATTGAAAGTGGAACATCTGACACTGAAGATAGCTATGAAGAATCAATCACCAATGATGAAAATGAAAGTGTCATCACTATGCCCAAGAAAAGGTGAAGGGTGTTAAGTAGTTCACACTCTGATGAAGAAACTAAAAACACCTTTTAGGAGACCGAAACAGCTGCCGGTGGTACTGTGTGGTCAAAATTTGACGAAGGTGGTATTCATCTACTTGTATTTTCAAGGGTGTGAAGGGCCAACAGGCTACGCAAAAAGGAACATTATGGCAGTTAATCTTATCAGTGCATTCTCGCTGATAATAGATAACAATATTATCAAATATATAAAAAAGTGTATAGAAGAAGAAGGCCGCCGAATTTTGAGGAACGATTGGACAACACCATTTTCCGAAATAGGTGCATTTATTGGGATTTTATATTTTATATGAAAAGAGTTCCTGTTTCAATTAGCAGAACAGCTTTTCACCGAATACAGAGCTGCAAGACAGAAAAATTAATCAGAACATGAAGACCCACAAAGATCAACTGCAACATCATCAAATGCAACCCATTCTAACAAACGCAAAATTTGTACGACTTTGCCACACCAACAAAACAAATAATATATGTTAAAAATGTCGAAAGTATGTTTGCGGGAGATGTACACATAGAAAGATTTCCACTTTCATTTGCAAAAAATGTACAAATAATAATGCATAATTTTTTCCAAGTGAAGTAAATTTCTTTATTGTTAATATTCACTAATAACTTATTATATAATTATTATATATGTTTATGTAGAAAAATCTGAAAACCGAGAACGACATCAATATTGCTAGGATTATGGATGCCCCAAAAACTATTCATACTGATCCCGAGACTGTTAGCAGAGCCAATGTTTGAACAACTACGTAATTCAATAACGCTACTTCTGTTGAAATGATTTTCAATGAGATTCTTTTGCAGCGGTACAGAATACCTGTATTATTAGGGTTATATAAAACTTCAAATGCTACCAGCAAATAACTCAGGCTTCTTGGCATATGTTCGTTAGACATTTTTAACGTGAAATTGCTTCAGTAACCTATTAAAAAGGACATTCCATAGAAACACGTAGCTGACTACTACACTACAGGTAGGGTAACACAATTTGTACATACCTTTGTTCGCTTCTGACCTTTTAAAGATATTTTTAGTTTTTCTTTTTATTTACACAATCTTTTGCAGTTTTATCATTGGTTTCATTTGATGTTTTTCATATGTATTTGAGTATATCTTTTACATGTTTCTTCTTAGCGGGTCTTTATGTAAAATTACTACCTTACCTTTATGAATTTGTATTTTGCGAAAAAATGGAAACGTGCTAGAAATACTCTTATCTTTAAGATAGGAGATACATCCCAAATTGGTAATTCCTAAGGTTCGATAAACGCGCGTCTTGTTCGCTGAAAGAACAGTCTATATACAGCGGACAGACATGCCTTCTTTCGATAAACGCGTGTCTTACAAGCTGCATACATACTGCTCTTTCAGCGACCAAGACGCGTATTTGTCGAACCTTAATAATTACACATCAACTCCGATACGCAGTAATTTTATTAAGATATTTTCACAGGTCTTGTCTACTTCGACCTATTCCAATGTCCACCCCTACGTTCCTGCCAATTACAGCTTCTTTTATGGGAGGTCAACAATTACCAATCTTGCTACTTTCACACAATGTCCAAGTTATGTACTTGACAATCAATGTCAAATTGATGCCGGCTCCACAGATTTGTAACATACGCTAGATTCATTTGATACAACAGAAATTGAATGGTTTGGTTCTGCTCCAACTCTTAATCAATTAGTTAAATCGTACTTACTGGATTGCATGTTTTCTACAACGATGAACTGATCAGCAATGATATGAGTATGAGTAGTTCTGGAGAAGAGGTGTTATTGTTGGCTAGAGTGGTGGAAGCAGAAGAAGAGCAAGCCGAACAGAAGGTGAACATGTAGGTTTATGAAATAAATGTAAAAACACTTACACTTGGAGAACGCGATCTGTTTCCATTTCTGTAAGAACATAAATAAAAATAAAACTATTATTATGGAGATCAATGAAAGACTTCCTTTAAATTACAAACATTTGTAAGTTATTAAATAATTTGCAATTTTTTAAATTTAATTGGATAAAGAAAAAAGTTACTAATAATTACTTGTTAATAAGTTTAGTTTGATTTTATTTGCTATGTTTGTATGTGTATGTATTTTATATGGGATAAATCTTGTTGGGCAAACAAATAAAACTATATTATTATTATTACAATTATATACTTATGTAATTATGACTACTTTTTCCTATTCAATGTAATATAACTTTCTACTTTCACCTTTTGGATAACATGTAAACAATTGTTTACAGAAGATACAATTATTATAAACAATAGACATACATACTCCATTACTTCCACATATGTACAGATATGCACATATACCACAATAGCCAAAATAATATTTCAAGTATGAGTAATATACCTAACAGATAATGTCCCTTAAGCAATCGTTTCGTACGTTAATACTAAGGTTCGACAAACAAATGCACGATAAATTGTGCAAACCGGACTGCCGTTATCACTCCTCCGAATTTTAATATCGCGCCTTGCACGCAAGTGGGGATAAGTGGTGGAGTGACAGCGTCACTCCGGGTTACACTACTTAATGAAATGTTCTCATGCACTTTTTGTCGAACCTCATTTATCACCTTTGGTCTATTAAAAGCTAGTACCGCTTAGTCTATCAGGCACCAGATTCAAAGCGCAGAATCTTGACAAAGAAATCGTCGCGCGTCATAATTGGATGAATTCGAGTGAGTCACGATCGAAGCTTACAATTAGTGTTAGGAAAGCTTTCCCCTTGTTTCGGCAAACATCTCTTAGTTTATACTCAAAATTATCGCGTAATACCGAATATTTTCGGTGTGATTACTTGTGGTCACGCGCACGCGCACTCGGCTAGCCCGCCGTGGGAAAAGTGTGCTGTAGCTACTATAGGAGTTTGTGGCAAAACAAGTTGTCTATTTCTGTAGAATCAAATAACTGCAAAAATGCGTAATTAGTACATTATGGCCGAATTTCGTAATTGAACTCTCATATGTACGAACATGTAACATCCGGGCTTATATAGAGCTTCTATAGAAAATGAAAACTACTTCACACAGTCGCACTGATGAGCGGTATGATCGCGAAACGCGCGTCTGCGAATACTGAAAGTAGTTTTCTAATTAAGCAGACGTAAGTCATGAAATTGTTGTAACAAAACCACTAATAGAGTGTAATTAGAGAACAATAATGTCGGCAAATTCCAAGAATTACTTGTTTGTTGCATTAGTTAAAGTTATAAGTAAACAGTCAGACAATGCAAATTCTATCCCTAATAGAATTTATTCATTATCTTTTGTACATCAGTGAAGTGATCATTTCAAGAATGAATTCATTTAGTAGCGATATCTGTACATTATTTTATAATAGTTACTTCTGAATTTGTTATTTCAACATATTTACATCACCTTAAATTAGGTTCAACAACTCCATGGATATTGAAATGACTGAGGTGCCCTGCGACCTTCAAATGGAAATTTGTGATCTTCAGGTAAACCCATTCTACCAAACTAAAAAATGTTTCATCCCAGAAAATTGCTAAAAATTGAAATTTAAACTGCTTAAAATCCTTCTGAAAATGTTATCGCTGTTTGGCAGTACCTCAAACGAATTAAATGAAAAACATGAAATCGAATTAAAAGTGCTTTACTGGAATTGAGCCTGAGACTTTGCATTACTGAACTTACAGTGAACATTGATAAACTTGTATCAGGAAAGTAGTGCCAATCATCACATTGATTTCTCGACTATAAAATGGTCGTATATTAAATTCTTTTAATAAAAGTTTTTGAATACAATCTGTAATTCGTTTTCTTTCTGGAATGTCTCTGGCCCTCTTATATACCAAAGTTTGGTTGACCCTCAGGTAACTAAAGGTTGGATCACACTGGTTTAATTGACTTAGTAGTGGCAGAAAAGCTATATACACATATATTATTGTAGATTATGTTAGACAGTATAATATCACAAAATGATAAATATAGATTTAATTATTATTGGTAATTAATGGATTGCAGGATTCCCTAAACAGAATGGTTCACTTGGGAAAGGATAGTAGCAAACGTATGTTGATCTGTTAGGACCTCTGGTCGCCTAGAAAATAAAGCACTTCACTTATAATTTTAAACTTACAACTTTTCAGTCATATTTGAATGGTCATAACATCAGTTGGATTAATTAAAATATGCACTTTATTTGCGACAATATATAAATAACAAACAATCTAAAAATTTCATGGTCAGCGTAACTTATTTACACGCAGCCTATATTATTTCAAAGGTGTCAATAATTAAACTACATAGTTGGTGTTAATTACGCTGAACCGAAACACCGCCTTCGAAGTACGTGCAAAGGGCTACAGAATTATCCTTCAGATTTACAACTTTAGACTTTATCTTCCAATATGAACCTACGACAGGAATAAAGAAACGATTGGGATCTACAGTGCAGTTCCTACCAATATAACTAATCTAAAAGTAAGATGTATATAATTTGAGCATAAAAGACCAGTCAAATCGGTTACCTTTCTAAACGGACACTGAAATTTAGGTTTAACACAAACCAGAAATGAGGACCAAGCCTTATCAGCTCCTACAAGAAGATTGCAAAATTTGTTAGTTTTAAATTCAGCAAAATGGGAACATGTATCCGGAGCTTCCCTTGAAGCACATCTTTCAACAGTCCAAATAGACTAAAAAGTATGTGTTTTATTTCATTTAAATATAATAATATTAAAATACCTGAAGAGGATCACTGTATGGTTCCTTCACGACAATATCGAAATCTAAACTTAGGTCCCCAGAAGGCATATACGATATTTTTATGTTTTCATACCACGAGTTTGGATTAGGTGCCTCTGGGCATCGACCAAGGAATTTATTTAAATAAGATGTATACTGAAAAGAGTTACTGACATCATGAAATTAAACCTAAAAAGCTGGTTAAATATGGATACTTTTAGTGTCTGTACTGGTATAACTAACACAAAAATCAAATACTGGACGTGATGCATGTTTCGAAAAGCAATTCTATTCTAGATATCAAAATTTTAGCAATGTATTACACAGGAAATTAGAAACATTATCGCAATAATTAATCAGCACTCTTTGTGTATTTTAAGAATTACAAAATTATGCTAATGTTCGCCTAAATTATCCTACCCATCGATCTAAAATAGATTGCATAACTGCTTCCGCAATCATAGCATTTCTACTTACACATGGTGTAAATAAGGTAATTTATACCTTGAATAGCTTTCGCATGTAAATCAAGAATCATCATTAGTTAATATAATTAAGTGTACAATATCTTTGTTCCAGTAGGAAAAATTTCAGTTTTGGGAACTGATATTTATGATTGTATTTAGTAATGTGCTGCTTCAAGAAGTAGTAGAACATAGGTAGTGCCCTCAGTTTGTTTAAAGGATACGGGTATTGTTGATTTTGAAAATATGATATCAACCGATGCCTCGAAAAGATTTAAGCGTACGGGAAGGAAGAAGGTGAAGAAAAACATTATTCGGGCAATAGCAAAATATGACAGATAAATTAATAATTGTTAACGTTCTAGAACTTGATATTGGAACTAACACTGGTCATTAAATTGTTATTGTTATAGTGTTTGCGAAAAGATTTTCGACTGCTTGAATAATTCAGTCGAGTATATTCTAGTAACATCTCATCGAATTGCCCGGTTGACGTTAGTAAAGCTGTAGGTGGAAAGAGAAAACAATAAAGAGCTGATAACATGTGTTCAGATCAATTAGAAGACGCCGAGATTGGCAATTCTGCTTGAAGAACGGCTTTCAATCTTTGGAGCAGGATGGACATTAAAAATTTTCGGTATAAATTTAATTATTAACTAATTTTAGCGGCCCATTTATATTTGCTATTATCATTCGATACCGATGCAACAACTGAGTTCAAGCAACAATTTGTATACATTCAAAGGACTCACACATTACTCTCAAACAGAACTGCAATATAATAAAGAAAGAGAACATGATTCACTTACGAAGTCGTAGCTTAAGGCAGAACACTGCTGGTGACGTCATTCCAAGACATCACTGCCCACTCATCCTTGTGTCTCGGTCCGCACTATTTTTCACACGACTACTATCGATACAAGTGCTTGTCCACTCTGAAAAACAAAATGCAGTTGAAAACTAGATCTACAATATTTTCAAATGCCACCGAGATGGAAGAGAATTGAACAGGTAAAAACTATTGTGGTTGCGTTCTGATAATGTTGTATAGCAAATGAAATAGATACAAACAATATAACTTTTAATTGCGAAAAATTTTAACATTCCTATACTCACGCATACGGTCTGTGAGACCGACTTATATAGTATAGTATACGTCTTTCATTTTGACGTGAGTATAGGAAGGTTAAGAACTAGACAAATTTAGATATTCGTTCATAGAAACGAACGACTGTGGGACATTACCAATGGCGTGCAACGTGTATAATTAGTAAGTATCTAGAAGCAACTGTTTAAACACGTTGCACGCCACCGGTACCTCCTTAGACCCACTGATTTTTATCAATTGACACTTCAAGGTCTCCCCTAGCTCTGAGGATTCACCACTATCAAATCTTGAATTACTTGCATATACGCTGTTAAAAGTTGCTTATAACAAGAGAAAGAAACCATTTTCAGCTGCCAATAATCCGTTTCAGACACCTGCTCCGTTTCAAAGACACACGGCAAAAACCACAGTGAGTTACTTTATTATGTCATTAAATGCCTATTTACAAAATTGGCACAAACTGATTACACCTGTTTGCACCGTGATTCAAATAAGTACGCCCTATTCTTAATTAAAAACTGCCTAAATACGTAACCTAATGGACCGAACACATCAGAAGCGTTACTTAACAATGTAGTCGTTGATTTAGTAATACTATACAAATTTGGTAACTTTTGATTACATTTCATACCATTACGTTATTCCGTTTAACGGTGGATTATCGGTTGATTGACAATTTTTTTATCCAACTTACGGCTAAATATTTTTAAATTAGATGTGATGTGTCACTACTATTGCAGGGGAAGGTTGCGGTGCATCTACTCCAAAACGAATATGTCAAGAAAAAGTAACAATGGAGCCTATACCTCCCTCTTTCAGAGTAGATTGTAATACAAATAAAATATATAAGAGACAAACAATCTTATATGATAGATCTCTACCACTAATAGGTCAATAAAACAAGGCTGGTTTGAACGATAGTTATATTTTCAGAACGTTTACAAACGTTTTCGGAACACCTTCGTCAGTGAAAATATAACTAGATAAATATATAAACAAACATTTGTTATTTATTTGGGAACTATCAACAAAATAACTAATGACTAGAATTTCTTGATATAGAGGATGTGTAACCAACTTTTATATATATATATATATAAATTATAAAAACTAAATTAATGTGTAAACATACATGCAAATTAAGTAAAACCTTATATCAAAAAATCTTTGTCGAAACCTTAACAATTCTGTTCAAGGACTAGGGAAAACCCAAATTTAAAAACCTAGCCAAAGGTTTCCTTCTTAAGAAACGCAAATGTCATTTTAACAAATTGCTATATACATTACTTAAATTTTGAATATCGGTCCTGAAATTAATAGTTTTAGTGTCTTTCTGTATATTTATCATTTCATATATTAGTCTTTTTTATAGTTATTCTCTGTTTTTAATATAATTGTGTTTTCAAAATCAAAGTAATGCCCAAGATCTTTGTAATGCTTTGTTACAGCGGTCATTACACTAAAGTCATTATTTAAAGAATACTTATGGCTATACAACCTTTTCAGACGAAACAATATTTAAAGAAATCCTAGTCATTAGTTATTTTGTTGATAGTTCCCAAATAAAAAACAAATGTTTGTTTATATATTTATCTAGTTATATTTTCACTGACGAAGGTGTTCCGAAAACGTTTGTAAACGTTCTGAAAATATAACTATCGTTTAAACCAGCCTTGTTTTATTGACCTATTAGTGGTAGGATCTATCATATAAGATAAGTATAAAAGGTCACGAAATATATATATATATATATATATACATTTAGAGACAAACAATATACAAAATGTTTTGTAGATTAAAAAAAAAAATGGAACAAATCATGTGCTTCTATATTGAGCGAAGAAATAGGTATTCAGTTAGCCGCCATCAAAATACAAAAAAAAGGCAGACTTTGTATATAGTATAAAATACACAAATCATATGGAAATTTCTGGGTTTGATTTCCAACAAGCAGCATCCAGCAACAGCCAAAATTTTAACATCCTCTGCTATGGTAGAAAAATATGACTTGTTGTTGGACAAAAGACTAGTAATAGTCTCAATGGAATTGACACATTTGAAGAGCCAAGTAGAATGGCAAGGAAAAAAGAGTTAGACAAGCAGGTCCTCCTGCTGAATATTGAAATTTAAAGAAAAAGGAACGCCTACGGAGTTAAGTAACGAAGCAAAAATAAATACATTACTTTTCTATATAGATTTGGTATTCGTTTCTTGTGTTTAATTTAATATTTTTTGTCATTATTTTATCATTATCTTTATTCAATTTATTCTTTATTACCATGACATGGTCTAGTTGTGAAGGAGTTCTGTTACTGGCTCTGGTTGTGAAACCTACCTTATTGAAATGAGCTTATGAAAAACAAATAGTATTTTTTGAATAGAACAATTTACTTTAAATATGTTTACAAGTTACCAAAGTAATTGTGAATTAATTCTTTACGAATATTCCAATTTTCATTATTTAGAACTTGTTTTGTACATGTATATTGTTACTATCCGGCGCGCTAGATGGGCAGAAGGATAATGTGAAAGACGAAGAAGAAGTAGGTATATTGTAGTTCAATCATCTAATTCACCAGCATTTATGTCACCTGGTAAAGTTGGTGGTTTGATACCATCTGCGGATCTTGCAATAGTTTGTAATGCAGCTGTTGCAATGACAGTGATCGTAGTTGACAATTTTAGTCGCATTCCACATGCAAGTACTGAAAAACTCGTTCCTATCTTTGTACTACACTGCAAGTTTTTGCATGTAATTCATTATGCGATTGGCCGCTGGTATTAAGTAAGGCCTTAACTATTACCAGAGAAATCTCCTCTCTCCACACGAGTCCTAGTACAATATTAAATGTTGAATCGTGGGTAGATCGTGGCCACCTTACCGCAATATCTACGAGACGTGAGACGTCTAAAGCCACTTGCACATTTATATAAAAACTACTCTATTCCTAAAAATATCGCCATCATTCTCTACTGTCGATAAGATTTGAATGTGGGTACCATCCATTTCCCCACCACATCTTGGGAATAATGCAATTTCATAAAGTTCTTGCTACTTTCGTTCAACTATTGCAGCTGTAGTGCATTCTTAAAAAAGGGGACGCAATCCAGCTAAACCTCCGGAGGGTCTAGCTATAAATCTGTAAGCAGTGGATGTATGCATTCCCGAAAACTCAGCAACCCCTGTCAGGTGATAGACAGATGCATAAAATCGAAAAGCCGATCACAATTGATTCATTGGGGACACGCTGTTATTTCTGTAAAATATTGAGATATTTATAACAGCACATAATTTCAGTTAAGCTTACAAATTAAAGCATGTCCTCTATTAATATCAGAGCTTGTAAAGTTGTTAGTTATACTCCTCTATTTCATGGAAAAAATTAGACCGGGTATAATAGAATTTCGGAAATCCATGTTTTATTATTTCAATAATAACTAAGTCATCTTTAAAAATATCATTGAAACGTAAAGCCATCCTAATTGTTTCATTAGATATATATATATGCCTACCTAATAAATAATTTTTGGTTGAAAATGCACAATTACAAAATATTTTGATGATTACTAACGTTTGACGTTGACAAAAAAAAAATAAGGTAAAGTAAGGATTAAGCGTTTTCTTTCCATGGCTTATATTTAAGAATGACTGGTCCACTTTCAACAGAGTGCAACAGAAACCTACAATTTAAATCCTTCTTGTCTTTAAGTAATACTTAAGTTATACGGTGCAAATGGATGTAAGAAGTAATGCCGATTTTAAGGACGACTTTAAGTTCTTAGTTCTTAAATTCTTAACTCTAAGATAGATTTTGCGTACTCGTAACCTACTTTTGTTTTTCTTTTTAATTAAACGTCATGTGAGATTTTGCATTTTTAAAATGTTACTTTTCAATGATACAATATATTCAAAAGGAAACGATTACGAAATAAGATTAGTAATCCGCACCTATGCGAGCACCAATACATATTGAATTGTCTAACTGATTTTGTTTATTAATAATACAGTCACTACTACTTGGGAATACGTAGCGAATTCTGAATATAACATCCCGCAGCTTAAATATTTCATATCCATAGACATAACTACGCTCGGGTACATAAAAGTATTTGAAATATTTGCATAAAGAACGCATTTAAAAGTAAATCCTCGAAACATAAAACATTTGAACTACTATTTAAAGCAAAACAATTTAAATGATGCGTATCAATTGAGAAATTTCTATAAAGTTCGTTTCCTCCTTCTTGCGTCGCTAGTTACGATCTTACGCTTTGTAGATTTCTTGGATCGAGATCTTAAGAAACTTGCAAATTGTATACATTTTAACGTTTTCATATTTTTGCCAAGAAAATCTCATTATGACAAAAAGTATTCTCATTGTATCTTACAGCTATTGGTTTTCGAATGTTATCTTAAATAAGTATGTATGTACACAGGTGTTTTCAAACAATTGAAAGAAATTAATAATACGTTTTAATTTACTGCTGCTCTGGAACTCCAATTCTTACCTTGGCGAGGAGTGAAAGCTGTAAACCTTTTTATCTCCTTTGACAACTGCTGCAATCGCTGAACTCTTTAGTTTAAATGGACAATAGAAAGACATCTTTTGAAGAACTTCATTAATAATATATACAACTCATTATTTGGAAAATTAATGATCGTCGGGGGATCTAGAACGTTATCTCAGCCAATATTTAAAAAAATTGCTGGGCTGGGCGATCTTCACTCAAGGTGGGGGTCGACGACCATCTGAAAGAAGGAGTTGGCCCTGGCGTGAACTCTTTCCCGCACTGCCTACAGAGATTTTTCAGATATTTTCGCAGAGTCGGAATATTTAAATCTCGATAAACCTGTGCATTTCTAACGTAGTTCCGTTACAATTTATATTAATTGGTGATGTATTTGTAGAAAATTTCTCACCGCTCGCGGTGTAAGTACACTGTCATGCACCAGTAGATATGTGTTGGTGTATGATAAGTAATATTTCAACCACCCAAAACCATTGCTTAGGATTTTTCTGCCTATAAGTTAGAAATGCTTCGGATTTATATAGCAATAAGCAGAAACACAGCTTCTCTACGATGACAAAGAAGCACCGACGTTGGACAAAGGTGACTGCAAAACGCAAGTCCAAATTTCTCATTCTGCTGTAAGTACTCATAAGATAATTCTGCCTTGACCCACTTATTGAGCAATCATTTTTAGGCTTCAATTAATTGAAATGTTGAGGCATTATTATCATCGGTTTCACTTAAATTGTGTGCAACTGCACTTGTCTATTATTTTACTTAACGCACTTAGCGTGTATTGTATTTAAATATGTAATCGTATTTAGCCATTTAGTTTGAACAAAAGCATGTGTTGCACTTTTAAATTAGGCGGTGAGCTGAGGCGGCGCTCCAAAAAGTTAAATCTACGTTGATACATAAACGTTTAACGTCTATAGCCGATACAGTATCGCACCATTCATAACTTATGCACCACCTTTTCGGAGAGAATTTTGTGAACGCCGACGGGAGACGGATATCAATTCAATGGCGTTCGAATAATACGACCCCAGCTCGCGTATCCCTTTACACACTTTCTTCAACACTGCCTTGCGCCATGTAATAGTGCATAGTGCGAAGTCCAAAAACATTTAACGCAAATCTACCGGACGATCTTTATTTTTCTTCTTAATCTTTTTACCTTTTCTACCTTTCGGTGTAGGGGTTCGGAGCCACCGAGCCGTATATGTACACGCATATACCGTACCGCTCCTGGCCCACCCAGTGGCATTTCCTTCATTTTCGCAGCTTATTAGAGGTCCAGATCCCTTTTTAGGATTTTAAACTGCTACGCTCTGCCGCTACCGGGTCTCGAACGCCGGCCCTTCGCACTGTGAAGCGCGAGTTTTACCACTCAGCCACTGAGGGGACGATCTTTATTATTTAAATAAAAACAGCTGTGAATATCCCTAAACATTTGGAACATAACAGGAAAGACAAGAACAGCCAGTTCACATATTCGCGAGGTATTACAAGATAAAGAGCGTGATTCAACCAAAGTGGAAATACAAATCAAGCAATGGGACGTCGGTATTCTGTCCCTAGACTTGCCGCTCGATAACGTAGTCCACAGATTATAGAATACTTATAAATGGCTCTATCTTACTTTAATGGCCGTCCATTAAAGCGCTAGAACGGTAATGCGATCAGACTGTGAACCAATGATGCACTGCGGTAACTTTAAAAGTATGTATTCAAAATATTATTCCTAAATTTAATTTCGGATTGGAATAAAATAATTAAGAGCATTTATATCTTTATTAATGAAATTACTATTAATGAAAAACAATTTAGGTATTTTTTTTTATTTTAATTTTAAATTTAATATAGTAATGTATAGTAATATGTAGTAAAGCTATTGATCTATGTGCTAATTCATTTATAAATATATATTCTGCGGACACAGTGGACGCAACCAACTCCAATCTGCATGTACTACAATTTCTTATAATATTTGATACATTCTTGCCTACATACCTAGCGATGAAAGCATGAATGTTAATTATTGCTACATCATTTTCACTTGTTATTGGAAGCAAGATAATAGTATCTGCTACTGTGGCATCGAAATTTACAATTTCTGTAGTAGGCTACAGAAGGAAATTTTCTAGATTGTCCAGTAGGTCGCTAGCATTTGCTTCGCAGTTTGCACCTGGAGACTAAGGACTCATAAAGTTGTTAACGATCAAACTTTTAAAAGATTGCACACATGAATCGCACGTAGGATTGATATTTCTCGCACCAAGGCCCCGTATACATCGGAAGACATTTTCAAGTCAATCTTAATTAAGGTTCCTCGGACATGTATTTGAATTTATTGGCTGTTGTAAGTTGGTCCACACATATTTCAAACCACGGATCGTACTTATCCAGTTCCTTATAGTAGGAGCAGTAGTTTCTTCTTTCGTTGTTAAAAATTTGATGCTCTTCAGTACTTGTATCTATATTGATTAAGTCTTCTCTTTCAATTGAAGTACACCATTCGACACGAAGGTAAAACAAAATTCACAATTCATAAGATTTATAAATAATAATTCACAATTAATATTTTATACCGTGAGAATTATTAAATAGTTATGTTTCATACAAAAATATAATAATAACGTTTTAATAAACATTTAGAAACATACCATTGGTAAAAGAACATAATGCTTGAAGGATTCTAAGATACGTTAGATATTCATTTGATTATTTTTACTTAAACACAACAAACAATTTATAACATAGTTTGAATTTAGTGTAGTAAATGTTCATAAATACCCGATTATCAGCAGTAGAGTATCATATTCAAATTTTTACTTGAAAGTTATTTACTTTGAGATAAATGTTTAACAATAATTAGTTGCACGGTTACAGTTTGTTCCCTCTTCATAAAAGTGTTTTTTACTATAAAACATTCCTAAATAATCGAGAAAATGTATTTCGGAATTTTCACTGTACATCAAATCATTATAAATAATCATTAAATAAACCTTCATGTTAACATACACATACCTTACCTCCGGGTCTCTTGGAAGTCTATGCAAACTAGCCTTTTTAGTACAGTGTTTGCACAACAGAACATCATGTTTAAGGGATTAATCACACGCACAAAGCGATGGGTATGAAATATTTTCAAGCCAGATTTTGCAAATCGAATTGAAATGACGCTTGTGGATGGGTTGTGGTTATGTTTACGCTTTGTATGTTCGCGGAAGCAGTCACAAGTGGTAATCATTGAACCCTTAATTTATCGGCGCTAAATTTAAATTGACCACACTAAAGCCACTTGCGATAAGACTTTTAGCTAGCAATTAATGAACGGTATTACAGTTATTAGAGCGCATAGTGAGACATAGTCCATTGAGTTTAGTTACTGTTGCCACTCGACGAAGCTTCTGCTCGATATTTGATTTCTTTCGTCTATACAGCTATGATCAATAATTGATTGATATTAAGAAAAATGTAGTAAGTCTTTAACAAGTATCGTCATATAATTCACATTGGGCAGTATAGTGGATATTAATTTTATTTATTTATTTATTTATTTATTTTATTTATTTCCTTTATTTCCAACGGGTGAACACCCACATACAGGAAATACATTAATACAAAAATACATAAAAGGTAATAGGTGCAGAGGAAATACATATATAAAATAAAGATAATTATATTCGAAATATATATACATACCATGCACATGCCAGAAAGCACATGTATGTCATCCCACAAACCTACAAATATGACTCATTGTGTCATAATGTATGTCGCACAATTCGGCTATGGAATTGAAATTATTGCACATCGAATAAATAGGTGACTTGTAGATAATATTTGTTCTACCCATAGGGCAATAAAATAAATGAGATTGAGAATTGAGAATATTTAAAACAAGATCATACTATAGACATAATAGCTGTAAATGCTTAGAAATATCTAAACAAGTGAAGATCTACCGGGTTTGCTTCCCCCTATTTGCCTAGTTGTTGTTGCTATAAAGTAAAATAACTTTCATTTGGAACTTCCTTCAATATAACGTCTAGATAATGTCATATATATACAGTGTGCCCTAGGATCGGCGCATGAATAAGTAAAAGATTCTTTAAAGTTCTGCCATGAAATTCCGGCTTGTGGGGTTCCGCCCTGCCTGGATAGAAACTAATTCTAATTGTAATAATACAAAATTTTATCTCCCTCACTTTGATAATATAGCTTCTTAATTTTTACCTTCCATGTTGATGATATTGAAAAATATCGTTAATAAAGGTTGTTCAGAATAATAAATTAAGCAAGTGTGCAAAATACTAAGAAGATCGGTTTATTTTCGTTCATTTAGTAGACATGGATAGCAATAATTCACTTCATTAAATTCGATTAAGGTTATTTCCACGCTAAAGTAACATATTTTGAACAAAGGCAGTTGTTTGCATTTTTGTATTTTGTTATTATCATTTGCTTTTGTTATGTTCTCATTTTTGAATTCACATGTCTTACACTTATCCAAATATCTTGTAACCCAATAAAAGCAAGTCGATCTTGTTGAAATTATGCACATTTCCAGAATTTATTATTATAACCAGCTTCTATCAGCGAATTCTTTCAATATCTATTGTATTAAAAAAATTAAATTAGCAAAATATCAAATTGGACATCATAATTTAAAATTTTGTATAATCGCTCAGTTTTCTTTTACAAACACCTAGTGTTAATAATATTTCGTGGTATCTATTACAGAAATGCACTTTATTATAGCTCATATTTTCTAAGACGGACATGCTTTCTTGTAATGCAAAATAAATAAGTATACAAGGTGATACTTTAATTCAAAACTTCTAGCTATTTATAACTTCATCATGCGCTCATCCGGGCACACTGTATTTATACAATTAATAAACTATAACATGATAGCCACCTTAATATACAACATAAAGGAAATCCTTAATACTATACATTAAAAATTCAGTAGTAGTTAGAATAAACAATAATAATCTGTTTACATTCCACTAATAGATCGCTAATATCACTACACCTAGGTGTTAAGCAATTTACACATTCTAAACTGTGGTGCATTATATTAACAGTTAATTTAAGGTGTCGGCAATGCAAGTGTAAATCAATACAATCGATGTGACTGATGCATACAAGTTGTACATTTAAATTTACCTCCTTTACTTCTATAATATTATATAGTTGACAGTGAGAGAGAGAGAGAGACGGACACTTGGGCAGTCGCTGAGTCAGCGACGCTGACGCCGTGCCGTAGCAATCACATATAGACAGTTAAGACTCATACATATACACAAAACCAGTGCGTTAATATTGCATTATTAATACGGAAAAATACAATCTCCTTATTCAACCACATCCACGAAAAAATGACCGTTAACAAGCTTACACACAAATTGGCACCCTTATTTATCCCGGCGTCTCTCAGTGACTGTATTCCGTGACGTTTAAATTTTATACGAAACATATTTAAGGTATCTATGTTGAACTCTTTCAATATCAAGCTGATAAGACGCATAGTATGGAGACCAAACGGCAGAACAATGGTCAAGACACAACAAAACCAAAATACATGGACGCGAATAAACTAATGCTAATAAAACATTTTTAACCCTGCCGTTAGATTAAAAAAAAATACGAATCTTGTATTAAGAGACCAATTGGTCCATACTACACAAATACAAAGTTTTTATGAAAATTGATTGAATTCTTTAATGTAATTTATAAATATAATTATGAACCGATAATAATTTAACTTGCCATCCATTTATCGGCTAATTGGGCGCTCTAATGTGTTAGCTCGAGCGTCCAGCTGGTTTGTGTTGTATTTGTTGCTGTCGCACAGCCACCTTGTAAAATGAATTCGCTTTGATTTGTATAAAGTTGCAAATATGCTAGATATATCCGCTTTGAATGCATACATACTTTTTCTGAGATCGATGCTTCATGGGCACCGGCTGATCAAAATCGCAGGAGACCAGAGTTTTTACGGAAACTAGCACTTTCTTTGGCTAACGCGCATCTAATAATTACCTCAACAACAGTTTTCAGCGAAATTATTGACTAATATACAAATGTTATCCACGAATTTTGCAAGCTCTTCAAATATTGCTTCTTCTAAAGCGGGGACAAGAAAGCGGGGGAATATGTAGTTGCTGCAAGGCTAAGTCCGATATAAAATGCTACATTTGCGGAAATTTTATTTGCAAAACAAACCGCAAAATATTTTGTTTAGCATGTAATGAAACACACTTTCAATAAAAGCATACTTTTTTGTAAATAAGCTTATTATTAGTATTTTGTATTCTATCAAATTGAAATATTCAGTGGACCAAATGGTCCGTGATACAAGATAAGTAACTTTTAAACTTTTTCAGTTCAGGCTTATGTCAGATACTTAAAATTATGGATTTAGGCTTGTTCCAAAAATAAAACACGTGCGTCGAAAGTTCAAAGCAATATATTACATCGTTAAAAAGTTATTGATTACACAAAAAAATTGACCAAATGGGCTTAATCTAACAGCAGGGTTAATTGCGCATAGTAAATTCCAGTATTCTTGATAATAATGTAGAAAGATCTAATATGAATAATCAAACTAGTACGGCTAGCGAAGTTTACTTCAAGACCTCTGATTGAAACAATTCTACATATTACATATTCACTGATAATGTATTCCGACTCAATTGAAGTAAGTTTGACTGTGTATGTAACAACCTGGGACTAACTTAATTAAATATTTGACTTCAGCTTATTATATTAAGTGCCAACGCGTCATAATATCTAAATAGATTGGAAGATTAACACACACCACTGTGTACTGTGTATTCATCCTTCTAATCCACAAGTGAATAAGAAAAACTAATTTTCTGATAATAAACACATATGAATTATAGTTAACAGATCGACGAATTGACTCCCAATTAATTTTAAAGTTAGTTTATATCAGTGCGAGTTACTATAGACTTTTGTACAGTACAATTTAAGGATTTATTAAATTAATGTTAGATAAATTTGACCGACAAAGTAATTGTCATTTTCTATAATTTACGTACAGGAATTCATAATTTTTACATAGTCTTTGCCATGGTTTCTATTATTGCGATTCATTTTATTTCGCTGTGAAGAAACATCAGTTAGATACGAACTGATAGCTTCAAGAAATAAAGCTTGAAATATTATTTTAAAAATATATTATTTATGCTGGATTCCTCAAGAACTTGAAATACGATAATAACTGCCACTGCATTGTCACAAAGGATAGTTGGAAACATGTGTTGAAGAAATCCTCAAATAAAACTATTACAGTTAATGTTAGTATTAATTAATTAACTAATTAATTAACTAATTAATTAGTGTTAATCAGGCAATTACTATATTATTAATTTCTTGCTAAAGGATACCATAAAGTGGTAAAAATAGGTGAAAAGAGGAAGAAACAAAAGGATAAGGGAACGAAGAAATGTTCAGCTAAGAACACCATGAGGTAACGGGTGTCCCAAAATTAACGCAAGATTTGAATTTGTCGCCATTTGTGCTGTAAAGTGTTGGCAACCTTAAAAAACAATTCGACAGCTGACAGTTTAGGGTTAGTAAAAATGGAGCGTGACACGATAGAACAACGTGTCTTCATTATTGAACAATATTTCATCAATAATGAAAGCTTGACGGCCGCAGTTCAAAAAATTTCATACAAAATATGGTCGGAATAGTGTTTTAAATTCGTCAACTGTGAAGAGATTAAGTGAAAAATTCAGGAAGGCTGGATCCGTTGGAGACGCACACACTGGTCGTCCAAAAACAAGCCGTTCAAATGTCAATATCGAAGCAGTGCGTGATAGTGTCGGTGACAATCCAGGAACCTCAATTCGGCGTCGTGGACAAGAATTGCAAATTTCAAGAAGCTCTCTACAGCATATACTCGCTAAAGATCTGTCTCCATGCTTACAAAATTCAATTAACACAACAACTGAAGCCTAATGACCATGCACAGCGAAGAGAGTTTGTTGAACGGATTATTGAACATCAACAAATGGATGCTAATTTTTCGAGCAAAATCATCCTGAGCGATGAAGCACATTTTCACCCTGATGGCTTTATTAATCGCCAAAATTTCCGCTTTTGGGGTTCCGGGAACCCACGTGTGCTTGTCGAACAACAAATGCATCCACAACGTGTCACTGTTTGGTGTGGATTTTGGGCTGGAGGCATAATTGGACCATAGTTTTTTGAAAATGAGGCTAGTCAAGCAGTGACTGTTACTGGTGCTCGATATCCCGACATGATAACACAGTTCTTTCTGCCGTAATTGGATAATATTGATGTGGCCAATATGTGGTTTCAACAAGACGGTGCCACATGCCATACAGCCCGTGAAACAATTCAATTACTGCATGAGACATTTCCAGGTCGTATACTATCTCGTTTCGGAGATCAGAATTGGCCCCCTAGATCGTGTGATTTAACACCATTAGATTTCTTTTATAGGGTTATTTGAAATCACAGATCTATGCCAACAAGCCCACAGCCACCCGTGCATTAAAGGAGGAGGTTCAACGCTGCATCAACGAAATTCAGCCACATTTATGCAAAATGGTCATGGAAAATTTCACCAAACGAGTGCGTATGTGCATGCAAAGCCGTGGAGGCCATTTGCTCCCCAATAACCCTGTCCTATGTACTTTATGATTCAATAAAAAAATAACAAAGACTAAAAGCTGTGTTTTCTATTTAATTCAAATCTTGCGTTAATTTTGGGACACCCGTTATACCCTTCCATTCCTACACAGTTCTTGATTATGTCTAAACACTCTGAATTCCTTTCAGAACTACTTGGCTACCCGCCATGATATAAACCTTCCTGTGCTTGTATTTACGCACCTGCAACTGTGACAGTAATCTTGAGCTGCAGCATGGCCCTCAGACTATTTCTTCTGTTTCTACATTACACAAGCCTATTTCATTTTCAGTACTCATATTTGAGCCGTCCGTAAACCAGAGTAGCGCCCGTAGCTCGTTTGTATCCGTATTAGGTATAACTAACACCGGCAATCCACACAGAAAGATTTTGATAAAAGTAGACAAACTGAAAGAGTACCTTCCCGTATGAACAAGAAGCGTTTCTTTTTGTGCAGAATCCCCGATTACGGGGTATAGCCTCCTCCAAAGATTTGAATGACTTTTTAGTTTTTGTTTTATTCTTATTTTTCACAAATAAAGTATATTACATAGTCTCAAGGATAACGTGAATTATTTTCGGGAAAAATAAATAACGGGGAACCGGGTACTCCATGCTACCATTTTTCATTAACATTTTGCATTTCTGTTTATTACAAATAAAGTCGGTTTTATGTAGAATACGGTGCTGTATAGCAAATGTAGACAGTCAATAACAAGATATGAAAAAAAACAATAACGAGCCTTTACTTGTCATTGATTGTCGTTACAAATAGATATTTATTTAGAAATTATATATTTCTTTGACAGTTTGAAGAAATACTGTATATATACTACTATATATACTACTACTATAATATAATGTGATTGAAATGGATTAGTTATAAGTAGAGTTTGTAAAAAGGTGGCACCGGATGGCAGTAGCGTAGCGGCACGAGCGTGGGTAGCGGTAAATTTTAACTCGTAGTCGATCTCGACAGTATCGCGACAAAGTTCAAAACGACAGTACGTTGCACGCTACACGCTAAATAAGTACGCGGAGATGCGGCGCCCAAAGGATGTAACGTTCCCTTGGAATGTGAATAAATATCTCAGATATTTCCCTGGATTACAATAGGCGATAGTGGATTGCTAAGTCGCGATAAGTTTGAATGTAGAAAACATTGTAAAAGTAAACCTCATGTATTGAATTTGAATAACAGCATTCCATACTGGCAATTTATATGTGATTTTATTTTTATGTTAAGTGTACAACATCTCACAACATCTAGTATGTAATGAACACTGTTGTCTATTTTGGGCTAAGAACGCTCCCTCATGGACGTTACCAATGTGCAATTACGATACAACTTGCCACGTGTTCAAGGTACTGTAATGGAATGTATAAAAGACGTGTGCATGAAATAACTAATGCTCAGCAACAGAGCGTCGAACATGTTGTAGCGCGTTCTTTAAAACGTGACGGTCTACCAGCTTCATTGTTGTTATCCATTAAAAGGATTCAGAAAACTGATATAGAAACCGTTGTCAAAATAATACAAAATTAGTTAAGAGAATTTTCTATCACAGGAACCCTAGTTACAATATTCGTTACTGACGCTGCCTCAACAATTCTGAAAGTTGGTAGGATGTCGAAAACATGCTCTCCGACTCTTCTTCACATAACATGCCTCATACACGCATGTGGAAGAAGTATCCCATGGTGGATAAGTTAATAGTATCTACCAAAGAAGTGTTCATCAAATCCCCCAAACACATCCGTATATTCAAACAATTGTGTCGATCAATGATCAACTGTGCGAAATTGACAGCGCTACCTCTGTCTGTAATAACATGGTGGCGAACATTGCTCCAGGCAGTATCTTACTACATAAAATATTCCTCACAAGCGAAAAATGTCATGTTGAAAATTGATTGAAATGACTTTGTAGCAGCAGTTCGAGATAATAAGCTACGTGTTTCCAATTCCGTCGTTCAGCAACAAATAGATGAAATATCCATGAACTATTCTGAACTTGCACAAGCTATTGAGCAATCAGAGAGCTGTTACTTATCTACACGACACGCATTAAATTGTATAAACAATTTACAGGTCGCTCTATAAAACATGACGAACACTATGGGAGTCGATGTTGCTCAAAAATTTTGTGCAATTTTAACGAAAGATCTCCATGTACAAAAGGTTCGGTCTATAACTGAAAATCAAGACTGTACAGATGAGGAAAGAGGCTATCTGACATTTGCAAATCTTACTTCAGTGGATGTCGAACGATCATTTTCAAAGTATACGATACCGTATTCACAACACCGCCGACGGCTGAATGAATCGACAATGGAAGCGTTGCTGATGTTAAAATGTATGACTTTCTAAATGACATTTGACTAATAGCTTACCAGGGCGATTGTCTATTGCCAGTGAACTCAAGACGACAGTAACAAGTAACACTATTATTTTTCATTAATATTGCATATTACGTACCTACTTTTATGAGGTGGTTCACGGCCTATATCACATTTTTAACCAACTCTATGCTTAAAAATATTAATTATTTCGATAATGTTTCCAATGCTGTAATGTAATCTGATGCGTGATCGATATAAATTTCGATAAATTAAAAATACAAGTATTCTATTACATACACCATTATCGTAATGCGTACATAAAGTATGTGTTTTAAATGATATATCAGAAGATATATCATTTTTCTCGTGCAGTGTAAATTTGCAATTTAGCATAATGGCAGCGATGAATACAGCCAATGTGATGAACATGTTACTTGAAACATTTCAAGTAGCCAACATCACAATAGTTTCTTTTATGTCTCAAGAACTTGAGTTACATGATATGCTGGAGTACTCAACAAGAAAACATATTCTCTTTTGAATATGTAACAGGATTGGAGTTTGAACGATTAGAAGAAACACGTGACAATTTGTGGAAGATGTAGCAGACGATGAAGAAGACATTTATGAAAAGAAATGATGTAGACCTAGATTACAAAATTAAAGCTGTAAAATACTGGAGAAGTGGTAAAACCAAGCGACGTTCTGTCGAAAGCATGAAACAAAAGGGCACGCATACGAATAAGCTACGGTTTATTACAGAATACGTTCCTACAAAATTTCAAAGTAGCATTGGCGTTGAAAAATAATTCCTGACATGGACCTTGGAAGCTGGGCTTCAGAAGTTAAACAAGAAATTGCACACGACACGTTTGAAGCAGGACATTGGTGGATAAGGCATTTTAAGAAAATGCATAGTATTGTGTCATGCAAAATAACCAAATTTATTACTCGGTCGACACGTCCTGGTATGGAAGGCTTACGGTTCTTAAGCAATAATTTTATTAAGGAAGTGAAATCCCATACCACCATATTGCCAGAAGCAACGTATACAATCTCGACAAGAGTGGATGTAATCTAGGAATGCACTCCGGCCGTAGTTTGGCAGTAAAATGTTAGAAAACCGTTGAAAGTGCTGTGCAATATTTGCAATCTACAACACATAGTTGTACTATTTTACCAACCATTGCAGCAGATGAACGTTTACTTTATATTATTTTTGATATTAAAGGAATCTACGAATGCGTTTGGATCTCGAGTTGCGCAGTCATTGTTTAGACCCTTCAATGTGTATATTTCTTCTTCGACGTCTTGAACGCTCGCTTCAAATCATTTCAAAACCAGGACAGATATTTTCTTTCCAAATATCGGACCAAAAGATGTTCTCTGGATTGATTCTTGGAGTGGGCATTGTGTTGCCGAACTTCAGAAATTGATGCCAGAAGGTAACACTGTACACATTTTAAATATGAAGAATACAGCAATAGTACAACCTCTAAATGTGTTTGATTTTAGATTATCAGAAAATGTTATTAGAACTTCTTCTTATGCATTGATTCTTATGAACTATGATACAGGTTTGCAACAGAGAAATAGTATTATTAAGCTCTAATTATTGATCCACAATCAGTTTTCTACACCAAGATTTTTCGATGTCTTCAAATGCTTGTGGTATAAGAGTGGATAAGTAGATGAAGACCGGGGTTCTTTAAAAATCCTGTAGAGCTTTGTTTTGCAAAAGACGTGGAGTCTACGTCCTTGTCTAGTGTGTGTCAAAAATCTGCTATTGTGCGCTGTCTGTGATGCAAGCAATTACCATTACTGCAATAGTTAGGTACATAGCATAATTATTATATGTATAATAGTATCATTCAATTATAATATACATATTATATAATACTCACATTACAGTGTGTAGTGTATTGAATTTTGTTTATTTTTAAATCTGCTCCACTGTTTTCCAAAAATGTGTTATTGTTACAAAGGTGTTATTTATATTAAAATTGCTCAATAGAATATCATGCCGAACTGTAAATTTATACTAAACAAAAGAATGCTTCTCATACATTGTTTGAAACGGCCGCCTATGGTCATTTTAATCATTATATTATACTATTTCTTTAAACCATTTTTGTAGACAAAAATATATTTATAACAACAATCAATGACAAGTACAATTTCATTATGGTTTTCTTATATCTTTGTTAATAACTGTCTAAATTTGTGACAAATAAATATTAAAAAAGCGCTTCCTCGTTATTTATGTTTGCCGAAAATAATTCACGTTATCCTTGAGACTGTGCAATATACTTTATTTGTGAAAAATTAAAATTAAAGAATTTAAAAAAATGACGGGTGTGAGGTACCTGGTCCCCTGTTATTAATTTTGTCTCAAAATAATTCGCGTCATTCCTGGGACTATGTAATATACTTCAAATTGTATTCCACAAAACAGAAAAAACGTTTGGAGGATTTCTACCCCGAAATCGGGGAATTCCACCGAAAAAGACAATGGTGTTGTTCTTATACAACAGTACTCTTTCGGTCTGTGTAGTTTCATCGAAATCTGGAAGTGCGAGTTGCCAGCGTTCCCTTGTAAGCGAAACTGAAATTTATCAAAGGGTCATTCCATGCCAAATCAATCATGAATTTTCTTGACCCCCTCCGATTTTGGTGAAATTTGGTTTAGTTGTTATACTACCTGAAAAATTTATAAATACAAATTTTTTGCCCCCTAAGTCGACAAGGACCGAAAATACGTGGGGATAACAATTTCCCCCAAAATCTCCAAGCCACGACACTCTTGCACTTCCAAAATTCAATATCTTCGGTTCTATTGTAGCTACAGAGCCCCATCTTTTTCTATTTTAAAGCTCTTAATATACTCTACAAGACTACAATAACCAAACAATTTTTGAAAAAAATGAGGGCTACCTCCCTAATTTAAAGGTCGTGGCAAGGGGTGGGCGAAATGGGGGAATGTATCCTCCGATGTTTTTGAAACTTGGGATTCTCAAAGAGTAAGTCCTAAAGAGCATATCCTGAAATTTTTATCTTGGGACAACAATGGGATCGCTCGCAACGTGCTTGTTATTTATAAACGGGGAAATATAAATTACTTGTGTTGCCTAATTTTTAATATGTCTTTACTACAAACGCAAACTCCACATCTGCCAAACAGATGTGGCATCTATATATATATATATATATAATAAAATTTTAAGTACAATATTGATACCTCTGATAAAGACTAGAATAAAGTTGAAACATTAGGAATGATTCTTTAATCCTATTGAATTTTCAAGTACACCCACGACAAAAATATTTACACTTTCTTTTGAAGGTTGTGTATGAATTCTATTTGTGTCTGTCTCTTTATTAATTCTTAGTGCTTTCTATATCTAACAATAAGAAAGCAACTAAGAAAGAAAAAGTGAAGGCAAAAGTTTCTCATTCGATAACATTAGAATATTCATGATAGCGACTTGTTTCAATTTGGGAAGTTTCCGTATCAGGAAAAGGACAAAAAACAACCAGGCGAAACCGGGAAGATATGCGCGCAGGAAAAGTTTATCGTATGATCCGAGAGCGAACGACGAAAATATTTATTGTAGCGAAGACAATTCAACGAAGAAGAGGAAACAGGACAGATGATACACAAATTCTATTGCAAAGGATTTTATCTCTATCGAGAAGTTCTAAAACCGAATTCTAAAGTCAGAGGAATACACCGCCACCAAAAGTTACGACGATGGTAACTAGATCGACATTAAAGAAAACTAAATATTAATTTAAAATATATCAAATATGTAGTCTCCTGACTTTGAAACAGACACAATAAGCAATCTTAAAACAACTGCTACCTATACAAAAACACCGACGAAGCCGTGAAAATAACTATTCTGTATAGCCACTACTTATATGGGACGTTCAACTCTGCTAAATGATGATACATTTATTACATTAGACTAATTAAATTTGATTATCATTACGAAACCATACTTCTTTATCTTATAGTTCCGTAAAAGTTGCCTAGATGCGCTAACCAATTACAAGTACCGTCACATACGAGTCCTAAATGTAGCCACGTGATGATGCCATGATGATTTTTCGCGATATATTTAGATTTAGACCGCGTTAATCTGTATATATAAAAATGGATCGGGGTTTGTTCGGATGCTTAAAACTTGAAAACGGCTGAACCAAAATGGATACTTCCTTCTGAGGGTCTATTCGTAATTGCTACGTGAAGGTTTAGGAAAAAAAGTCGAAAAATTTTTGGGCAAAACGAAGTTTGCGGGGTCACCTAGTGAGTCCTAATATAATGAAAGTCATCCGAGGTTATCGTCTGTCGCAATTAATAATAATATAATCCCTGCTCAAGAATGCAAATAATGGTATTATTATTCAATACTTTTGTGAAGATGATAGCACTTTGAATACAATAATGATTTATACTATGTAAGCTTGCTATCTTTTAATTCATCTAGATTGCAATCGGAGAAAGAAATAAATATGAAACTGAACTATACGATGGAGAAAAGAAAAAAAGGAATAAACATGATATTTTGCAGGATAGTAGGATTCCATAGTATCTGGTTTTAGTAAGATAGTGTTTTGCCTAATTTATACTATGCAGTTATGAAATTCTTAAATCACAGCTTCCCAAACATGGATATTGACAAAGAAGGTATTAAACCGAGTACTAACCAAAATCATGTAATCGCGCTTTTCATTTTCTCGTTTGAAAGTTTTTGAGGAATACGCAACCATTTTTTATACAATTGGACACGAGACACAAATGTCCTCCCAAACGATTGGAATAAAGTTGAAAAATATATGTATAGAGAGCATGATCCACGTATTACTATTCCTTCGAATTTTAAATAAATTATGTATATTAAACTTATTCATTTCTAACTACATTGAAAATGTGTACACATTACATACATTTTCGGTGCGCGCACAACCTCTAGCATTACTTGAAGTTACATATACATGCATGTACGCCGTCTATGTTTATAAATAGTTCCTTAGATTTTCTTTGCATGGGTCGTAGGTTTGTTGAATTAAAATACATAGGATGCCGAAATATCTTTGTCTTTTATTAGTTTCTACCCTCTTTTATCGTTAACTGTCGAAGGGCCTTGCCGAAATATAAAAATATAAATGAGATTTTTGATAAATATGCATGTGTAAGAAATGTAGATAATATATTTTTACATGTTTACAGGTTTAAAAGTGTAATCCAAAGGACAATGAACAAAATGTAAAAGTAGGTAATGTTACATATATGTACATATGGGTGGTATTAGAGTGGTCTTTACGTCACTTTTTTACCAGGCACCCCATAATTTGAATATATACCTTAAAAAAATAATTCAGTATTTTTTCATAATTTTTGGATAACAATTAGGGGTCGCTACCAAGGGTTTAATATTATGTAATAACTGCAAATTTTTAAGTAAAAAAAAATGATTCTTAGCTCAGGGCATTAACTGTGAAAATGTATTTATGCTATTGCAAATCAGAAATATAATTAAAAAATGATTTATAATTAAGATGCAAGGGTTGATTTATTAGTGTTAGGATATTTTTTCTGTACTCCTTCACCAACAAGAGCAAATATTGCTTTTGCTCTTCATTGGCTGTGATTAATTTTTTGTACCCTGTCATCAGGGCAACACCACGCTCAGCTATATCATTCACTACTCGCAATGATTGGACTATTTTCTTTGCCGCCACAAAATCAGCATCATCGTTCCAAGTTTCTACGTTTTTATTCAAAAATTTTGAAGAGATACCCAGAATATCAAAAAATCGTAGAGTTGCTTGTAACAAAGTGTTTGATGTTTCTTTTTCACCGATATCTTTGACATCAATGTTTATTCTGTTTGGGCAATCCTTCCTGCCTTTGATTTTAAGTGCATCTACCATTTCCTTTTTGTCTTGTGATGAAAGTTCGTTATCGAAAAATGCGAAAGCCACTAGTTCTTCCAACAAGTACAACAAATGACCAAGTATTTCTTTTAAAGCAACAGAAGCCATTTCTTTGTTTATACTTTCAAAGGTTTTAAGATCTTTTAATAATTTCAAGTCATTTCTTGGGGCTCAAGAAGCGGTAGAGGTTTGAAACCAATATTTAATATATACGATCACTGTGAAAATACATACTTCTTTAACAGCTTTCTCTTCCCGTTTTGATAACTGAAACTGATGTTTGAATAGACAAATTTTTAAACTATATAAAGCCTTTGCCATCCACCTTGCTCGGTGTAGACCAGCAGGTTTTTCTAAACGAAATACCTTTTGCAGGAACTTCTTCTAACAGAATTATTGTGAGATTTAATAATTCTCTATAGTCATCTCGAGGTTGATGAGTTTGTAATTGTTTTTTAGCAAAAAAATATTTCTGCGGCGTATTCCAAAAGGATATTTAACTCACTGTCATCATAAATCGTTTTGAAATTACTTTGGTCAATATGGACCCAATTTTTCTGAAACCTTTTAAAAAGTTGAACATCAGGACCATTAGACGGACCTAGCGTTTTATCTACTATAGCTGACAGCATAATTTTCATTACGTGATGGCGGCAAGCAAACTATAGCATCTCTTTTTCTAATTTTTCCTCAAGAAGAACACAAACTCCACTTCTTATACGAGTATTTACAGAGGTTGTGTCAAAACACAAACAGTTCACTTTTTCGCCTAAATTCCACAAATTGATTGTTTCGTAAATCGCTGTCGAATATGTTTCACTTGTTCCACGTTCCAATTTCGGAACTGCCAGAAGTTGGTCAATTCCGTTTCCTGATACTAAGATTGGCAGTCGATCTACCGTTTCATGTCCAGAAATATCTTCAATTAACCTCACATCCCAATGAATTGTTAATGGCGTATTAGTCTTGAACTCGCTTTCAAGCGACTCTGCAATTGTTTTCCGATTTCTCAAGCGGTGCCGGCGAATGGAAGATCTATTTACATTAAAATTTGATGGATCACATCCGGCGCTCTTTAAGGTAGATGTTACGACCACAGCGGCTTTTAGGTCACGCAATTTAGAGATATCAAGACTAGAAGCTAATTGGCTGCTTATTATGTCTTTTCGAGCTTTCTTTTGGCGTTGTTGTGCTTGAGAAGTTTCTAGTGGAATATAAGAGTCACTATCAGTCTCTCCTCCGGTGGTGATGGCGGATGATGAAGATGAAAGGAACGACAGGGAAGAAAAGGAGCGCTTTTTTGTCAAGGCCGATATATTTTTGCTTTCACGTTCACGTCATTGGCGGAGTTTTTCTTCTTTATCATTTATTTTCTTCATTTTTTTAAACTTCTTTTATCTACGGAACCAACAAAGCCTTTCCGTGTTTTCTGCCTTTGAGATAATAAAAATTGTTTGTCTTCTTCTACACTCGTAATATTTAAAGCATCGTCTAATTTTTTCCCCAGTCTTGTTCCTTTCTCTTCAATGCTTCCGTACGTTTTTTCTGGTTTTCTCTATATTTTTTTCAGATTCTGCCACTCCTTGAAATATTTTTCTATTTTACAGATAATGTGTTTTTACTCTAGTTGATATAGTTGCTTTTTCCCAAAGTTTATCACTTCACCTGCAGCTAAAGTAGCAGATTCATGGGTGGGTTTCTTTTCCTCAATCTTGTAGTAGAAAAGCAAACGCATAACTTCGCGAATAGATGGTAATTTTACGTGGCTAAGCGTTGGCAGTAATTGGCCAATCAGCCAAATGTGGGTTTTATTTCTTGTAACTACGTTGCCTACGCTACTAATAGACGCTATTGCAGATTGAACAAAATTTGTGTATCATATATATTTTACGCAACAGTATTTTTAGTGCTTAATTAGAAAACTACTTTTACTATTCGCAGACGCGCGTTT
The DNA here is from genome assembly GCA_038088585.1 of Chrysina gloriosa. Lineage (NCBI taxonomy): Eukaryota > Metazoa > Arthropoda > Insecta > Coleoptera > Scarabaeidae > Chrysina > Chrysina gloriosa. The sequence goes on from CM076091.1 coordinate 31,450,054, forward strand.
CGCGGTCATACCGCTCATCAGTGCGACTGTGTGAAGTAGTATTTTTAGGTTTTAACTAGAGATGGGACGAATCCAAATTTTCTCGAATCCGAATCCGAATCCGAATCCTAAAGGATTCTCGAATCTCTCGAATCCTTCGAATCTCGAATCTCTCGAATCCATCATATAATTACAATAATAAGAAAGGACAGAGAGGAAAAACAATTTTACAGGAAAATTTTAAAGCTACTTTAATTAAAAACGATACAGTTTTTAAAAATATTTATTAAAAAAGATTTTTTTTTTGAACATATTTATATTACAAATGAAATTAAAAAAACAAATTACACAATATTAAAAGATAAATTATGTTAAAATCTTGATGATTATGCAACAAGTTTTTATTTATATTTAATTTCCTTAGCATATGGAAATTAATATATCAATAACAGTACCGATATCTTTTCAGAAACTTTTGTGAATGAGAATAAGGGAGAGCTAACATAGATAAACAGCAAATATTGCACATGAAAATCTAAACACATATTTTAGTATATAAAAGAAAGCACTCAACCTAAAAGAAATAAGTGAGAATTTTAATTCAGATTTTTATTTAAGAAAACCAGCTTTCGAACTCGCTCTGGATCCAACCGACTACGTTTTTTATCCACTATGATGCCTGATGTGCTGAATAGTCTTTCTGAAATCACTGTTGATGGTGGTGTAATTAAGAATTTTTTTGCTAGTTTCATCAAATTTTGGTATTTTGTGTTGCCCTTCCAGTATTTAAAGATGTCTGCAGTTGGTGGGAGCAGTGGTTCTGCTAAATAGGCATTTATTTCTTCTTCAGGAGATGAACTGTAATCCACATCACTGCAGGTAGCTGGGTCATCAACTGAGAATAGTAACTCCACATACTATGACCTTGTTCAGTTAAAGATATATCTGTGGCATTTGCTTGAGTTTTCTCTGATGACTGCAGATCACCATTTGTTTGCATATAGATGGATGAAATTTCATTAGCCAGTGTCAATTTAGCTTGCTCAACGTTTTCTTTATTCAAAATACATTCCCTTTGAATCGGGGATCCAGTAAAGTACCAATAGTATACAATTTCTCTGTCTCAACAGAATGGTAGCGCCTTTTAGTGACGCAAGCAAATCATTTCGGAAACCCTGTACTGAACCTAATTTTGGTTTGAAATTTTCTAGAGCACGAATGGTGCTATTCACTAAAGGAATTATTTCTGAAATTGTCACTTTACTTGAGCTGGCCACAAATGTAGCTTTATCAAACACTTCTAATATTCGTATAATATCTTCAATAAGTTTCCACTGTCGAGGACAAAGGTCTATCTGAATATTCAAGTCAGAAGCAGACAATAAAATGGCTTGCTTTTGTTCCACAAGTCGATTGAGCATGTGAAGCTGAGAGTTCCATCTAGTCGGCTCGTCTTGTATTAAACGACGACCTTTAAGACCTAACTTAGCTTGAGCAGTTTTTAACATTTTTGTCGCTTTAGAAGAGTGTTTGTAATGTCCCACAATATTCCGACAGGATATCATTATTTCCTTAATTTCATTCTTATTCAGTAAACCATCTTTTATAACTAACTGAAACGTATGGGCTAGGCAAGGCAAGTGGGTGAAGATGCTACGCTCTAAAGCTGCAACCATATTAGGACCATTGTCTCTCATGAAGCATACAACTTTTTCTGTAAGATGCCATTCTTTTATTATGTTGCTAATGAAAGTTTCTATAGCAGATGCTGTATGTGAAACCTCTAAAAAAGGAATACATTCTAAGCACAAATGATGGTACTCAAAGTTTTCATCTACAAAGTGCACTGTCAGGCTTAGGTAGTCATCAGATGATGTTGATGTCCACATATCTGTTGTGACTCCAATGTATTCAGTATTTTTAAAAGTTCCTCGACTTTCATTTTTTCTTCTTCATACATATCTGGAATTACCTTTTCAGAAAAATGTTTCCTACATGGGATGACATATCTTGGTTCAAGATGGTTAATCAATTTTTTAAACCCCTTATCTTCCACTATGGACAGTGGTTGATTATCTGTACATATCATTTCAGCAACCAATCTGGTAATTGTTTTGCCTCTTTTGTCCCCAGGCTTAAAACTTTGCATTTTATCAAAAAATTTTTCAGAGTAGGTTGGTTGAAAGGTTCTGCTTTGCGTTTCACTGCGCATTGTTTCAAAGACCTTTGTTCGCCATAAGAACAAATTTTTGAACCTGGACTAGGAGTTGAACTAATTGACACAGGACTCCCAAAAGTAGTTATATCATCTGGATTATTTTCTTCAAATGAAGAATCAACATTGACAGTCAAAGGGCTTAAGGGTGAAGTTGGAATTAGTAATGAGTTTGATGAACTTGTACCTTTCAATTCTTGATATTTGGATAAATGCCTGGTTTTCAAATGTTTCCACATAGCTGAAGTAGTGTGCGACTTTTTCCCTCTAGATATACTTTTTCTATAAATACTTTGTGGCTGAAAGAACGAGAACCGAAGAGAATCGTCGAGATCTTTCTAGTCAGTGATTCATATGTGTCGTGATTACATGAGTCATCATTATTATTATTTTATTTTTTTGGATTCGAAAGATTCGAATTACGAAAATCGTGCGAAGATTCGAGTTTTCGAATCTCGAATCTTTTTCAGGATTCGATGGATTCGAGGATTCGCGGATTCGAATGTCCCATCTCTACTTTTAACTAAATATTGATCACACATGGATCAAGTTATTTATATCAAGTTTTATCAATGTTTCTTGTTCGTAAGTTCTCTTACATATTTTTTATTAGTTCTCACACACTGTCTAAATCTCAATATTCTTCTATTGAATCTTTTAGAGATTTCACTTTACTCAATTTGTTCACAACCCGCTTTCCGTCTTTACTTCTGACTCAATCTATCGCTCGTCATCAACTAAACTTGTTCTCGTTGTATTTTCTGTTTAGTTTGCTGTTTGATCATCGTGTTGTTTCGAGTGTGTGTTTTCTTGTGTACTGTCTGGTTCTGTTTGTATTGTTTGTGCATTAGTATTTTTTGTATTTCTTTTTCTATTATTTTATGTATTCGATTCTATGTTTTTTAACCTTTGTTTGCCCTTATGTCCAATCACACATGTGGAGTAAGCGCTAATTGTAATCAACTGGCAAGACTTTAAGCTGACGTGGCCTTACAATATTTTTCGTAAAGTTTGACAGCTGGTAGCGACCTCTAAATCTTCTCCGAAAATTAAATAAAAAAATATGATAACGCTTTAATGATATATAATGGTATAAAATCGATTGGGAGGGTGCCGCGGTCATTTTTCGAAAGTCAAAGAATAAGGACCACCCTAATGTACATACATACATACATAATATACAGTGTGTCCCAGGATTGACGTTACAAGAGGTGTGATGGACTGAAAATTTTTGAATTTTATTTTAAGATTGTAGAATTAAGCCCTGCTTGGCGCGAATAGAATTTCAAGAATATTTTCAGTTTTTGAAAAACAAGTTGGCCTTGACGGTGAAGCGAAAACTATTTTCTTTTCAGGTAACCTACCCTTTTTGTTCATGATACGTCAAAATGTTACTAAAAAAGTTGTTCAGAATGAGAAATTATGACTCTATGCAGAATTTCAGAAATATTTACGTAATTTTTAGATTGAACAAAATAAATTGTGTTTTTAAAGTCTGGGATGTCTGAATTTGCGTGAAATAAAACAATGAGAGGCCATGAAAACAAAATTGTTCACTAATCTTAAGTACTGTCAGATTACAATAATTTGTAGTATCCCTTAGTTCAAATTTCAATGAATGCTAGATCATGTTAATGTTAGAGCAAAGAATTTACGTTGTTCAGTGTTATGGGCTCGGACAAATTGCACTAAGAGAAGTGGTGCAGCAGTTTAACGAGAGATTTCCCAATACCAACCTTATACGTATGACTGCTATGCGAATAGTTAAGAAATTTCTTGCAACTGGCAGCGTTCTTAAAGTAAAGAAAGAAAAGAAGAAACATGATGAAAACAGTCCATCACACCTCTTGTAACGTCAATCCTGGGACACAGTGTATAAAAATAGCGTGCCCAAAAAAGTGTGGAATAATGGTTTTACAGCGTCGCGTCGCTCAAAACATATTAAAAATGTTTCAAATAAAAGTTGTTTAACACATTAGTGCATAAGTTCCCCCAGCAATTAATTATACAAAAAATGTGTAACTGATGTCTACTGAAATACTTTTTAAAAATATGTATTTAAGAAAATCTAAAATATGGGTTTTACGAGGTGTCTCTTATGAGGGACACTATGCAGTATTGTCACTTGGCGAATGAACACTTTTAAAACATCATTTTTATGACCTTTATTGCATTTAATGCAAATGAAATTAGACTTCTTATTTGCACATCTTTTGTCTGTTTTGGAGTAATCTATCATATGGTTTCTGCCATCATACCGGACATCAGTATTTATGTGTGGTACTTTAGAACCATTTAAAGAAGGCACCCCATACATTTCCAGATATGAAGTAGCTACATAGTGTCAAAACTGTAACAAATTAGCGCAATTCGGATCATTTGGTTAAAGGTTTTTCATGAGTAACCATCCATTTACATGCGTCCAATAAACATACAAAAATTCGCCACCACCACTTACGCTGCCTACTTCGTGATCGATAAACAGCCACTAATTGGTCCATTTTATCAACGCCCCCATGCTTTGGATTATAACGCTGGAATACGTTCGGTTGACGTATTCTTGTAGCACCTTGTCCCTTTGCATATTGTTTGCATGATCCGACTTCGTTGTTATCAAAATTGGTGCCTAGAGTGCCTACATTATTTTCCTTTCCATCTAACAGCCTTATGTCTCCACTATCAGAAAAGCGGTAGTCAGTAGATCCTCTTGGTTCCTCTTCCATTTCGGAAACGGAGCGAAGTGAGCATTTTTCGGTACGACCATTCCCTATTGTACCACACGTGCATATACCAACAGCCGACAAATGGCGAAGAAGTTTCACTGATGTAAGGTAATTATCGATAAAAATCTTTATGGAAAAGAAATAAAAGAAATGAGAACTAATAGATAATAACATTTTCATCTTACTTTATATTCTTTATTTTTGGGTATGCTTGTTTTTGTTATAAGGTCCACAACCTTGTCGCCTCCTACGCCAAAATCATGGGATTCTGCATTACTACTTTTACCCATGTAAATATAAAATTGAAGCATATATCCTTCTCTTATATTGAGTGCCCAATTTTTAAAACCAAATCTAATAGGTTTCCCTCGAATGTACTGTTTGTCATAGTGGTTAAGGAACCATGCTTTCATCAATGCAAAGATTTTCATCTAATTCCCCATGTTTTAAAAACGCTTCAATCAAGTGGTCAATTAGTGGCCGAATCTTGAGAAGACGATCGTTATTATATAGTTGGGAGTTGTGATCGATATGAAAATTGTTCAAAATTTTTTCAAATCTGTTAAGCCGCATACTGTTGGCTAGTACTTTAGGTGTGTTACTTTTTTCAGAGCAGTACAGGCGTTTGTTAGGATACTTTGCATATTGTACTGACAATTTAGATAATTATATTAACAAGATTGCTCCGGCATAGGTCTTAATTAACGATATCATAGAAAGCATGAATTATAACAAATTATATTTACAAGATTTTAGAAATGTGTGACATAAATTGAATAGAAATACCTATTGTGTTATGTGTGTGTCAGTATGTAATTGCATCCCCTCCTAAATTCTTTCTTCAGTGCAGCTCTATTTTCTATGGATTCCCTCTCTTATATTCTTTCTTCGGTGTAGCTCTATTTTCTATGGATTCCCTCTCTTAAATTCTTTCTTCTTCGGTGTAGCTCTTTTACTTAATGCTGTTTCCTTTTAAACCCTTTTGGTCCAAATATAAAGTTTTTTTGTGACTTTTCTTTCTTGTCAATCTTTTTCGTCGTCAACAAACCACTTTTTTCGGAGACCAGGACTACACTACATTAGTTTTCCGTTGTCCAGAGAACTAGCTGTTTTAATTTACCATAGCTTCACTTCATTTCACCTTTCATCATGGCGTAACATTGTTATAGAAATCTATATTGTTGATATCCAGGTATCCTTGTTTTTTTATATCCAGTGGTTATTAAGAATTCTTGTGACGTGTAAGGGTTGAATGTATGTGTTTGAATGGTTACAATGCTTTTCTATCTTTTACTCGATGCGTTTTATAATAATTGATAATTTTATTTCTAGTTACATTTTCTTGTCCCATTTGTCCCATTGTCTCTGGATGGACAAAAGGTAACACCCGCAGGGCAATAAAATGCTTAAAAGCTGGCATGCGTGGTATCGAAAAAGTATAAATAGAACCCAACCCTAAACCAAATGTCATTTCAACATGAACATCCAAAACCCAATATTTACTGTGAATTTAACTATATTGAATTGTAATTAATGATATATTATTTAGTGTCAATTAACCATGTGAATATTAATATACTACAATGAAAGTTTTATCGAAATTTGGATGGATCAAAGTTAAATTATCATAAAAGGACTTCTTGATGGTTTCAAAAGCATGCTGTTGACGTTCGGACCATATAAATCTGTCATTTTTCTTAAGGAGTCCATATAAAGGTAATGAATTTTCTGCTAAATTGTAAATAAATTTCTCGTAGTAATTGGCTAAACCCAATAATCCCCTCAACTTTTTAATGTTATTTTGAACTGGAAACCTTTTAATTTTATCTGATCTATCATTTTGCATATATGTACATATATACTATTACAATCAATTGTGTTCTAAAAACTTTACAGAATGTTGAAAAAAATTGCATTTCTCTAAATTTAACTTTAAACCTGCATTTGCTAACGTAGAAATAATCAAATATAAATGTTTACAATATTCTTTCTATCTCCAGAAAAAATCAAGAGATCATCAATATAATGTGAACAGAAGTTTGAAAATCGGTCCAGAAGGGCCTTAATTGCAGAGGTTAACGCCGCACTACTAGAGTTTAAACCAAATGAAGTCACTCTAAATTGATATACCCATCAACTGAGAAACCAGTAAATTTCTTACTATCCGGATGTAAGGGTATCAAATGGAAACTAGATTCTACGTCCATTTTTGAGAAAAACTTTTTCCCATAGAATTATGATAAAAGAGATTCGAATGAAAGTAGCATTTCGTGTTGTCTTTTACTGATACTATTTAACATTTGCGCATATAAACATAATCTCAGTGCATTATTTTGTTTCTTTACAACTACAATAGGATTTATATAATTTCGTTCTAGATTTTTCTATAATTCCCTTTTTTAACATATTATCAATTTCTTTTTTCACACCTACTTACACACCTACTAAAATTGTGGTATGGGATAAATTTTACAATAGAAAGGCTTGCTTTCATCTATCTCTAACTTATGTTGAAATCTTATATCCGCTACCGCATTGCTTTCATCTACTAAACATTTGTATTCATTAAATAAATTTATAAGGAAATTTTCATTGTCTTTTATTCCACAATCAAATTTCTTTAGTTTATTTTCTTTGGTTTGATTTAATTTCACCCTCTCATCATTTTTGCATTCGTCGTCATTCTCACGGAGTTGACATTTAAATCCATTCAAAATTATATTTTCGTCTTTCTCATCGCACTTTACTATATGTGTAAATTTAAATTTATTGTTCCCCATTGTAATATTCCCCTCTTGATAATTTATAATCATTGATTCATTTGATATAAATTCTACTCCTAAAATTATGTCATACTTTAAATTATCCGAAACAAACAACTGATGGTTGTACTCTATCTTATTTATAATTATGGCAACACATATAGACCTATCGACTCTAGCTAACATCTGCAGAGTAATAAAATGCTTAAAGGTGACGTGCGTGGTATCGAAAAAGTATAAATAGAACCCAACACTAAACCAAATGTCATTTCAACATGAAGATCCAAAACCCAACATTTGCTGTGAATTTAACTATATTGAATTGTAATTAATGATATATTATTTAGTGACAGTTAACCATGTGAATATTAATATACTACCATATGCTAACATCAAAACACCACCAATGGAACCCTTTATTTCATCCGAGCTCATTTTTAAATCTATATTTTTTTGAAAGGCGTATAAATTAGTTTGTTCTACACAGTAACTTTGTATTTCCTCAGAAAAAGAGAGTTGAAAAAGTCCGTTGGAGTATTTGCTGATTGAGCTTGAGTGCTAGGAGAAATGACTTCGCACTTAGTTTCAATTTCATATGTAGGATTTCTTTTGGACCAACGGTTTCTAGTTTCAATAGGTGTCCGTGAATATTTGGCACGTGGTTCATCATCACTTTCACTCCAGTCGTCCTCACTTCCAACATGTTGAATTTCACAATTTGTATTTGATAGCTTTGCGCCAAGATGATTCAGATTTCCTTCGTGTTCATCATCGCTTGCATCCGAATCGTTGTCATTGTCATTTCCATTCAGGCAGAAGTAACGAGTACAACGTAACTTGCAAACTTCAGGAGTAATAACGTATTAGACTCTCGGGGAGGTGAAGGTGAAAAGACCTAAATTTTGTTAATATCTTTTATTGCAGCTACAGAATTTTCGCCCTCAGATTAAAGGCATTCTCAGTGTACTGAAGAGGAAAGAATTTCTTAAGTTAAAAATATATATATATCATTTAAAATTGTAATAAACTTACGGCAACCGTGATATTAAAATTCCCGCAAACTATTTGGAAAATCCATATTAAATACAAAGAAAGCAATGAGTTTTAAAATCCTTAAATTTAAGAAATGGAGTTCCCTACCATTTCTTATAGATATTTTAATAAATATTCATTTCAAAATATAACTTTTATGCCAAAATATTTCATTTCTTTTTTTTTTATTCTACTTACCCTTACGTGTTTTGAGACCTTTGTTGTTGTTTCTCCTTGTGTATTTTTTTGCACAAAATAAAATACTCAGCACAAACAAGTTCAACTAAACACTTGTTACTACGCCAATAGACATTCATTCGAGTATGATGGCTTATATAACTTTGTTACGTTTTCTTTGTTTCCCCTGTATATATGGTTTATTTTGTTTAACACTTGGATTTGGCAGCCGAATGGTTTTTGTGAATGGTACTGTTGGAAATATTAGTGACTAGAATTTCATTATTAATCTCTTTCATACATTTCTTCCATATTCGTAATCGTGTTTTGCCTTGTTAGCTATTAGTCTTCTTTTTTTTTGGTTCCTTTGAGATTTCAATTTGGCCGGATCTGCATCGCCGATGATTCGGGTGACGTAGGTCGAGCAGAGGTGAATGTGATTTTTGACGCCGAGGTCCGGCAGATAGATAAAGGTGAGCGGTCGACAAGATTTTCAATTCTTGCTAGAAGATACGCTTTTGAGGCGGATAAATTAAACCGAACGTCGACTATTGGGAAACGATTTTGGTATTGGATTGCATCGTCGAATTATTCTGTTCGTTTTGGGTAATCGTTTCGTTACGCATTTTGCGGAAAAAAGACCTTTTTCTACTTCCGACCGATATTTTGGGAACTCATGTCCGAACGCATGGTAATGTATTAGATCCATTAGTATTTTCTTTATTTACTTTTGTTTCTCCTTTTCGTTTTAGTTTTTTTTTTTTTGAGACGCTATAGTTTTCTTGTGTCAACCACGATATAATTGTGAGTATCATCTATAATTGTCGATTTATGGGGCATCCCCTGCGATTAATCTCCTATAATTAACCGTAACTGTGAAAGTTGGCGGGTATACACGTGCTGTTTGCATCCAACCATCTGACACCGATCATCATCAATGAGGCGGAAGTTATAGTGAGACCACGAGGTTGTCGCCATTTTGTTCTTGCAGTCCACTCGTGGAATCGAGGAAAAATATGGTATTTCTGTTAATACGTACATCATGAAGTGTGTCCCGGAATCAAGTCAGTACGAACCTTTAAATTTTAGTGTGTTAATCGATTTTGAAATGTGTGTAATTCGTAATCATTATTTGTTCGCCTGCTAAACGGCCTTCGAATATTTTTATTACCCCCGTGTAACGACTGGGAGGTAACTTTTCTTTTGCACTATAGTTTTGCATCAGGCAAGTCATATAATTTCATTGCGGAAACATTGGTACATAGTTGGCCACGAAGCTGTCGCCATAGATGTAGATACAGGGTCTGGAACAAAAGTTTCGATCGCGTTAGTAGAGATACTCGTGAATTCTTTTAATTTATTTTTTTTTATTTTGAAAAGCGATCGAAACGTTTGTGTGAAGCAGCTCTGATTTTCGTCCAATGATTTAATCTTTTTCTTGTTTAGTGTAAGTTGCATTACGATTATCAATTTCTCGGCTTTCTTTTGTTTGTAAAGACCTGATAATTGTTGGCGCATAAACACTTTCGGTTTCGGATTCAACTTTTACATACTTTGCTTTTTACGTTCGCCAGAAGAACTATTTCGCGTACGGTCGCATGGTACCATTCTTCCGACGCTATTAAATTGTAAATACGTCACCTTCCGCGTCGCAACAATATTTAGCGTCTATTCATTTGGTTGTCATCAGATTTTATTAATTTCATTACGCATTTATGTTACCTTGTAAATACACTTTTTTGGGTAATATACATTTCTGGTCTCGCAAGTAACTAGTCGTTATTAGAGAGATATTCGGGACCTTACCGGTTCAGTTACGTCCTCCTAAGTCTTTCCATCTAGGTTCCTGCTTACCGGTACGCTCTGAAGGGACTTTTTTGAGCAGGTGGCAAAGGCATCCCGCATGTAGAGCCCATTCATTAAACGGTAGGAGTATTTAAACCGAGATAATCAGGGAATCTATTTATCTTTTTTGTTGTTATCGTCAACGCGAGCTATTTCGATGTTATAAGGAAAAAATTGTAACAACTTAATTTTTTATTTTAACGTGTTTGTGTAAGGTGGAATAATGTTGGCGTCCCTTTAAAGGGACCTCATGCACTAATGGGTTAACTTTAGGCAAGTGCCTCACTAGAATTATTCCAAAAATTCGAAGAATTACGTCAACAATACTATACGTATCGAAAAGAAGGTATATATTGAAATTAAACTCAGAACAACTCTGAAAAATGAACTCATGAACTCTAGAAAAACGTTCATCAGTTAAATATCAAGAAAAGCTCCAAAACATTTCAATTATCAAAGGATTTGAAACATACCAACGAAATTAACGACTGCTTTATTGATTACATAACTTCCTCAACTGCGCCTCCCACTCAGTATTTACTAACACATTATCGAAATAATAAGCCGGGCAGAAACATTCCGATTATAGTTTTCTTAGAGGTATCTAAACATGATATATTAAATTATTAGTAGGTATAATGATATACGCCCGAAGCGTCAGGCGATAAGGTTCGAGGGAATTGGCAATAAGTGAATGAAGCTCTGTTTACCTCATATATTACCTTGGCACCTTGATTAATTATGGTAGCAGCAATTAGGTTTTTCCAAGCTAGTAGAAATTTTGAAGCGTAAATCTTATTTCAATAAAATGAATCCTTCAACTTCTCAGGAACTTCGTGCTATCACTATTTTCCCAGCTTTATTTAAAATATTGAATAAAGTAATAGCAAAGCAACTTCGAAATTTTTAGGACAAATTCAATATTTTACCGGGAAAGTAATCGAGTTTTCGTGTACATTATAGCTGTAGCAATCTAGTTGTAGATGTTATGGATGATATGCTATGTGGTCTTGATAACAATATATCTACTGAGTTTATCCTGATTGACTTTTCTAAAGCACTTGACATACTTAATCATGACTAGAGTAGCTCAGTTTGTGCCAATAGTACTAGAACTATCGGAAACGATTGTCCTAGAATAAAATAACGCTGTGCTGTATGAATACAAATAGCGTGAGATAGCTTCATACTACACATTGAAACTGGAAACGTGTATACTGTATACCGATGTTATTTTATTCTAGTGCAGCCGTTTCGGATAGTTGTAGTACTGTTGCGCAAACTGTGCAACTCTAATCATGACTTGCTACAAAGTACTACAGAAGGTTTGGTGCTAGTGCGCTAACGTTTTCTGATCATTATATTAGCAACCGACATTAGATAGCTGAAATAGACGGTCAGCAATCTGATCTTCGTTAAACTACGGAGTTCCGCAAGGATCAAATTTAGGTCCTATCTTATTTGCTATTTACACAAGCCAAATATATAAGCCATTTAGCATCGCAAATATCATTTATATGCAGATGATAATCAAGTTCAATACACTTTTAGAGTGGATAATATATAGCCGTTACGATATTTGTTGAAGCAGAATTGCAGCGCACCCTTACGTCGAGTGCGGTTTATTAGAAGAAATGACCTAGCGACCTTCAAGGAAGTCTGGCTAAACAAATATCGTACCGGCTCTACCTGCCCCAGTGGATAGAGTTAATGACGAACTTTTTAGCTCATATAAGTTGATTGAAAGCCATTGTATGTTTATGTTTATAAGCAAATAAAACGGAGAAAATTTTATTCACTGAGAGGGGAGGGGGACTAACTGCTTGTAAAAATCTAGCCATTAACATCTCGAATATAAGATTGCAATTTTCTGACTACGTAAGAAGTGAAGGAATTATTATTGACAATAAAACTTCGAAAAACACGTTAACAATCTATAAGCTAAAGCTTATGCAAATTAAAAGTATTCGCATCCTAGTAGTAAGCTGCTATCGCTGTCCTTAAATACATTGATATGCAATAGCCCTGCTCTATCACATTTTACCTACTCTAGCATTGTATGTGGTCCTAGTGTAATCTATGCAGAAGCATACTAAGCCCATTCAAGTTGTTCAGAATTCATGTCTGAGGACATTCATAATATTAAAAGAAGGCAAACAATCTCATACCATTGGGCTAACAATAAGTGGATGGCTAAATATGCGGCAATGAAGGAAACTTACTTATCTATGATTCCTTTTTCAATTACTAAAGCATAAAGCTGTTATAAATTTAGATAATAAAATTACCTACAAAGCAGATGTACACTATTTGAATTTAAGATTTAGACACTTTCTAATGCATTCTGTCCATCATACCGCTAAATTTAAGAGCTCGTTTTCAGGTTATCAGGTGACACATTTATGGAATTCTGTTCCGATTGCTGCTCGGGTCTCCGCATCGTTGGTGGCATTTAGGTGGTGCATTGCATCATTAAGGTTACTGACCATCAGGTAACATATGGAGTCTTGCATTACTTTTGTTGCATGACTTGTTACACTGCTGAAGGTTACCGCTGGGTAATTGTTTATTCGTGTAGGTATGTAGAAACATGGACACAATCCCAATGTAGTATTGTTTAATATTTACGGGTACGGCTGGGGTTAAAATCAGAGACAGGGGTATCTTGTTATATTCTGTTCTACAACCATTCGAAGACAATGAATTAACTTGTGATTTACTCCTATTGTTACCTCCTTGAGGTATTAAATTAAAATTTTAAAATGCTCATCAACAACATAACAATGGCGTACTCGGTCACAAAAAGCACGAAAAGTATTCCTTAAACAGTTGGGAGGTATTTGTGTTGTTGTTTCGTATTTGCCCTTCTAACAAGGAGACTGCCAAGTATGGTACAAACAGATTTTAATGGGTCATGCTTGTCCAGCAGCATAAGCGGGGATAACAAAAGAAGGGCCGGGGACAGTCAGCGTAAATACTCCCTACAGGACAACGTACAAAATGTACAGGTATAATAGGTACGCATGGAACTTCGATTTTCTCGGATACCAAGGCCCATTCGAAAAAATCCTTTTAACCTACTACTCCGGAGACATTCCTTCACAACATACCCGAGACCCATTAAAATCCGTTTGTACCCCTTGTAAGTCTGCTAAATTGTTTGGACGGTTTCTATAAATTCTGTTTTAGATCCGAAGAATATGGTGCCACTCTGCAGGATTCCTGCGCCCTATGCAACGGTTTCGATAAGCTAAATCTAAATACCTACGTACATTTACCCGACAATGAGGTGCGGTTCCATTTTGTTGAAACCAGTGATTGTTATTGTTAGGGAAGAGGCGGACGAAATTATTTGTTCTTGTAGTAACTGCAGATAACGATCGCCAGAAAGACACCCAGAAATGAAGAAGGTACGATACTTGGATCACGACAAATTATCGCCCACACATTGACTTCCTCTGGCGTTTTCGCTTGTGTTTCTATCATCTGATGAGAGTTGTCAACAATCCAATATCGACAATTGTGCTTGTTTACTCTTCTATTTAGACACAAGATAGCTAACTAAGAAAAAATATGTCATTAACGAAGTTCGAAAAATCGTAAATTTGCTCCCTCATGTGTTCACAAATTTCTGTACGTCTGCTAAAATCATTTTCTGATAGTTCACGTACCAGAGTGGGTTTGTAAGGATGCTGTTTTTCTTTTTCAAAATGCTGTGTGTCTACTGATATCTCAATTTAAAGCTAGCTGGCGAGTTGACGAACGAAGAGATTCAGCTACTACGTAACCTAGCTACCTACTAATAGACCTAGCCCCAGATAGTCATTAGTTGCAAGATTAAGTGGACCGTCTCTCGGAGCACCCTTAACATCACTCGTTTCTCTAGAACAATATAAGGTTTTACTGACAATCGACTGAGTAATCGGTTGTCGACTTGGATAAACTTCATTCAATAGAGCACACACATCCTGTTAGGCTCTCGTACGATCTCCAAAATTCAACCATCGTCAAAAGGATAATGCATTCTTCTTCTGATAAATAAATCATTTTATATGTATACATATATATATATATATATATACTGTGTGTCTAGGTAAGTTCGCGACAAATGGAAAACTTTTTTATTCTTGGGTTTATGAAAAAAAGGTATTCTTTATAAAAAGTCCTGTTTCATCCAAAACTTAAATTCACATTGTCAGATTTTAATATTCAATCACATTCACTTACATTTAGTTTTTTTAATTCTTACACTTTTCTCAACTACAAAGTCAACAGTTTGATGTACACATTTTTAATCTTAATCTAGAATACTCTGATAAACAATGTTTGACTAAATCTGTCACTATCATCGTTTACGCTTGTCAAAATACAATAAGTAGAAATGCCTGTAATATTAAGTAAAGAAGATAAAATTGAAATCGTCTTAATAGTGGGCGATAATTACAAAACTTTCAGGGAAGCAGCAACTATTTTTAATCAGCGGCATCCTGACAAGAATATTCACCACGAGACGGTAAGACAACTTTTAAGAAAATTTAAGACTTTCAGAAATGTCGAAAACAGATTCAACAACAAACGCCAAAACCATGTTGCTGATAACGAAATGGAACTAGAAGTGATGGTATCAGCAATAGAACAACCGAGGTGTTCGTTGCGGAAAAGAGCATTGTTGATGTCAAACACTATAAGCAAAGATTCGGTAGCTAAAATTCTAAAAAAAACTAATTTCATCGCTACAAGCCTACATTTGTACACACTCTAAGACCAGGTGATAATGACAGACGATTGAGTTTTGTGCCGACACTCAGGCAATATTAGCAGATAATCCTTTTGTGTCGAGACAAATTTTATTTTCCGATGAAGCAATATTTACATCGAACGGAACTGTATCGAGTCAAAACTGCCGTTGGTGGACAGATGCCAACCCACATTTTACAATAAAAACTCGAAGTCAATATGCGTTCAAGACAAATGTATGGTGCGGAATCTACAGAAGTTATGTAATTGGAGCTTTCTTTTTCACCAATCTTTGAATGCCGACCGGTATCTAAATTTTTTGCAAAGTGAAATTAGTAATTTTATCGACAATCTTCCATTGCTGGAACGCCAACATATTTGGTTTCAACAGGATGGTGCACCTTGTCATAGCAGGCTGGACGTAAGGCAATATGTTGAAGATTATTTTAACGAAAGGGTTATACACCGCTTTTCCACAATACGTTGGCCACCTCGGTCTCCAGATCTGACCCCATTTCTTGTGGTGTTATTTAAAAGAACATGTTTATATTCAAGCGCCGTTTACGGATGTAGGCCATCTAGAACGTGTTATTAGAGAAGAAATCCGTAAAATAACTCCACAAACAATTAGAAGGGTTTTAAGGCATTTTTGTGATAGAACCGTTACATGTATGGAACGAGAAGGCGGATATGTTGAAGCATTTGTGTAACATTTTCAATGCTTTCTTTTGTGTAAATGCTGTATTGAAATTGTATAATTTCCAATTCTGAACGACTATTCCTTATAACACTTTAAGTATTATTGAAAATAAAGGTACTTTACTCTTATACTAATTTCAAAATTTTTTGTCATATCTCGTATATGACTAACAAATATTAAAATCTGACAATTTGAATTTAAGTTTTGGGTGAAGCAGGACTTTTTATAAAGAATAACTTTTTTTCATAAACCCAAGAATAAAAAAGTTTTCCATTTGTCGCGAACTTAGCTAGACACACAGTATATATATAATGTATATTTATAAGCACTAGAGCTGATAAAGAATTATATATGTATACAGTATGTGCCCGGATTGACTTCACTGTAGGTATAATGGCAAACAAATTTTTTAATTTCATTTTAATGCTTTGGCATGCCGTCCTGCTTGGTTCGACAAGAATTTCAAGCACATATTTATTTTTTCAAAATTAAGATCGTCATGAAAATTGAGACAAAACCATTTTCAGTGGAAGTAAAGTGCCATTTCGGTCAATAATCTACTGAAAAATTATAGTATTTTGGATATACTCTGTTAAATTAACCTGGATCGAAACGAGATGACTAGAAAACTAGCTGGTTATGTCGCAATGTTTCGGACAAAGTATAAATAAACTTGTAAACGTTCATCACACAAATACTAATGGTTAGAAAATAAAATTCAGAAACTAATTAGTAAGATTAATTAAATAAATCCCTAATGAAAGCGATTAAATTCGCAAATAGAGAAAAGTTTTGTGTGTATTATCAAATCGCAGATATCGCACAACAATAAACAGTCTCGGTTATAGTAATAGCGTGCTGCCCGGAAATTAGAAGCAACACTCATTAATTCGTTTAATCTACTGCAATTAGTATCGTCTGAACGTTAAATATATATTTAAAGTTGTTAGGAGATAATATAATTTGTTTAAGCGAACGAATTTATTGTTCCTGCTAGAATAATAGACTTAGCTAATGTTGATCAGTGTTTCACTCAAATTACTAAATACATTAACTACCACTAACTAAAGGAAATTAAAAAAATAATTACATGGGTTTGACATTTTCATTGACGGATATTAAAAGTTTTTAGCTGAACTGAGTACAAACGATAAAGAGGAATATGTTTAACTCAAAAGCCTTTAGCTTATTAAAGTTATTTTGTACTAGTTTAAACTAAAATTTCTAGCAATTGGTTTTGAATCTTCCTTATCTGTAAATCGACCAATATAGTTAATTAATTACTTTATGAAGTACTTCAATTATTAGATCCGTAAACTATTCTAAGAAGAAGGGAGCCTAGAAATTCCGCCGACAACGTCTTTTTGACACTTTTAACTTAAAATGTCCTATCCCTTTGATATAACCTCAGTGCTTGGAAAAGTTGGTTTGAGCTATTTCTATTCTGGGGAAGTTTTGTCATTTCCCAAGTATCAACAAAACTGAAACGATAAATATCTTCTTATATTACAAAAGGTTTATCTCCTACAGAGACTAGAGCGACACTACATTGGGGGAATTCATTTATCTATATTAACGTGGGTGCCATAACTTCTGTCACATCCCAAATTGTGAGCACGATGCTTTCCTTTATTTTTCTATTCTTCTCTATCAATAGCTGTATCTTTCATTGCTGCTATATCCCATTGATTCATGTTAATATTGGTTTTCCTCGCATTCTTATATGAGCTGGTTTATTAGTTCAATTAATCGTTTTACTTTGACCAGCTGTCATCTTCCATCTTCCTTCTTCTACGTGTATTGCAGGCTTCAGCTACCAGCACTCAAAATACTGTCGAGAAGGCTAAAGTACGCCACAACCGAAGAAGTTGTTCCAAAAGTCCATAAAAGCATTGTGAATTACCGCCGACCGAAACTACCGCAAGAAGTTGACCAAATCCCATCCTGGCTGATGAATCTTGGTGATGAAGAAATTATCAACAAGATAGGTGACGCGTTCGCTGGCCCCGCATCAAAAACAGTTCGACTCGCTACGAGTGCAACCCAAGACTTTTTGCGGCAATTTGTGACTGGGCTCATCCTGGATCTATAACTACACACCCGACACCAAACGACAATGAAAACAACGGAGAAGCAAGGAAGAACCAACACTGAGAACGGCGTCGCATCTGCAGTGAAAGTCATAGCCACTGTTTCCTGAAACGTTAAAGGATTTTTGTTGGTAGATTATCTAGTAACGAAGAGGATAATTAACGCCGAATATTATAATAGCCTTCCAACTTAATTGAAACAAAATATCAAAGAAGAAAGTAGTTTTTTATCAGAAGAACCCTTGCAGTCATAAGGCTGTCATAGTGATACCAAACATTCGCGAACTGGATTTTGAAGTGGTGCTGCATTCAATCTATTCTCGCGAGTTGGCTCCTTCGTACTTCGATCTCTTCTCAATTCATAACAGATTCAGGTAGTGGAGTATCGGTGACGCAAGTGTATATCTAGAGAGAATGTATATGTATATAGCAAAATAAATTAAATTGATGCGACATAATATTTGTACTTTTGTTTTTAGGACAGAAACATTTCGTTCCATTCTTCTATATATTTGTGGATATGCGCATTGTGCTGTTGAAAAGATTTATTTGTACTTATTGTAACCTAGCCTTATATTTAATTGCATTCGTAAAATGTATTGCTTTCAGCAACTCCTGTGTTAAGCCAACTCCGATTTATACTTATTAATTCTTGTTTTGTTTTGATGATCATAATAATAAAAGCCGTCTAGTGCGTGCAAGTTATTATACTTTTTAAATTACCTCAATGAAAGAGATACAACACCTACAGGTTGATAAATATTTCAAAGTGTTGGCTTTCTTATTTGTAAGTAATATTTCAAAGAAAATCATAATTAACAAGTATATGTCGTAGACAACAATCACAAAAGTTTCAAGAAGATGTCACCAATCGTTACTCTCAAATTCACAATCTTCTTCCAAAATGCCGATGCCAATATCTATATAAAATGTACCTATGCATAGCAGGAAAATGTAATAGTCATCTAAAGTTCTCGAAGTAATGGTAAGGAAGTTTTACAACAAAGTAGATAACCAACTTTTCTCTGCTTTTCATATTCAATGCTACCGATTTGAAGCTTAATATGTTACCTGTTACATATCGGTCCATGTTTCCTCGCTTTGTACAGTACCGGCCATAAGTGTCTAACCGCATAATTGGAGATTATTCAATTAAACGATATTTTATGGCTACGAAAATATTTATATTATTAGGCTGTAAATGTGAGATAGATAATAATCCCTGTGTAATGTTCTGTGTGTGTGTAATTAGCTGTTTGAAATTAAGGTATCGGAGGATCATCTCCGATCTTTATGCAGTCTAAGCACGTTCAGATAGACGGATTAAATAAAGACCGGTTGCTTGGAAATGTTTATTACGACTATCATAAAATATGATAATAGACGATACACGCATTTTAATATAATGAAAAATTTAGTTTGCATTCAACTTTCCTATTGCAAGTAGTGAATAATGAAGATGTTGCTGGCTTCACAACTCTTGGTACTGGATTATGGCAAAACAGAAAAAAATTATAACAATGATAGAAAAAGTCGGAAACGTAACCGGTCTGGGAGTTAGTCGTTGCAACTTGATTAATCCACTTAGTTGGTTATAAAGATGGAGATTTAGGCCGTACTAGCTCAATGGAAACGCCGTAGGTTCATCTTTGAGAATTTAGTAATAACAAGGCACCACTCTTCTATTTTAAAACTGGATCGCATCCTGGACTCAGAGAGACCCTCCACCTTCGTTGGTAAGTGAAGTGAGGTTATCCGAACCGTCTACGTTACTGATTCTTTTATTCGGTTGTGAAGCGACCAGCAAAGTTACTGGGAAACTCTATTTAGAAAGAAAATAAGAGAAATAAAAATAAATTGAGGCGAGAGAATGACGTTGAGCAGCACTTTATTTGTCACTGACAGCACCCTAAAGGTCTATAAGGTCTCAATAAAATTCAAAACAAACTAGCTTCGTATCGCACTTAAATAATGCTTACAAAACTCTCGGTAACCGTTGGAGTTCCAGAAGCTTCACAGACACATTACAGCTTTAGCAGAACGTAATTATTAAACTATGTGCAAGTGACAATTAAACGTGATCCTCCTTAAAATACTAGGATGAATTGAATGTTTCTATGTTAATATCTAACTAAATTGTTAACGGTAAGATAACAAAAGGAAGAAAACCCTTTTTAATTGAAAACAAATCCCTGACTTACTAAATCTAAATTAATTAAATAAGTATAGGGAATTTTTCCCAAAAGCTCAACGAGACAAAAGGAAAATAGAGACGTGACTTAGCGTAACGTGGTTACGGTTGTCAACTCTTGTACGGCGTTGTAGCCGCTGGCAAGACAGAACCTGTCAAAGATGGCGGTTTCCCCGCACTCGGTGTTGAAATGTCAGGAATCCAGCCGGACACAGCAAATTTAAGACTAAGTCGGCGATATAAAACTAAGGGTCGGTACTAGGTCAACCGAGACCAACGTCCTTCTAGCTTCTACGATAATTCTTAGATGTTCTTAATGTTTTTACATGTTCTAAAATAATCTTAGCTCAACCTAGCATATATTAGGTCCTACTAGCACTCTACAACAACGTGACAAACGACGGCATCGTAATTAACAAAAAGAAAAACTCGCCTCCAATAGAGGCAAAAGCAAACGTACAACGTGGCCGATGGTTCGAACAGTCGATAGTATTGAACTTCCCAGAGGCGAATTCGCGCGCAGATCCTCGACAAGCGAGATTTTAAAACGAGAACGGGGTAACTTATTCACGAAGCACAATAAATCAACGATGGTCGCAGTGCCAAGGGCCCTTTTGGGCCAGACCCCACCTCATTACATTACAACCTATGCACAGGAAATGACCTATTCAACCCAACACCACATGCCGAATCCCCAACACATGCATCCAAAAGGCGCGAGTTTTATGAAAACTACGGAACCGGGGCGTCATCTACAGAGCAAAAGTTGAAGCGAGAGGCCAAAAGTAACAAATCGGAACGCTGTGACAAATTGACCGTAACAAAGACTTTTGTACAATATTATTAAACGGCGAGTAACGTTAAAATAATGTCGCCAAGGAAGGTATTTTCGATAGAAACGCGTGTTCAAATAGTGGCATACATCAGTAAATGTAACCAAGAAATTACTAAATTACTGAAATTAAACTGTAGAACCATGGATTATAATGTTAAAAAGTATCAAACAAGTGATAGTGTATCCAATAAACAGCGACACGAACGACCAAAAATAGCAACACCGGCAGAAGATCGCGCAATGGTAATCACAAACAAACGAAGTAGACGAGAAACAGCGCCAGAACTTGCTGCCGAAATGAATATTTCACTCCCAAAACCAGTTATCATCATCACAGTAGAGAGGTATTTAGACCAAGCTTTGTACGGAAGAATTGCTATGCGAAAACAGTTATTACGCATAGAAAACAAAGCAATACGGTTAGCATGGGCAAGAGAGCACACATACTAGCCGTTGGAAGGTTAAGAAAGTGCTCCGGACCGACGAGTCTAAGTTTCTCACCTTTGGTTCGAACAGAAGAACATCTGTCCGTAGATCGAAAGGGGAACAAGCCACCAAATCCTGTATTACACCAACAGGAGGATTAGTCATAATTTGGGGTTGTCGATTTGATCAAAATAGATGGTATTCTTAGCAAACATGGCCATAGGGAGATTTTGGAGGGTGATGCCTCGATAATGATCCAAGATACACTGCCAAGATATGCAGTGAGTATTTAAAACAACTGGAACACAGAACAGAAATTGCTGTTATGACATGGCCGTCCCAAAATCCGGATTTAAAATCGATCGAGCTTTTGTGGAAAGAACTCGACAGGCAGGTTCGAAAATCTGCTCAAACATCGGCAACAATACTTTAGGTGCGACTACAGGATTCGTGGAGGAAGATAGAGCTGGCAAAGCTGTTAGAAATATTGCCCCAGATTGTGTGCAGCTGCATTAAATTAGGTTTTTTTTTTAATCTGTGCTCTTCTTTGTCAGCAAGTTGACAAACACATTGCTTTTACAACTGTTAAAGTTATTTGTATAAGTACAGAGTAAAGTTTTATTTTATAGTTAGTATTTGACTTGTTTTTGTAATATTTTGAGGATGGGTAAACACTTATGGCTGGTAGTGTATGTATATGTTTCTACCAACAGGATTATGTGTAATAAAGCAGTTCGTGTGGAATTCATACATTATGCTTTTGCTCTGTTGCGCTCTACTTTGCTTCAAATCAATTTTATTACATAAATTGACTGCGTATGCTGTATATAATTGCCTATAATCAATACCCTCGTGTTCCATACACTCCACTTGCATACAATTATGCGTTCGCCGCACAATTGAAACAATTAAGGCCAATGCGTGCCGACTTAATTGTGAAATTAATACTCATACAAATCGATAGAAGCAAAATTTAAATCTAATATAGGCCAAATTACCTTCATGAATTACTTATATTACAGATATAAGGATGCTATCAACTTTTAAAGAAACAGAGATGCTACTTATCTATATGTTTCAGCATACAACATGAGAAATACAATACTTTAGTTAACCGCGTAGTAAAATTACCTTCAAGATCATTGTCGATACGTAAACTAAAATTGTGAACGAGTGAAGTAATGTTGACAACACTTTCGACACAATCCTAATGGACCTCTTCATTATGGAGCATAACAGACAACTTTGTTCCAATTTCAATGCAATCACACCACAACACTAAATGCAGAAACGTGCAAAGATATCAACAGTTGCGGTTACATTTGCAAGATGCTCTTGCTGTAAAAATCAAATATTTGCAAGTTTATAACAATATTCCGGTATTGCTTAAAACCCTCTAAGTGGAGATTTTGAAAACAATCTACTAGTTGTTATACGGGCCCTGTTACAAACACAAGAGGATCACATAATCCTCTCAAAGAGCATTACACAAAATATGTACTGGCTTTAAACAAGTCAGGGTGCTCCAATAACGTTTGGAAATATAAATTGTCTCGATTATGATTGAATCATGGCTGAACCAAACAATCTACACCAAGTACTATTGTAGAATCTGTGTAATAGGATGTTTGATTAATATGCAACTTACGAGAATTACTAACTTTTTCTACTAACTGAACCATAAGGAAAGCTCCACACAACTCTAGTCTAGGAATAGACAAAGGCTTGAGAGGTGCTACCCTTGATTTGGTCGTTAGAAGTCGAACTAAAATTTTATCTCATCACTAAATGCATGAATTTCTATAACTTTGGCGCTGCGTATAATAATGATGATAACTGATTGATGTAAGACAATTCGGATGCACATTAATTTAATCTTTTAACTAGTGGATCCGGTATAGGATCATCCCAATTCAGCTTCAATAAACACAGTTCTCTCTATTAACTTAGCTCTAACAATGATAGGACCCAATAATCCTAATGGATCAAAAACCTGGCATTATCGTATCGTACGCGATCGAGTGAAGATGTGTATAGTTCTTTTTACCGTACTAAGTGCATATATCTGTTTCGCAATGCTGATCGGCACAAGATCAGTTGCCATGAAAAATGAAGAATACGCCAATCTAATCAATTTTATGAAGGGCGACGATTTTAGTGAACTCATTAGAAAAATCGTAAGTACAGAAACCGAACATTTACAAAAGATCATTATTGAATTAAGAGACGAAGTTCGATCATTAAAGGAATCAAATTTGGATATGATTCAACTAATAACAAGTAAGGATTTCGATCAAAGGAAATTTCCATCTACTAACATTAGCAAAACCGACCAAGCAGTTTCTTATGCTGCAACGACAAACTCAACATCACAACAGCAAAAACTTCACCATCAACAAAAAGCTAGTGAGCTTGACAGGTCAGGCTCAGTTGCATTAAAAACTAATAGCAAAAATTCAAAGCCGGAAATTCGTGTTTCTAAGAACAACGATACAGGCTCGTTGACAAAGGAGAACTGGATAAAAGTAGTCCACACTAAACCGCAGAAACTGCTAAAAAATAGTAATAAACGCGCCATTACTGGTAGCTCAGTTGTTGCGACAGTCGGAGCGGTGCCTAAGAAAACCTCACGGTTCGTATCTAGAATTAAACCGGACACGGACATACATGAGTTCAAATCATACTTGGTGCATTACTTTCCGGAAGCTGTACTTATGGAATTGAAATCAACTCATCCAGATGTGTATAAGTCATTTAAGATTACCATCGATCAAGACCATTTTCAGGCTACTATGGATTCTGCTAAATGGCCGGCGGGGTCGTATGTTACGCGGTTTCTTTATCGGTGGCACGAAAAAGTAACTCCCGCAATATCACTGATTTTAGTTTATATAAAAATAATATCAGTAATTTGGGGTCTGTGAATTCTACGAATTGTCAAGCGCTGTCACATGAAAAGTCTGATATAATCACCACCACCTACTTAACTAAAACCGATTTCAACTTTCTCTGTTTCACAGAGACATGGTCCTCAAGTGAATCACTGAGAGCTTTTTATTTTC
The DNA here is from genome assembly GCA_038088585.1 of Chrysina gloriosa. Classification (NCBI taxonomy): domain Eukaryota; kingdom Metazoa; phylum Arthropoda; class Insecta; order Coleoptera; family Scarabaeidae; genus Chrysina; species Chrysina gloriosa. Next base: position 31,474,828 of record CM076091.1, read on the forward strand.
AGAATTTTGAATTAGTTACGTCTTTCAGTCGATCTACTACTAAACGGGGAGGGGTATATGGTATATGGGTATATGGGCCAGATAAAACACAATAACCAAACAAGTAAATGTGGATGATTTTTGTGTCGAAGGTATTGTGGAATTTTGCAGTGTATACTGGACTTTAGACAAAAATTGCAAAGTTTTAATAATTCTTTGTTATAGACCACCTAATAACACTAAATGCTGCTTGTCCATACTTTTGAGAAATTATCAAACCTGCTTGAGCACCTATTTAGCATTGAAATACCCATAATATTGTTGGGTGACATGAATACAGATCTATTCCGTGATAAAGGTGGTGTTCATTTTAAATAATATATTAACAACGTTTAGCTTGTTCAATGTAAAACCTACGCGTGATAAGTATATTTTAGACCATTTTTATTTCAATCGAAATAAAAGGGTGCAAGTAACTGTGGAAGACAATATCATATCTGACCACAGAGTCATACACGTAACCATCCCTTTCGCAGAATATATCAGACTTTTCAAGCGCTGGAAAACGGAAATCAGTCGTTCTCCTATAATATACACAAGGAAAACTAGTAAGAAAAATATAGATAGCTTGTATAAAGATTTAGTACAAGAAAATTAGTGTGAAGTTTACAGTAACAGAGATACTGATATCTCATTTCAAACTTTTTATAATATTGTCACCTACTACTTTAATCTTCATTTGCCTCTATTAAGGATTAGGACAAGACCGGACAACAAAGGATGGGTTAATGATTCTGTTGTTTCTTTCTCCGAAAACCTCAAATCATTGTTTCATCTAAAACAAAAATATCCTCAATTATCCGAGGCGTACAAAACAGCTAAGATAAAGCATACACAGTCGTTACGTGAAGTAAAATACTCGCACTGCCAAACAAGAATTAACAATTCTATCGCTCCTTCAAAAACGGAGTGGTCCATACTTAGAGAACTAAGCAATTCTTCGAATAAGACACGGAACATTAGCATCACAGTGAACAATAACCTTATTACGGATACTAAGGTCATAGCTAATGTTTCATCATTACTTCAGAAATGTTCCCATTAATATAGCCTACAATTTTTCTAATAGTGCTAATGACTATCAGTTAAACATTCCATATGTTCAAAACAGCATTTTCTTAACTCCTATGTCATATTGCGAAGTTTTTAACATAATAAACTTCCGTTTAAAAAACAAATATTCCTCGGGTAGTGATGATATACCAGCATATGTTCTTAAAAACGTAGTTACGTCTCTTGTACCTGTGCCAACACATCTCATTAATATATCATTTGAACAAGGTAAATTTCCAGTAGCTCTGAAAATTTTTAAATTAATTACAAAGGGGGAACATAGATGTACTTGAAAACTATCGACCAGTGCTAATTACTTCTTTCTTTTCAAAGATCTTCGAATATTCATTAACCACGTATACGATTGTACGTCATCTACGCTGTTAATGAATATAGGTGTACCACTTTTATTCATAAATGATTTATCTGGATTGAGCAACGGCACTTCTATTACTCTTTATGCAAACGATATCACCTTAGTGGTAAGTGAGACTGATGACATTCAACTAGAGGCCAAGTGTAATAATACCATTAAAAATTTTTCCAATTGGTTTGACAGTAATAGGCTCAATGTTAACGAAACGAAACGAAAACTGTTTACCTAAGATTTCATCCTTACCAGTACACACCTAGTTCTAGTTTCGCTTTAAATTTATGTCTAAACAACGAACGTCTCCTTTTCACTAACAAAACAAAATTTCTGGGCATATGGATAGATGAGCTTCTGAATTGGAGGTATCATTGTGAAACTCTTATATCTAAGCTTAATTCGCTGTACTACTTCTTCAGAAGTTTAAAGCATGTATTATCCCAACAACAGCTACTTACGTTATATCATTCGTACGTTGCTAGCAGGCTGAGGTATGGTGTACGATTGTGGGGAAACTCAGTTTTGGCACATGACGTATTCCTATGTCAAAAGAGAATTATGCGATGCATTTGCGGATGGACGCCTGCAACTTCATGTCGCGAAGCTTTTATATAATAAATTGCGAAATTATGACTCTCCCCAGCATATTTATTTATGACGTACTTATGTTCATACATAATGATTATCTTAATTACAGTTCCAATAACGACTGGCACGATTACAATACTCGGAACAAGCACCAATTAGCTACCCCTGCTTCAAGACTAACATTGTATAAAAATCTTTCGTGGTGCTAGGTGTAAAGATTTATAACAAGATCCTTCCATTATTAGATGGCAACGCTGGTAGATTTGATCGGCAATTGCGTAGACTTTTCTCCAAGAGGTATTGGATTAGCGCTATATTATATTACACTATTACTTTTATTACCATTACTATTCTAATCTTAACTACATATTTATATTTAATTTCAACGAACATTTGTATTTCATTTCTGCTTTTCTATTCTTGAATTGTCTTTAGTTTATTAATTTTAATTTTTTATATTTTAAATGCATTTATTTTCTTCCATTTCTACACCCTGTTATCGAGTACTGGAAAATATATTATTATTATTATATGAGGGAAAGAACATGACGCTTGGTTATGCCTTGGTCAAAAGCTGAAGTTATCTTGGTGGTATATTTAAAACAATCGTGGGTCGCATCCCACACAATACCCAACGTTTTACAATTTTGATTATTTGAAATCACATAGTTTTCTAGGTCTGGTTTCTGGGGAAGATTTGAAAATACAAGAGAATTATTAGAAGATTATTTCTTAATTCAAAGCATGCTTCACCTAAAATAGCCTCGGCAACATTGTGTTTTCTTAACTTTAGTAAAATTGAAAAAGTTCATCTTGTAAAGTTGGACCCACCTTGAGTATATCGTTTTGAGAGAGACCAAATGATGATTTGCAACTACTATCAAACACCACTCTGTATTTTGTAGTTAATGATGAATTGTTGATAACACAATGGTGTGGTAAATAGAAGGAAATATCTACTGAAGATTTATCTGGATTTATTTTTGACATGTGACCTAGCTGTTTGTATTCTTCCATAAATTTACAATAATGAAGCTTTAAATTTTTATTTTGTGATAGTATTCTTTCTATAGAATAAAACCTGTTAATTGCAATATCCATTGAATCACCCAACTGCATACAATTGTCCTTGAGAGGTAGACTAACGCGAAGCCTTTCCATTTTTAATTCTTTCAACTGTAGCTAAAAAATTTTGTTCACATTCTAGCTCCTCTTTGCTTTGAGGTTTATTTGAAGTATAATCCTCAATGAGCCAACACTTTTCGATTTGGTTTTGAATGTCAGCGTTTGTCGCAAGATTGCAATGTGTTACGGGGTTGCTGTGAATATTAACTGAACCTGAAATAATCCAACCAAGCACTGAATTTTGTAATATGGGTTGACCCTTTCCTAACTTGATTTGGTCCGTTTTTAAGGATTCAAAAAAGATAGAAGCTCCCAATAGAATTTCAACCTGGTTTGTCTCGAAATATTTGGGGTCAGGTAAATATATGGTTGTAGGTATGTTCAAATTTAAATTTTGTAAATTAATTTGTGGAATATTTTCACTTATTTTTTCGACAAGAAATTAAACTCTGTTTTATAATTGTTATATGAAGAACCAATTGAGGCTGTGATTTGCTTTGAAATATTTATTTTTGAAGCATTAATTCCAATTACAGGCAAATTTATGTTTAAAGTTTTCAAATGTAATGTTTGCATTAGGTCAGTTGTAATGAAGTTGAACTGGCTTCCACTATATAATAAACATCTTACTCTAACTGGTTTGTTGTTTGAATCAAATATGTAAATGAGAGCTTTGGATAGTAAACAAAAACTAGAAACTTGCGAACAATTGCCTAACAATAAGCTTTCTTCAACCACAACATTATTTGTTTGAACTTCTATTGGTCGCGGTAAAGTTCTGCTTACCTTACTTGAATCCTCATCCATACCTGCGTGATCATATGTTTTAACCAGTTGTTCCCTGTGAAGGAGGGAATTGTGCTTTTTTCAACAAATTCGGCATCCGCGTGAGGTGCAATGGGTGCTAAAATGCCCACTTTTAAAACAATTAATACATAATCTGTGTCTTTTTATTTCCGCAATGCGCTCTGATATAGTTAAGCCTAAAAAGTTTTTAAATAAAATATAGGATGTGATTTCCCACATTGGGGACCAATAATATCAGTGACTGCGTGAACTTGCGATTTAAATCCATCTTTTCCTTAACTAGGGGAATTAGCATTTATTTGTTTAGTGTCTAGAGACCCTAACAATCTGCATCTATTTGTGAGGAATTCAAGAAAATATTCTATCATTGGTGAGTCTTGGTTGTTTGTTTTAACTTCCCATTCCTTTTTGAACCTATATCCAATTTATTCGACAGCAAGTAGATCAGAATCGCATCCCACGAATCTACTGGCAACTATAAACTTTTTAAAGCTCTTAAATGTTTTTCAATGTTATCTGTGAAGTGACGAATAGAAAAATGATTATTTCTAACTGAAGGTAAATCAAATATAGCTTTCATATGCGATTTAATTATAACTTTCTTATTTTCGTACCGTTTTCCTAATAATTCCCATGCTAAAGAATAATTATTATCTGAAATTTTTAACGATTGGATAAGTTGTGCAGCATCACCTTTTAGCACTGCATGTAAATACTGATAGTTTTGAGTTCTACCTCAATGCTTATTGCTATGTATTAATGTGTTAAATGTGTCATAAAAACTGTACCAGTTTTCATATGAGCTAGAAAATTCTGGTAATTTAATTTTATGTATAACAACATCCTTTTCTACTATTGACTCGTTTGTATCAGACTCCCCATCTTAGACTTTTTTGCGTTTAATAATTTTTTAGCCTTTGCCACTAAACTGCAGTATTTTTCGTCAAATCCATCACGCTCATCTACTTAAATGTCTGATGGATCTAAAATTTCAATTTTTGTTTGTGTTTCTGCAAAACTTTCCCACATTGTCTCTAACTTATCCAAACGTATTTGTAGCTCATCGAATTTTGAATCATCACTGTCTAAACTTTCCAAATCAGTATTAAATTCAGTGAGTTGACTTTTAAAGATACCTCTGTTTTGTGTTAGTACTTTACATTCTGCCATAATTGCCAAATTTGTTTGCAATTGAAATATAAAAATATGTAACTGTATGTGGTTTTACGATATATGTATGAATTTATGCAATGCGTATATAATAATATATATATATATATAATATATATATATATATATATAATATGTAAATATGTAGTAATATGTGTAGCTTACTGTCAATTGAAACAATAATGTCGATGAAAAGCTGGAATGAACTCACGAGATTACGGGAACGGTGCCGCGTGCGTCTTGCCGTACTCGTAATGGCTGCCGCTTCGTTGCTTATTCCGACTTTGACTTTGGAATATCACTTCGATCTAGTGCCTGTTACCCTTAGATCCGGTTCATTGACGAAGGATCACTTTTGGTTACTGAATGACTAATACACGTGTTTACTGACTGACTTTTATTCTTGATGCAAATTATCTAACAATGATCAAACAATAAATTAAGAGTCTGGCTTGCTGTACTGCTATATGCACACTCTCTAGGTCAAGGACGACAACACAAAATTTACTTGGGACCAAGACGGTCAAAAGCTGCGCAGGCGCTATAAGTATATGAGTATAAAATATGTAAATTGCTCCAGATATTTTTAGCTGCTCATAAGATAAGTAAATTGCGCAGATTATAATTCCATACGCTTCAAAGTACTGAAGTACCGTAAACAACTATCACTAGGCCAATTATACGGGTATATTAAAATTCTACTTCATCTCTCTATCTCCACCCAATCAGGGAAAGCCACTGCCCTTTTCGTTATCCAAAGAAAAGGCCATCTCTACTGCAATTTTACTCCAACCATAAATGCCACCTCATTCCTCTAACTCCACCAAATCAGAGAAAATGTCCACTCTATCCCTTCAAACCCGACAATAGGCGGGCGCGTTGATTGTGTACGTTAAATTCGTGTGTAGTAAGCTACCAGACCTTGTAAGTACATGTACCAAAGGCTGGGTAAGTTAATATGTATATTAGTTAGTGGTATTATGTTGGTAATGTTAAATAATAAATAATAATAATAATTAATTAATGCGTATATATATATATATATAAATATGTACGAAAATAGTTATACACTCGTATAGTACAATGAGCCGATATTTAGATCGCATTCGTACCTACTGCGTTCTGTTCACAACCTAGGTGTTAAAAGTAGTATTAAATAGATGTAAAGCCAACATTATCCAGTTTCTGAAGCAACACTTGATGGTCTATTTAGTCGAAGGCTTCAGAAAAGTTGTTGTAAACCACATCCAATGCCCACTGTCTTCCAAGCATTCAGATATAAATTGCGTCATTTTTGAGAAGTTAGCGACTGTTGCTATGTTGATGACAAAGCCATGTCGCTCCACAATTAAACTACTTAGATTGAACTTGAGAATATATCTGCCTCTACAAACACTTTTGGAATACTTTAGTGAAGTTATTTGTAATGGCTATGGACCTGTAGGTTTCTATAGCAGCAATACTACTCTGTATACTAATAGGAATCAATTTGGTGATACGATGATGATTTAATAGTCCGGGAAAAACGCAAAACGTGCCTACCAAGTATCAGTCAGCGATATTTGTTGACATTTCCGTAGATAGTATTCCAGATCTAAAATAATTCTAATCATTCATCGAGACATAAGGGATTTAATTAAGAAGGATGCAAGGGTCAATATTGAGAACCCCTATCTCCTGTGCTCACAGTATTATTATTACCGTGTAGTAATGCCACCAGCAACTGCGGTCAGTGCCGCCAATAACTTAAAGTTAGATACATAATAATAAATCAGAAAGGCTGCCTATTATCCTCCTAGAAAACACGTTATTTTTATGTATGTACTATAGTATACAGAAAAGAAAAGAAATTGAAAATAACTACTTATAATGCAGAAAAAACTTGGTTTCCTTTACAAGCTTCAGTTGCAGATTGGCAGCAAATTAATCATATCCAGCGATAGACAGTAAGACAAATAGAATATTACTACTACTTAATAACGAAAAACAGTACAACGCTAAATTTAGCGAAACGGAGTGGGAGCGACAAGAGAAAAATTTCGAATTTAAAATAAGCGAAAACGTCTTAAAATTTAATACTTTCTAGTGAACTGCATCGGCCTTGATTTATATGGACGTTTTTCATTACCTAATCCAGCGACGCGGCGGAAGCTTATAAATGTGGAGAGAGGAAATGTAGTGAGGCGGAAATCACAGATTTGCGCCAACGTCGGAGCAATCAATACGCTACAGAGAGATTTATGTATTATCCAAAGATTGAAAAACAAAATAATTTGAGAATTTAAATGTAAGTACGTCACCTACGAGGGCATTTCAATAGAATCCAGAAAATGTAAACACAGAATCAAATCTAGATATGAATTTTCTTAATAACTTTTATCTATAACTTATTTCATTCCGACAACTGCAGTTATTTTTTGACCAAGAATTTTCAACGATATCGCTTTCGTTAATTAAGACTTTTGGATGAATTTTAGTGAAGTTAGCTTTATCTAACCTACGAGGTTATGTGAAGCTGGTAAATGGTTTCTCTTTTATAATCTCAACTACTTCCCTTGCATTAAGTAGTTAATTTTACAGAAAAAGATCCTCGAAGAGTAATGGAGCCAACGCTAAGAAAAATAGATAAATATGTCGATCTATATGACTACAGAATTTTAAGAAATTAAAACCAACAGCTATACAACACATTTAAATTACTTTGTATTTTGCGCAATTTTTAACGGGAGGCTAAAAAAATATCCACATTATAATGTACACCCCACTTATAAGTGAGGCTATTCGGCAGTAGTTTCTTCAAAGTGGAAGATGGAATACGTACTGCGCAATCGCTTGTCAATAAGTACAATAACTACCCTCATTCAACAATTTTTGTGCTGTAATTATCGAAGTCTATTTTTATACTTGTTCTCATTTGTATGAGTATAGATATCTTATGCTCCTTAATTTGTATTTGCACGAAGTTATGCCGTGGTGTTTCATACGGTGCTCTGACTGCAGCTTTCTGTTTTAGGGATACTGCACTAATTTGAGAAGCAGAGGACAGAATTTTCCAAGCCGTTTAACTTGATAGTTACACTTTAAAATGCTAAATATGTGTAGACCTTCCCCAGTGAGTATTTGTATTTTTGGAAATGATAGATATATATTCTGCAAACCAACATTTTGTACCACTCATGTTATTAGTTTTTCGCGTCAAAAATTGTTTCTTAAAACCTTAACAATTCTGTTGAAAGGCTAGAGAAAAACTATTGAAAAGAATATAGCCAAACGTTTCCTGCTTATGAAATGTATGCATCGTTTCAACAAATTACAATATACTTATCTATATATATAAAAATGGATGGCGGTTTGTTCGGATGCTTAAAACTTGAAAACGACAGGACCAAATTGGATACTTCCTTCTGCGGATTTGTTCGTAATTGCTACGCGAAGGTTTAGGAAAAAGCAAACATTTAAAAAATTACTATTTATTTATATTATTTCATAATTTAGGTTATGACAGTTGTCATGGTGCGCGCAAAGACAATTAAGGTTATGACATTTGTGATTGTGCGCGCATGAATAATTGTTATATCATACAAGCAATATCTATCATGTCTTATTTACAACACCGCGAGCGAGAAGATCGAATCTTTCACAACGAAGCCATAATGCAATTAGACTGCGGAATATCGCGAATCAATCCACTGCAGATGAAGAAGAAATCCCACTAGAGAAGGGCGCCGTATTAGTACAGCCCGACTTCGTGGTTCACAAACACAAGAACAAAGAGAGGCCTTTCGTGAAACGGCTCGGTTGGCAATGAGAAATCGTCGAGCAGAACCAACACCTACTAGTATAGTAGTATATCAGGCCTAACAACAGATTTAAAATTTACCGATGACGTCACAAACATTAGTCCACTCGTTGTACCAGTTGCACGCGCAGCACACTTAAATTACCTGCAGTTGCATGTTAGTGTGAGGTTAGATGTTCACGTGTTGCGTAAATAAACGTTTACTGTGTTGTTTTGCAAATAACTAGGTGGTGCAATTTAGTTTAGTACCTATGATATATAAGTGTTGTGTCCGTAGTTGCAAAAGTAACTATAAAAACACACCAGAAGTAGCCGTGTTTTCTTTTCTGAAAGAAAACAATCTATGAGATCAGTGGATAAAAGCTATTCATCGCGAAAATTATCAACCAACACAATATTCAAAGGTAAGTAAGCAACATTTTATATTTTTCTGCCATTTGTTATCTATTCTCAATAAAATATTAATCACACTTTAATCAGAGTTAACCATAAACATAACCTACATTTGTAAATTAACAGAATACAATAATTCCGAATTCATTATAATGACCCTGTTGATGCATTATTGTATCTAATCATAATATACGTGTTTTTTTGTAGGTCTGTGAATTGCACTTTCCAGAAAGTAGTATTCAACGGGTAAGTGAATATTATGATACTGATACTGGAAAAAGCTTCTTGTGTCTCTTCAAGAACATCATCTAAAAACAGGATCTGCGCATTCTGCGCCAGTTATCTTTCCAAGCTGTCCAACTTGTCTTTCTTCATCAACACCCACAGTTAGAGAAAGTGTCAATGAACGAAACCAAAGAAAAGAGAATAATAATTTAGAACATGCTATAAAAGAAAGTATACGTTTAAAAGCAGAGTATGAGAAGAAGCATTTTTTCCAAATTTAGTAACTTTATTATGTGCCTAAAAATGTCAATATATCCAATGAATGGATTGCAATTCAAAAAGATAATATGACTATTTTTGCTGTGATTGATATTGTAAGTGCACCTATAATTTTACTAGTTATTAACACAGATTTAAAAATATCATTGTTGATTATTTTGATGCACATTATAGTTTTATACGCAATATAGATAGAGGAGGCCTCCAATATCCAAATTCTGATGTTGTTAATGTCATTGTTTATACTTACCTTCCAATTCAAAATTTAATATCCGAGAAAAATTAACAATATTTTATAAAACATGCTTCTCAGAGAGACATAGTAATTAAATTATCTCTAAATATCTTACATAGCAATGATATCTGCCTTACAGATTTCAAGTGTAATAAGAAAAACATACAATAGCTAGTAGTTTGTATCTGTTTATTAAAACAACCACAAATAATTTTTAAAACAATTATATCAAAAGAAAATATGGTTACTGGCGTACGGGAAACAAAGAAAAGCAAAAATTCAAACAGTACAGAAGGTTTAAAAATTTATGCATCAAGTGTAAAGCTTAAAAACGCGTCATACTTTGTTATTGTAATAATATTACTTAATTGGTAATAAATATAATTGAAACTAGCAACGCTTGTGTTTTATTGGACCTTCACAATCATATTTCAGTATCTGAAAGAATAATGAGCACTAAAAACTAATATTCCAAGATTTAAAAAATGTCATTTAATCCGATGCATTCGGCAGGCCTACTCATGGTGACATTACAAAATGGTTGTCAGGCCTGATATACTAGTAGGTGTTGGCAGAACACAGAGATCAACAACGTCGAGCTGCAAGAAGAAATGCTTCAAGTGTTAATTGGAATGGAGGAGCGTTGATTGACTACAGCTCGCACCCTTTCGTTAGAATTGACCCTATGGAGGTGGTGTACGTCCATTGCGGTGCATTGAAGTTCGCTGGAGAAACGCCTGGATTGTGCTGATTAAATTTCCATTGTTGCCTCTGCCACCTGAGCCATTGCATTCATTGCATTATGACGAAGCTCAAGAATCACGACATTTTCTTTCGAACGCTTGTTTCCAAATGACTTCATTTGGAGCAAATATTATTGAGGAACGCGGATTCAGTCCGACATTCAAGATAATGTTTGTTAATAAGAGAGTAACCTTTATTTTTGGTAATCATAAATCACTAATTATCACTTCCCTTTCGACTATACAGACACAAGGACAAATTCACCATATAATTGGATCATTGCAACCGATTGAAGCCCCACAACATAAAATTGTTACAAATTTACTACATGGCCAATATGGAGGACCAACTTGATCGGCGTCAAACGATCAATAACGCAATGAACAGAGAAATTCTCTCAAGATCTGCAGCAAATACTTCATGAACATTATGCATTGATTCGGTTGTTCAAAAGCAGCGTTTAAAAGTGCTTCAATTTTTTTATTTCATTCGCTTTGACTGCGAAAAGATTCAAAGCCGAAAACGGAAGCACAAAACAGAAAAACGAACGAACGACTGTCTTAGCCTATTTTTGTTATAGTTCACTACTGAATTTGTTAGAAATTATAAAAAGCTGTCAAATAAAATTCTCCCTTTTCACGTTCCCAGCGTTAGATGTATAAAAGTATGGCAACCCCGCATCTATCCTATATGATGATTTACAGTAAATTACCAATAGCTTCATGACATTCAATTCAAAAATTTGAAATCAAGTCTTTTTCTATGTTTTAAGTATAATAAAACTTTCCAAATAAAATTATATGCTTATATAAATGCACTCATATTGGGAAAACTACGATTTTAACCCCTTACTTTTTCACCAGGAGAATAAATTTGAGGTTAGGGGAAGCTCTCTATAAATACCAAATTAGCGTCATGTCATATTGGTTAATAATAAACTCTTCGACAATTTCTGCAGGCCGTTTCTCCGACTTTCTTCCCGCATTACTTTTCCCGACTTTTTGGGAATGGATTCTCCGTTCGTATACGTCTTTTGTTACAAGCTTACCTTTCCAACGATACGTTTCAGACATTTTTCTTTCTAACCTCACAGCAAATTGACGCGTCGTTTGAATAGACCACTGCCACCAACTTACCAGATAAAAACATTAGCCATACAGTGTAGTCACTTTTTCTTATTCATTTTTCTATATTAATTTTTTGTATATTTATGATTTTAATTGAAAAATTCAATTAATACTTGAATACTGTGATACATCTATGGTCATGCAAACTTAATTCGATCACTCTCATCGTTATACCAGCAAATTTATACTTCGAAATTTTTATGCCGCACCGTTGGCTCCCGGTACAGTCTGAGCATTTGACAAATAGTAATTATTGGACAAATCTCAATTGTAAGCAATTCAAATAAAAGAAACTGCTTGCAGACTGAAACTTAACGATTGTTTATACATATCAGCTGTTTCAAAATATTTTTTGGACGAGAAATAAACACTACAAACCTAGAAATTAGATACCTCAAAATCAGACTGTCACGCATCCACTTCCTTAATTGTCATTTTGTATATGTGTCATTTCGTATATAAGTTTATATTTTTACAAGCTTATCTTTAAATATTGTTTGTTCTGAACGATATAACAACCAATACATCATTTTCAATTTATTTCATAAATTATATGGCTTTAATTTTGTTACTCCATTTTTTATTTAATTTAGTATTACTAAAAATAAATTTGTTACAATAGTTCGAAACAAAAGTTATATCTACACATATCAAGCAGTATAATGGAGTGGAGGTTATATGCCTTCACAAATAGATCTCTCCTAACTTGATGCAGCGTTTCCGATGAGGTTCCCAACTGGGGAAATACTCTTGGAACTCCTCTGAAGTTATCTCCTTAATGACACGCGTCGCGTTCATTTGAATCTCCTCAACTCCTTCGATACGGGTTCCTCTGATCTGACTTTTAATTTTCGGGAAGAAGGAGAAGTGGTAGGTAGCAATGCTTTTTGACACGTTGCCGTAATGAAGCAACCATCCTTTCTCTGACAATTCCGGGCGAACGCTTCAAAGGTTCGACGTAGAGGTATTAACTGTCTGACCAGCAGGTACAGATTCCCGATGAATCACACCCCAATATCAAGAAAGCGATAGGCATGGTTTTTATTTCTGAATTTGACATCCTGGCCTTCGTTGTTCGTGCTTCTCCTTTTGCCACCCACTGACTGCTCTATCATCTCCAGCCACGATCATTCCTAACCTGTCTCGCCCCTGTGCCTCAACGCGCTGCAACATTTTTTCGTTCATTGTCAAACTCTGCGCTTTTTGAGGATCTATGAGCACTTTGGGAACGAGTTCCGCGCACAGCTTTCTCATTCCTAAATCGTCATGCAACATTCTGTTGTTCTGTTGTTAGCATACGAAGTGGCAACCGACAATCACTGTTTACACACGCTCGCAAACACTCCACATTGCAATCTGTGGCTGTTATTTTTTGGTGCGCCTTCTCTCTCATACTCATCAACAGATTTTCCACCATTTTTTAAACGATTCACCCTATTGGTTGTTTACTACTGTGAATGTGTGCTTTTGATAAACAGTGTTCGTCATAGACAGCTTGCAATTTTCGCAAATTTTCGACTGATTTTTCGTCTAATTAGTAGTAGTAGTAGTAGGACGCCTGTAGTATTCTTTCGAGGCTGAAAGATACATCATGAATTTTTTTATGTTCAATAGCTAGAAGAATATTCGAAGACCAGTAGTTAGTTAAATAAAAGGAAACAGCTAATAACACCAACTTTACGTACTGTTCTGGTATCCCTGGTATCGGATTTAATATTCTTCTTTTAAGCCATAATTATAATTTATATTTAAAAGGTTTATTTAGTATCTAATTTGGAAGGTTCTTGTTGATGTGTCTTCTATGAATGCCAAGCCGTCAATGAAGTGTAGTTAAGTATAGAACTTATTTAGATAGAATGCATTTAAGAAAATTTTAATCCTGGCATATTTTATTTTGCAATTTCCATTTCTAAAATTAAATTTCTCCTTTAAAACACAATCTCAAGATTTAATTGTACATTAAAACCATTTGGCTGGAATCAAAGACTGAAGATATTAAATCACTAGGAGATTGTTGATAAAAAAGAAACCGTAGGAGAAATTTTCTGTTATCTGAAGATTTGGGAAATTGATTAAAAAACAAAACCTTTTAAGTGATTAAAGTTACCTGGATATCGGAACACCGATACATCCGTTTGGAACTAAAATGGTGGGAGAATTTCATTAGATTCGTGGAAAACGGCTGCTTGTCGAGATTCATCAAGGGAGATCTTTGAAAGTACTAATCAACTGCACAAATAGAAGATAACAGCTAGATTTTAAGGTTACTCCAATCCAAAGACTTTATATAGAAAATGTAAAATGATGGGCAAAAGTTCATATTGTGAGAAGCGCCATAAAATAAAATATTAAGAGGAAAAAATTCCTACCATCACAGGAAATTTGAAATTAAGTTTCGGAAGCAAATCGCATGACAAAAATCGAATACAGCTGGTATTAGCTGTGCTTATAGTTTGAGCAAGTTGATCTAACTTAAATCATAAACACATAGTGAATGTTTACAAAAAGAGAAATGTAAACACTCGTAATATGCAGGGAATATTTATAGCAAGGTCAAGTTGTGTATACCTTTGTTAAGTTTTCTTACACCTCGTCTACTAAAATAAAACTGTTTTTATCTAAATTCATTTATGAATTTCTTTTTCCAGTAAATGCGTTAATTTATCCACACTTATTTTCTTCGTAGCAGTTAGACATTTGTCGTAATTTTGTTTTCTGCGGTCCCTTCAACAATTCGTATAAGCCGATTGCATGACCCCCGCGTTTGTGTGAAAGAAATACGATAGATTCATACTTAGGGGTACATTTAAAATCATTAGCTTATGAGATGGAAGTAAGCACTCGACGAATTACAACCTCGTTTAAATACATACAACGCTTAATCCTGCATGCGACATCAAGTAAAGTAGAGAGGCATATGTTTACTGTTTCCACAAAGAAATGTAAGCAATAGTAAAATTAGGTTAATATGTTGAGTAAGGTCAAGTGTATGTTTACTTAGGAAATGTATTATTCATACGATACGGAGCCAAACGTCAAGTGCATATGGACAAATCTCTGAGGCCAAATAAGCCGGCGATATGGTACCGAAACAGGTCTGCTAGATCCCGCTTTTTTGTTTCTTTTACACTCATTCACTTGCTTTCACCTCATATAATCTAATTGACGCATTGGTTTACGGCAGATCCTGTATATATATATATATATATATATATATATATATATATCTATATCTATATATATATACATTTTTCACGCACTACAATATGGTTAAAACAAAATTCCGAACCACAGCCTACTTTTCGAAATATTTTCGAAAAATATGAAATTGGGGAAAAATTCGAGGCTTTGTAACTTTTTATTTTTGAAAATACAAAAAAAACGTTTTGAATCAAAGTTGATGGTAAAACATTGCTCTTTCGAAATATCAAGGAAAAAGTGGTGTAAAGTTAACATTTTCCAGCTGTACTCTCTTGAACCCCCAAAAAAATAGATAGAATCAAGTAGGCCATGCCACTTCTAAATAGCCCCTGAATTGCCTTTATAAAAAATACCATACACAATAAACATATTTTAGTTAAGTCTGTAAATTTTTTGCAATTTTATAAAATAAGTATCAGAATATTTGTACTAGTAATCTAAAGAAATCAAGTAGCCATTGAAACAAAGGTTTAGCAAAAAAATGTGTCAGGCAAAGAATACGTTGGACTCGTTCACTTTAAAGTTATGTAAAAATTGTGACAATGTGACTTGCCAAGCTATTCTTATGTACTCTTTATTTTATTTACAAAATTCTCTTATGCTGTGGAAAATAAATAATATTCGCAAGGTAAAATGAAAGTTTAATTAGTAACAAACATCAAAATTCGGTAAAAAATTATTATAACAGATGTTCAAAATGTCCTCCGTGGTTCCTTATACACAGTCGGGCTCTGGAGTAAACACCTTTATTTGCATTTTCGATCATCTGTGGTCTAATTGCTTCACAGGCTTCCCTGATTCTTTGTTTGAGGTCGTCAACATTTTGCGGAGTATCTGAATAGACTTTATCTTTGATGTAACCCCATATGAAAAAATCCAATGGGGTAATAACCGGAGACCGAGCTGGCCACAAGATTGGTCCATGGGTTCCTATCCACTTTTGGGGATAGTTTTCATTCAAGTAATTTCTACTAATTAAAGCACTATGGGCAAGAGCACCATCTTGTTGAAAATATTTAAAGTTTAACCTATCTTCTAACGGCAATTCTTCAATATATTCAAACAAGTTATTCTGTAGAAAGGTAAAGTATCTTGCTGCAGTTAATTTATAATTATAAAAATAAGGTCCAATTAGTTTGGATCCCAATACACCCAACCAAACATTTACTGAAAACCGTTCCTGAAAAGCTGTTTCTTTATGCCAAGAAGGATTTCTATTGTGCCATTTATACTGAATGTTTCTATTAAAAATCCATTATTTGAACAATTGACTTCATCTGACCACAAAATCTTACTAGAAAAAATGGATCGTTCCTCTTCTTGTTCAAGATCCATCTACAAAATCGTAAGCGCCTTGGTTTGTCATCTTCTCTTAAATGTTGGACTTTTCTTAATCTGTAACACCTGTATCTATGTTCTCTTAATATTCTTCTTGCACTGTCTTTACGAACGTTACAAAACCTCTCTATTTCCCTTAAAGAGACATCTTGATCGTTATTGGTTTTATTATTAACGTAATTTAAAACTCTGTTTTGTGCTCTTACACTGTCCACAACTTTTTTGCTTCGTACAGCACTTTTCTTAAAAGAACCATAATTTTTAAGATTATGTGCTAATTTTACGAAAGTTCTTTTATTGGGATGCAGTCCATTTGGATATCTACGTTGATATTCCAGCAAAGCTAATCTTGCATTAAAATTACACTGGCTATAAACTACAAACATGTTAAATTTTTCTACATTAGAAAACAATGTTATTAATCAAAGTCAACAGAAAACCCATATAACACAAACACACGAACAAACTAATTTATAATTACTTTACACCAACTCGAACAAAGATAACTTATCTGACATTTAAGCTAGATCTTTGTTTCAATGGCTACTTGATTTCTTTAGATTACTAGTACAAATATTCTGATACTTATCTTATAAAATTGCAAAAAATTTACAGACTTAACTAAAATATGTTTATTGTGTATGGTATTTTTATAAAGGCAATTCAGGGGCTATTTAGGAGTGGCATGGCCTACTTGATTCTATCTATTTTTTGGGCGGTTCAAGAGAGTACAGCTGAAAATGTTAACTTTACACCACTTTTTCCTTGATATTTCGAAAGAGCAATGTTTTGCCATCAACTTTCATTCAAAAGGTTTTTTGTATTTTCAAAAATAAAAAGGTTACAAAGCCTCGAATTTTTCCCCAATTTCATATTTTTCGAAAATATTTCGAAAAGTAGGCTGTGGTTCGGATTTTTGTTTTAACCATATTGTAGTGCGTGAAAAATGTGACATTTTTTATTAAAACGAATTTCCGATATATTCTATAATAAGAGAGATATTTAAATTTGGCCCTCCGAAATGAGACAGCCTGTATATAGGAATCCGTAATTTTTTTACATCAGGGATTTCGGTCACAAAGGAATGGAGTATTAAAGGATACTCATTTATTATTGCTCAATATTTCGGTAATGTTTATTCCCTTCATCAGGAGCATACTACAATAAAATAACAAAAGCAAAGTCACAAAAAAGGCAATGAATCTAAAAATTGAAACTTACAAACAGAGCTGCTAAAAAACGCCAAGCGACAAAGAATTCAGAAGTGTGTGCGTGAATTCTTTGTCGCTTGGTACTTATCTTTCAAATATTCTTTCTACCATTTTTGTGGTTCAATTAAACAACAAATTGGAATTTATGAGCTATATTTCAGAACGGTAATTATTAACGTTTTCGTACAACCTTGGTCAGTGAAATATATTCGACTCTATGCACAAATAAACATTTGTTTTTATATGGTCGCTATAAACATAATAACTAACAACTAGAACTTCTTTAAGGATCTGTAAAAATACGTCTAATATTTTTTTATGTGTGTATCTTTGTCGAAACCTTAACAATTCTGTTCAAGGATTAGGGAAAACGCCTAGGAGACCTAGCCAAAAGTTAACTTCTTATGAAATATAATTTTCATAAGTTGCTGTGCATATTACTGAAATTTTGAATATTGGTTCTGAAATTAATAGCTTTAATACATTTTTGTATATCTATGAGTTCGCATATTATTCTTTATTATAATCATTTTCTTTTTTTTTTAAATAGTTGTGTTTTTAAAATCAAAGCAATGACTTAAACCTCTGTAATGCTTCATTACAGTGATCATTGTCTCAAAATCATAAAATAGAACAATGCAATAGAATTGAACACATTAATAGAAAGCACAGAAGTTTGATTATCCAATTTTAGAAAATGAATGAATAATTAACCTAACGGATAAAGACATTTGTCAGAATGTGAAACACTATTTAAGTCTAGGTCTAAGTTTTCAATTGATTATAACAACATACCTGTTGATGATCTTATTTGTAGTATATAACATATTCGAAATTATGAGGAAAACTGGGAACTTAACTTCGGCTATAAATTTTAATAGAGACGCGATGTGGAATCTCTTGTCGAGTTGTTCCCATTAGATACACACCTTTGAGATAATAGCTTGCAAGCAAATTATATAAGCATTAATTTTCCATAACAGATAAGGAAGACGATATGCAAATTCAATGGTGCTTGAGTTTCAACCCTTACAGGCGGCGCATAGAATGTCTAACGTATGAATAATACAAGGTGTTGCCGTTAGCAAATTGAATAAACGCTGGGTAGATAAATTATTAAATTTGTCATTTACATACAGTGCAATTATTATAATGCACAAATTTGATTGTAGTGTCATAAGAATGTCCGAATCTCACCTAACGCACTGGTAATAAAATTAGGTGAATATAATTTGTTAGTTGGAAAAGGAAAATTATTTTTCCCTGATATATGAATATACATGGCAACGGATAGAAACTTTTAACGATTCCCACGAAAGACAAATTCTCTCAATCCACACCAACTGGAAGAAATAATGTCCTTACCTTCGTTTCTACCCAAAACATTTAATCCTCCCAACCGCCGACCGACCCTAGCCCTAGCGAGTGTAGCGAGTTAGAACTAATATACCTCCGATGAGTTCCAAATTCAAGGAGGCCCATATGCAGAGGGAGGGGAGAGGCAAATGGACTTCTACCATCTTTTGTTTTTGCCAGTCAATCAATGTAATGTAATGTAATGTAATGAGGTGGGGTCTGGCCCAAAATGGCTCCTTGCACTGCGATCACGTTGATCTATTGTGCTTCCCCTTGTTTTTATTCCTCCTTCAATGGGAGTGTTAATAGGTCCTCTTCACTCAGCGTATATGCATGTAGTATTCTGTAGCCCAGTGCCAGCCACAATTAGTGATCAAGTGTTGCATTGACTCCTCTTCTTCACTGCATAATCTGCAAGTGTCCGTGTTGGATAAGCCCATTTTCTGTAGGTGCTTCTTGCAGATATAGTGGTCTGTGAGTGCCCCTGTCAGTGTCTTTAAGCTGCTCCTGTCCAGTTTTAGGGCCAGGTCTGCCCTCCTAGCATCGAAGCTCAGAAACTTTTTAGAATGTTCCAGCCCACTGGTGTCATTCCAGTGTTTTGTTGTGATGGATGCTGTCCATTTCTTTATCTCCCCTTTAAGGAGACCTTTGTCAAACCCAAAAGATGGGGCAGGTCCAGTAAAGTTTCTCTCAGCCCCTTTTTTGCGTAGATGCCATCTCATTTCCTCCGTGCCCCTCATGTCCTGGTACCCAGACCAAAGTGATCTGGTTCTGAGTCGCCAGGTCGTTAAGCATGTTGTGACATTCCAATAATATTTTGGACTTAATTGTACAACTGCTTAAAGTTATTGACCTATGTGTTCTAGGCCGCACTATTCCTGCCCCCACTCCTTGGAGCGTTTTGGATCCATCTGTGTACCACTTTTGCGATCCATCCCGTAACCATCTTGGGTTTGCGCACCACTCGTCCCTTGTCGGGAAGACGATCCAGTACTTTCTATCGAAGCAATACATGGGATCCATTTGGTCGCTTGCTTGAGACATACTAAGTATGTCTTCGATTCCCCTTCAGGATTGTAAGATGACCAGTAAGGTTACCTGCCTTAAGCTTTTCCCTTCTGTAGATGGAGATTGCATGCGTAGCTGCCTCCTCTTGCACAGCCACATTTTGCGGTATCAGGTTCAGAAGAGGTTCCATGCTCGTCGTTGGGGTTGATTTCATAGCCCCTGTGGTGCATAGTCACGCAAGTCTCTGCACCCTGTATAGCCTCGATATGGCTGTTTTCTGTTTGGTTTTACCCCACCATACCAGAGCGCCGTACAGTATTGTCCAAGATAATTCCCAGATACTTCACCTTATCGCTAGGGACGACTTCGATGCCGTTTACTTTTAAGGTGGGGATATCTATCACCCTTTTTCCTAGTGAATGGTACAATGGTTGTCTTCTCTGGGTTCAATCAAAGAAACTAAAGGAATTGCAAACGTAGAATTCATCATTGCACAGAGTATACATGCCTTATTAAACAGATTTAAAAATTACGTACTTAATTAGGCTTATAAATTATTAAAATGTACCAAGAACTACAACACCAAAGGTCTGTCGAAAACCTCATCACTAGTCTGGGCAAACAGCTACATATACACAGAACTACTAGCATACAGCGTACTAACTAGAGTGGGGAGTCGGCCATGCTGTCGTAACTTATTTCGTAATTGTAAGCTGTTACTGCTGTTTGCCCACACTATTCATTATGTAGCCATTGGTAAGGACCATATCGGTAGATTCCCCAGTATACAATTGCTTATTAGTTCCAGGATACATGCTTCACTGGCAACGAGGTTGATAAAATACGATTCGAAAATGCTGGCTTCGTTGCCAGCAAAGCACGTGCCGCTAAATTAATACACAATTGCGTGTCTACGTTTTCCTTTCGTATGAAAAGAGAACAGAAAACATAGATCGAAAAGAATTTTTCTAGTAATATTTCCTCTATTTTTACTATCCAAGAATGATAGATGTTACTGATCTTTTACCTCGGCAAATTTTTTTTTTTCAAAGACAAATTGGCGATCTACGAAACTGGAGATAAGAATCACGTTATGCATTTTACCGCATGGTTTATGAAGAGCGATTTCCATAATTGTTGAAATAAGAACATATAATAATCGAAAATGTAAACGACGTTGAAGCCTCAGTTCAATAAATTTCAAATAATTTTAGCAAAAAGTACCTCCAGTATTCGTTTTAAAATTCCTAACGTGTCATGATACTACCACCAGCATGCTTGTCTGTGGAAAACTCCGCTAAAGATGACAGTCTAGTTCTCGGAATGTACATTTACCTTTCAAAATAAAGGTGTGTTATATAAGGGTATTATTTATTGTATTTTATTTACACTAGATATTCATAAACACAAATAGTAACAAGACTCTGCAGCAAGAGGAGTGTCGTACCCTTTTATTTATTTATATAATGGATTCTAAGTCATTCGAATTTGTGGAAGTCTGAATAACAAATGTTTGATGAGCCGAATTACTTCAATTTGGTAGTCATCAATTTCAATTGAGCAACCTGAAGGAAGCACTTTCGCCATACAACTCTTAGTGAGCGTTTATCCTCTGCAAAAGTAATATAATAAAATACGACATGTTCGTTGTAATTTTCCAAGCAAGAGCTACATACATATTCCATAATATACCTACATTTTTCTGAACAATGAAAGTAGTAGTTATCAAACTAAAATAAAAAATTGACGATTCCAATAATCATCCCCAAAAAATATTTAATTACCAAACTAAAAAATGGGTCCATTCCTTTTGGCTCAAGACGTATATCGTACACGCAGAAACTCGAGCGCTATGAAACACTGCTGGACGATCTTTTGGTAATGCCAGTGGATTTTGGTATCACCATTCTCATTAAATGTCTATCTTAGGCAATTATTAAGGATACCGGTAAACTGCTCGAAAAACAAATTAAAAAACTAGACGCCACATGTGACAATAAACTTTCAAAGCGATTGTCTCCTGAGAAATGCCCCAGGATTCATAACATTCTGAAATTACACCAAAGATTTTAAATGTATCTTCTCATGATAAACTACATTGCTATAAAAACTTCTGTGAGGTGTTAAACGTCCTAATTTAGAAAGTACATTGCTTTCGCTAAGCTATATTTTGCGAATTTGAAAATATAATCGCGTTATAAAACAGGTTTTACGGAAAAGGTATTAAAACGGAGCGCCGAAGCTTATTGCTTGCTGAGAATGCAACCATTAATGTGTAACAAATGCAGCAATCGGATCGGAACGGATTTGGCCTTTTACAGCAGCTTTTGAATTACAAACCCCTGGTCACGTTATACGCCAACAGAATTAAATATTCGTGCGAATCGAACAGGAACAGCTAGTTCGTCGGTATTGGCAAACTCATTCGCATTTAATTAATATTACACATTAAATTAATATTTTATGCGTTACCGGTGATTTAATATTAATTCAAATTTATCATGGATGAACCCGTCTATATACAGTTTAAAATCTATTAGTTATGTACAGATGTTGCAGGCCGCACCGCCGCGTGCCGCCATTGTTTTGAAACGTTATAAATTATGGACACCGGCGGAAAAAATTACCACCAAAGTGCATAAATCACGGATCGGGTGGCGCTGGTCGTGTTGGGAACAATTTTCACGAAGCATTGTACGTTGCGCGTGAGAATGAATGGCGCAAACGGATCGTCCATTGGTAAAATCTACAAATCGAGACGAGAAACAAAATGTTTCTCGCTTTATCTGGAATTTTACCTAAAGCTCACACTATCTCCGTTGCCTTGCAGATATAAACAATTACTGTATACAAGGTTCCTCTGATCTTAGTCCCCAAAAGGAGATGCAATTTTTTATATTGACTTGTGGAGCGGCATCTATCAGAAGCCGTCAACCATAGAACATATGGTACTTGACCGATAGTTAAAAGTTCAATGATGCTTAACATCGTGGAATAAGGGACTACGCTACAGGTTTCAGAAACGCCAGATCCAATTACTTACCAACATTCATTCCACTATAGAGAAATGGATTAATAAAAGATGTTGCCAAATCCAAGCTGAAATGTAGTGAAGAGATATTTAAATAAAACCTACTAACTCTAATTAGGATTAACACATTAGGATACCAGCGGCATAAACATTATTAATAGTATCGACTTTATTAAATGTTCTTAGTCTCAATAAAAGAAACAGTGAACTATACGTTCTAATGTCTGAATGTACTGTAGTGTCCTCAGTCCCGAATTTTTGAACTCATTAAGTATGTAATCAGAAGTTAAATTTATAGAATTTGAAAAACAAACTTCTATTTACTATTTACTTTCCTTTGCATCCCTACATTGGATTCCTATTTGAAATTTTACGCGTTAGAATTTTGAATTTCCTACTAGATTCCGTCTTCACATTTTCTGCCCTTGACAAATCTGAACAGAATGTTTTTTATACCTATTAAGCAACTAAATAAATATTTCCAATAACAATGTCATTTATTAATTTTTGTAACATACGAACTTAACAAAAAGAATAATCAACACAAGCATGTCATTTTGAAACCTCTAAACAAGAATGTTTCGACACAAGTCATCGATTGCTGACGATCCTTGCGGAAAACTGCACGACTGCTGTAAAAAACATAATCAACAAAATTACATAAATATACTCATAGTAAAAAATAGACTAACTAATGAAATTATTAGAGGAACTAGCTATTTTTATAATCGTATTAATATGTTTATCTATAAGTAAAATTTACAAAAAATAGATGCAGTAAAGTTCCAATTTCTGGCTCGGAAATTCAATTTTAGTTTCAAATTTAATATTTACATTTCTCTATATTTAACACAACAGATATTTTTCTTTCCCTTAAGTAAAGAATATAAAGAAAAATTCTTAAACAATAATGTCATTTTAAACATTCGCCTTACATGTTATTACTTGCATACTTATATATTCAACAAAGTGCACTGCGAATGCTTAAAAACTGGTAAATCGCCGGAAAGGTAACATCCAGCTTCGCTACGCGAAATACATAGACAGTCTATGGAAGCGAGAAATGCGCTATCAGCAACGGTTCCAGTGCAATGATGTGTAGGCTACACCTCTTTGCGCTCTCGCCGCTTCCGCCTTCATCCCAGTATAACGTTGTTGTGTCTGTATGTTTCGTCTTGTTTAACTAAAACTTAGATAAAATTGACAGTCTTCTTAATCGTGGATAAATCAACCGATGAAAGCTATGAAGCATACAGAAAACTTACAAGTTACAGACGTTTTATCTATGACAATGCTGAAATCATACAAGATTCTTTTCTTATAGCCTGTAAATTTAAGGATTTCTTTGTTTTTTCTTGTGCTCCTACTACTTTTTAGATACCTCTTGTTTTTGTATTCCCGACTTTGCTTTTCTTGGTTAGCCCCAAAACTATTCTTTGTCCAACACGATTAATACATTTTAAAATACATACATTCTTAGGACTGTATATATTTATCTCTTCTGTTTCGTAAAAAAAAGGTGGAAATATAGACGTGTTAAGTTAGAACCCCCTAGAAACTGTTGCTAGCATAATAAATACTAACAGCAACAGTTTTAGGAGGTCTTAAACTGAAATAATGTGTATGATAGGAGTTACTCCTATGTGGCTTTTATTTTACCATTCTAGCACATTAAAGTTACAAGCCTCAGCCGCAGTGAAAAATATAATAGGAAATATCAGATCTCCTATATCTACTATCAGTTCGCATAATCTTTAACAAGAGGAACGACAAGGTTGTGAATAACAGATTTTGATGGACTACCAGCTTTTGTAGCCATTCGCCCTAGTTTTCGAGAAAATTGTCTTTTCTGCCGTACTTTGTATACTGTTCATGTTAATAATTTTCTAACAAAGCGAGGGTGGCGCATTCGGAAAGATCCACCCTTGCTGCGCTAGCGGTACGTGCTCAAATCTTGCCATTGCAATTATTGGACTTCATTTCATTCAAAATTGTTTAAAAATAATATTTTTCGCCATGGTAATAATATCGTATAAAATTAATCGGAACCAAATGTGCCTCATAATATATAATTAAATCGTTTTATTCGCCATCAGTTTCCTCGTTCTCTACGCTTATACAAGATTTCGGATGATACCCGTCATAAAAAGATCGATTAATTTTAATGATAAAATTACCATGGCGAAAAAATTATTTTTTAACAATTTTGCATGAAATGAAATATATTTAATATTCGTATGCCATGAGATTGAAAAACAAAACGTCCAATAATTGCAATGGCAGGATTTGAGCAAGTACCGCCAGCGCAGTAAGGATGGATCTTACTCACTGCACCACATTCGCTTTGTTAGAAAATTATTAACATTAACAGTATACAAAGTACGGCAGAAAAGACTTTTCCAATTTTCTCGAGAAGTACGACGAATGGCTACAAAAGCTGGTAGCCAGGTACTGTGGGAGGTCCTTCTATAACATATTCGAGACCCATCAAAATCGGTTATTCACAACCTTGAAGTTCCCCTTGTAAGACCTTTTGAGTTCGGTATTATTCAGTTTACGTATGTACATGATTTAATTGTAGTAATATCACCTTCACTTTCTTTACCAATGCTGCCTTAGCATTGTTAACTACCCGTTAGATAAATATATTAGTTCCAAGATTGTCTAACAATACTCTATGTTAGTGTCGATATGTGTATATACGTTGTATACTAAATTTTAAGCGTATTCTTAACATCCGCATTTATTGAAACGAAGTTGTTTTAATCAAGTCTTCAGCAAATGTGTTGGCATATTGATAGCTCACAATCGTGCAAGTATAATGTTAGTTTATTTGAAGGATCTGTGAACATTACCGGCCCAAAGTTCATCGAACTAATTTGTACAGCAAAATGTTAGCTAGAGAACTTCAAATCTCAAATAGTAAAGTATTTAAAATATGTACGCATAGTAGGTATGCAAGTACATACAAGTATTGAGAGTCGTATATATCCTACATAGACGTTCACCACTAGGAATTGCTAGCGAACTTTCAATTGTTAGAAGAAACAGCGGCACTATCCGCAGCAAAGGACGTATATATCGCGCGTATCGTTTATTGCTTTTAATTTACTTCAACTTTACACGAACCCACGTACCACGATAAAATGCAACCTCATTAAAGGAGAAAAGCAATTAAAAGTTTTCAAACGAAAGCAGAAATAATCTAAACGCACCGAAACGAGCTGAATACAAAAAAAAGATGAGATCAAAAGATGTATTATCGGTGTATACAAAAACAGAATATTAACGAATGTTAACGATTCAAAGATAAAAATTGCGGTTGTAATAACAAGGAAAATTCCGTTACATTGTTGTTGTTCAAGTATATATAGTAGCACATATATATTATAAGTTTATAAGGTTAAAAGTATGTGAATTTACATGTTGTTGTTAGTTTTCGTAGATATTTTTCTTTTATTAACATACTACTTTCAGCGCCATCTATGGTTTAGTAGTAAAGTTTTAATTACTTATAATTTCGCTTGGCTGCATGATGTTAAAAAAGTTGCTAACCCACATTTAGGCCGAAATTGGTGAAAACCTGGAGTAAATGGATTGAATCGAGACCGGGACCATGCTATATCGGTTTTTCGTCTCCAAAAACTCGCAGATACTAAATTGTAACAAAATCTTGAGAGCAATTTTCGATAACATATTTTATGTACCGCAGAAATAGGTGAAAGCGGGACCGTTTCGAGAAACCAATTCTATATATATATATATACAACGTGTCCCAGATAACATTTCCAACATGGGGATCTCGCTTATTGTAAAAGATACAAGTTTGGTTAAATTAGACAAATTGTTCCTAAGGACTAATGAAATTATACAATCTTCTTCAATTTTCAAATTTCCATGTATTTTAGGATTTATGGTGAAAAAACGAAAGATGTCAAATTTGTTTTTCTTGTAATAACTTTTTCACATTTTCTTAAGATACTTTTTATGTAGAATTTAAATATCGACTTGAATTTTTTTTTGCACTAACTAACGAATGTTATTAGTTTTATTTTTATTAGTCTAACGAAAAGTAGGCCGTGAAACATGAAAACAGTAGTCTAATGTCACTTAGAAATTATTGTTTCCAGAATATTTGTGTATCAGCAATAGCTTCATTTAGTAATACTGAAAAATTTGATATGTTGAGTTGTTCTTTATAAAAACTTCATAAAAACAGTGTAGAAACTGAACGGATGTACTCGAGACTCTATCCTGAAAGAAGGCAGCCCAGTACATATAGAAATTTGGTAGTTAATTTTAAATAATATGGTTCGTTTTCCAAACCTAACAGAAATCCGCAATTAGTGAATGACAATGTAGCATTAACTGTATTACAATCTGTTATTGAAAGTCCTTCAACATCTGTTAGAGAAATTGAGCTCAATACTGGTATTTTGAAAAGTACAACACAAAGAATTTTAAAGCGACCGGTAGTTAGAGATGGAGATCAGGAGAGAAGAGTATAATTTTGCCAATGATATGTTAATCAATGTGAAAATAATAATAATTTTCCTGCTACGATTTTTTGGTCTGACGAAAGCATATTTACAAATAACGGTCTTTTTAATAGACATAATGTTCACTTTTGGGACTGAGAGAATCCTCACGTTCTAAAGGAACATCGACATCAAGTGCGATTTGGTTTCAATGTCTGGTGTGGTATTTCAGGCACTAAACTTATTGGGCCCATATTTTTTAACGAAACACTAAATAGTGCAAGGTATTTGAATTTACTACAAACTGATTTGGAAAATAGACTTGATGATTTACCATTGATTGAAAATATTAACATCAGCTTCCAACAAGATGGCGCTGCACCCCACAATTCAAACATAATCACCGAATACCTTAATAATCGTTTTCCAACTTTGTGGATTGGAAATCGAGGACCGATTTTATGACCACCTAGATCTCCAGACTTAACGTCTTTGGATTTTTTGTTTGGGGCCTACGTAAAAGATCTGGTGTACGTGAAAACATTTAATAATGCCGAAGATCTGCGTGAAGCTGTTCTTGCAGCATTCGGTAGCATTACATGCCAAAAGCTAGGTAATGCGATTACGACGACAATACGCAAGGCATAATTATGTTTAGAGCGGAACAGAATGACATGAGACAAAATGAACGGACAACACAATTTTATTAACTGCAAAGAAAGGTAATCAGATCCACTAGCGTTACTCTTAAGCTCACCAATACACTTGCCCACAGTAGAAATATCAACAGTAACAAAAGAAAAGGATGGAATGTTATCTTCAAATTTGGAACTGGAGTAATAATCTTTAAGCTCTGAAGAAACAGGCTGCGCAGCAGGCAAAGAATCCATAAAAGAATTATTAATTGAGTTGGCGTCATTTAAGTGTTCAGGAATTCTTACGTTACTTTGTTTCTTAACATTCAATGCTTTCAATTCCCTCCACTTGGACTTTTGAGTACAGGATTTAAATTTAAGTTCAAAATAAGCTCTTTTTCACATTTAAAAGATTTAGTAGTTAGATTGCGTAGCATTTTATAGTATTCAAAGTGAGCAGGCAGTTTTGTTCGAACATATCGTTTCTCGGCCCTGTTCCTTAGATCCATCATGAACCTGATGTTGTCCGTTAACCAAGGTGTAAATTTACCGAACGGCCGTCTTGTTACTAAAGGTGTATGCCTATCAAACAATGACAGTAGGGATTCAGTTAAATATGAAACTTTATTATTAACATCGTTCAATTGATAAACTAAATCTAAATTTATAGCTTGCAGTTCTTCATAAAATAAATGCTCATCGAAATTTCTGAATGAGCGAAGTTACAAAATTTGATTGCGTAGTAAGTTTTGGAATATTGAGTTGACAGTAAGTTAACTTATGATCAGAGAAATCAACACTGTAGACAGAAACGTCTCGAATCTCAACTTCATTCGATGTTGCAATAACATCAAGTAAGGTGGCGCCAGTATTAGTTATATGGGTAGGTTCAGTTATAATTTGTTTCAATCCTAATGTGTCAAGCAAGTTCTGAAAGTATAAAGCGTTAGGAGCAGTGGTCTTAAGCAAAACTATATTTACATCGCCCATGAACACAGGCAAATCGTGACAAATAGAACACCGCAGACAGGAATGTTCAAGCTCATCAACAAAATATTTATAGTTTACATCAGGTGGCTTATAGAAGATCCCAATAGCAAGAGAACAATTGGGCAACTTCAACGACAGCCACAGCTGCTCAATATCATAATTGCATTCTATTACGGAATACTTCAGAGACGAACGAATATAAAAACAGACACCATCTCCACGCCCAACACGATCCACACGAATTAAGCTACAGTTAGACATATTTATGAAATCATCTCGTATATCAGCAGTAAGCCATGCTTCACCAACACCAAATATATCATAATTATTATGTATAATAATAATAATAATAATAATAATAATCTTTATTGTCCAACAGACAGAATCCATTTACAGGACAAAACAATATAGACATTACAGTACAGTGCAAAAGTTAATATTATCTAATTGTAAGTTATGAGAATAAGCTATTTATTAATCAGTGTAAATTAAAAAGGAAAAACAAAGAAACTAAATATAGACATTGAATATAATGTATCTATTGTAACATTACAATATAAATATATAATAAAAAATAAAAATAGAAGAGGCATGACGGCAAGAATGAAATTATTTCTGAAAAGGGTCATGAATGTGAGCATTGGCATTTCTGGTCATATGTTTTGTTGGTGCTTTAAACAAAATATTTGTATAAGATAATCACAAAAATAATCATATTTAGCCATTAACGACCTAATATTAAGATGAGCCATTCTAAGAGACATGACAATTAAGTATTCCAAAAACAAAATAAATAGAGAGAAATAAAGAAATATGATAATAATAATAATAATAATAATAATAATGTCTTTATTGCATCAACTATTACAAAGTATAGATACATATACACACGAGAGAGTGAAGGTCGCAATCTCAAGGCGAAGTTCAGCTAATGCTGCTTTGCAACTCAACCTTGATATATTAGAATACATATATGCACACCCAAATATAATGAATATACATATACACATATACACACATACACTGCCTAAATATAAAAGATTTCTGATGATGCAAATAGAGGCAAAATAAAAAAAAAAGAAAAGAAAAGAAAAGCACTACTACTAATTCATACCAATTCAAGCTACAAAATATTTAACAGTTTTTAAAGAAAAGTAAATAGCATTCCTGTCTAAAAAGTGTAAACCAAAATGAGGAACTACTTGCGTGCACCAGAACCCCGCCCATCTCCCAGATATTCCCTCAAACTGCTACTAAATGAGGTACTACACGAAACTTCAATAGGTAAACTGTTGTACAATGTATAGATTTGAAATGAGAAGGATCTTTCATAAAGTGCCGTTTTATGTTGTGGTGGAGAAATTTTGCCCCGAAATCTTGTATTGAGATTATGTACATCTGTCCTAAATGTGATCTTTTGATACAGATACGGCGGAGACCTCAAAGATAGTATTTTATGATATAAGCCCAGGCAGCGAAATTCCCGTCTATCATGCATATTGAGCCATCGGGCACAGTCCAATTTATGGGAAATATGGTCAAATTTACGTATGCCATAAATATACCTCAAACATGAATTTTGCACTTTTTGTATGCGATTTTGAGTAAAAGTATCCAGAGCTGAATGATAAATTGGTACACAGTATGCGAATTGTGAGAGGACAAAAGCTTCGCATAATTTTTTTAATAGTTTCATTAAACACGTGCCTATAAGGAAACAGTTTTTTCAAATTAAGATAAGCATTACGAATATAAAGCGAGATCTGTTTCCGATATCTGTGCGTATTATCTAAAATAAGCCCGAGGCTTTTTACACTTTCGACAAGTGGAATTTTGACATTATTAATATCTATATTAAAAACACAAGAGATGTTGCAACATGTTTTCCTGGGGCCCAAAAGAATTGCTTTTGATTTAACCGGATTTATCGTCAAACAGTGTTCCACAGAAATTCGATGTAGATAGCTTAAATCCTTATTAATGCTGTCAACAGCTAGTCTCCAATCAGTAGGCCGAAAGGAATAATACAATTGTGTATCATCTGCATAAACATGTGTTTTACAGTGTTTAAGTCCATAGAAGAAATGAGAAGTATATATTGTAAACAGGATAGGCCCAACAATAGATCCCTGAGGAACCCCATGGGGAACATCAAGAAGATCCGATGTGCTGTTACCAATTCTAACACACTGTTTACGATTGCCCAAATAATTTTCGAAAAGTGATAAAGATACATTGTTAAGACCAATGTTATGCAAAATAGACAGGAGAACACGATGATTAACTTTATCGAAGGCTTTACTGTAGTCCAATAAAATGAGACAGGAAACCAAGCCCCTGTCCGTCGCCTCCAGAAGATCGTCAGTAAGTTTCAACAGTGCTGTCTCACAGCTGTACCCTGCACGGAAACCCGATTGAATGGGAGGTAGTATATTTGCAGAAGATAGATATTCAGCTAATTGCATTGCAATAATTTTTTCCAATATTTTTGAAAGCACGGGTAGAAGACTTATAGGTCTCAGATCACAAAAATGAACGGGATTCCCGACTTTAGGCAACGGACGAACCACGGCACACTTCCAACAGTCAGGGAATACTCCTTCTAATAAACAGGTGTTAATTATGTGCGTTATATAAGGAGTAATAGTAGGACAACAGTACCGAATCATAACAGCAGAGAGACCGTCACAGCCCGGAGAAGAAGACTTAAGAGATGTTATTATTTTAGAGATTACCAGTTCATCTACAGTACTGAAAGAGAAATGTGGAGGTTGCCTAGAGTTTCTGTAATAAAAAGTCGACCCAATCAGAACTATCGGTATTTAATGGAGCAGATGATTGAATGAAGTAAGTATTAACTGCATCAGGATCATTTAAATACACCGGAATATCACTATCACAGCTTTTAGAAACCCCAAGTGCACGCAGATCATTCCAGATGGCTCCTGAGTTATTAGAACGAGATATGAAATCGAAATATGCTTTTTTGCTCTAGCCTAAAGGTTTTTGTGGTCAAGTTTCTTAAAGTTTTGTATGAAGACCAATCATGTGGATTCCTCGTTCTACGAAATTTGGCCTTGCTCTTATCTCTCAATGACATTAGTAATCTCAAATTGTCAGTGAGCCAAGGAACACGTTTCCTGGTGAACTTACGAAAGAGAAGTGGAGCATGTTTATCGAACAGCGATAAAAGACTAGCAGTAAAGAAATTGATTTTATCATCGATAGTAGGCATGAAAAATAAACGATGCAACGGAAGGGATACCAAATCTGAGTTAAAGTTGTGAAGATTAATTGAACTAAGATTTCTGTACAAATGAAAAGTTGGAGAAGGCCTAGCACAGTCGACACATATGGTAAAGAGAACAAAATCATGATCAGAGAAGCTGCAATTAAATACACTTTTATCACCAATCAGATCATCATCAGTAACAAACAAGAGATCAAGAAGAGTAGCAGTGTACAACGTAGTTCTGGTCGGTTGGTCCACCAACTGCTTAAAACCCAGGGAGTCAAAGAAATCAAGCAAGTAAGTAGTTCGGTAGTCATCGGCCTTCAAGCAGTCTATGTTAAAGTCCCCACAAACCAAAATTCTGTCATATTTAGGCAAGATAGTTGTAATAGTATTCTCAATACAGTAACAATACTAATAACGAAATATAACCATATCTATATACCAATGCAACGCAAAATACAACCGCTTACAAGCAAACCACAGAAAAGTAAACAAAAAAAAAATCCAAAAAGCGTTTAAGAAAAAAAATATTTTTCAAATATAGGTAAATGCAACGAACAACATTTCTGTACCGTTCAAATTTCTAATATTCCATGTTCCTAATCTAAATACTTTTTTCTCCTTATCCTTTCCCCTAAATACCCTAAATACCTTTTTCTACTAAGAAGATGGTATACCAAAAACATGACTATCCACAGTCTATACAGGTGTTGAAAAACTGCTTCCAAGCATTTTGTTATTATATAAACGGAAACAAAGAGGAATCATTGGTTTTATATCAGGAACACATATAATACATTGTCCTAGTGGAAGATGATCAGATGTTTCGCGTTTTCTTGTTTTTAATGACTTACACCAAACAAATGGTTGTTTGCCAAAAAGGTTCAACCTATCAGCAAACCTCTAAACTGCCGGCAGCCACGTGATCAGTAGGGCAGCGACATTTTTGGGCCAACGGGGATTATTTCATTCTTTCCAGGAGAATTGCGTTCTCAAAACGGTGCTATATTTTAATATAGACAATTAGTAGTAAAGATATTAGAAAACAATAATAAAGCTTTCTTTGTCATTGACAGATGTACAGAGGCAGTTGCCGTTCTAAATATCTAATATTAATTTAAAATCATTGAAATTATTAATTATTTCGATAACGTTATGTAAGGAATAGTATATTATAATCTGATTGGTATGGAAGAATTATATGTACATACTGTAGATATCAATAAACTAAAGATGCAGGCATTGTTGTGTCACGGTATACCGTTATGGTAATGTAGATAGGTATAAGGTGACCGTTTGAAATAATATATCAGAACCATTTTTCGTACAGTGTAAATTTGTAATTTGGCACAATGGCAGCGATTAATATAGCTAATGTGTTGGACATGTTATTTCCAGCGCTTCAAGTAGCCAACATCGCAATAATTCCTTTGACGTCTCTGAGTTGCATATTGTCTTGAAAGATATGATTTTAAGTACTCAACAAGAAAACATGTTCTCATTTGACTATGTACCAGGATTCAGGAAACGCAATTTGTTGGAGATGTAGCAGAGGATGAAGAAGACAATGACGAAAATATTGCACGTGTTCCTCCAAAGGGGCAGTATTATTGACTTAGATTCCAAACTTAAAGCTGTAGAACGTTGGAAAAAAAGTAAACCCCAGCGACGATCTATCGATAGTGCGAAAAATAATTTCGAAAAGGTGAAATCGCTACTCGAATTATTGTATATAGATGGGAAGAAAATATTAACAGAGGTCGCAGACATACGGATAAACTACGGTTTATTAGTGAATACGTTCAGAAAAAATTTAAAACAACATTGACGAGGTAAAAATAATTCATGACATGGACTTTTGAAGCTGGGCTTTAGAACCTAAATAACAAATTGGGTACGACGCAGGACATTCGTGGATATGGCATTTCAAGAAAGTACATAATATTATGTCATATAAAATAACATTTATTACTCGCTCTAGACGTACTGATATGGAAGACCTGCGGTTGTCGAGCAATAATTTTAGGGACGTTAAACTCCACATCACTAGTGTCGGCAGAAGCAACGTATGCAGCGCCATTGAAAGACACTCCGGCTGTAAAGGGTCAGAAAATCGTTGATTGAAAAAAATTTGATTTTGTGAGTACCACATGAGAGGTGATATTATAATCCTACAAACTTTCAAAGGTAAAAACGGCTTGTTAATTTAATAGTAGAATTACTTACATTTATGTATGCATAGTGTAGGTAATATTTAAGAGGAGTCATACATTGTCAATATTTTATCCAATGCAACAGTGAAAGCGAGCAATTTTTAATTTTGAAATTTGAAGTAAGTTAGAAAAAGCTGATCATATTCATGTTCTTACGAAACGTAACTTCTTATAAAATGTATTTTAATAAGGTGTAAAACACAATATTAATGACGCACATCTAATCCAGAGTACAGTTGACGTTTCTTTAATTTAACATTCATTTCTAAAATAACAGTAGCAACATTTTTCACAGATTGTGTTATTTAGACTTTGTACCTGGAAAATGCGCGTATATTACGATTTTCGTCAGTTTGCATATTACGCTGAGCTAATTCAAAGCCTTACTTGACTGGTGCCAAATCGTTACAAACCCTTTCAGCGCACGTAATTCCTCAGGAACATAAACGATACTTTATCCTCTAATATTCGCAGTTAGGCAAATACAGGGCAAATGATAGAACTAAGTGTAATGCCAATATATTGAGCTAAGTATTATTTAGGGTAGTTCGCTGCAGATTAATACGTTTGCGTAACTGTGGCTGGAGTTTAAACAGTCGCCACCTGAATTTAATACTAGTTTCATACATATTTCACTCTAATAATGCCATTTGTGTTGCGGATAACACACTGGAACGGGTGGAAGGTGTAGTTCATAAAATAGTATTTTTAAAGAAAAAATAAATAAATACAATAATTTATAATTCATATTTTTAATTATATTGAAATGTATACTTGTGGCGTAGGTAACAATACTATTTGTAGAATACTATAGTGCTTTAATTCAATAACTCATTTCTTGTAAAATATGAGCAAATCGCTGCTACCGTATACTAGAAATGTACACACATTGTGTTAACATTAAAAAAGAGCCTAATTATAATTAATATACTTAAAAATATAAAGAAAACTTTATTTAATCAAGTCATCTTTGGTTACTAGTTGACGCTGTGATTGTAAGTGCAGTCTAGACATCTACACATAGCAGCTCGTTACCCTTATCTTTCGATAAAAACTGGTATTTTACAATTTGTGATCATGTTTTCGAATCCATTTAAAACTTTCACCAAATCATTAAAGTATCAGAGAAGTACTGAACGTATGCCGCTAACAGAATGATTATGACAACGGTCTGAGTCAATAGAAAGCTGGAAGTTATATTTCAATAATAGAAAACTTATAGTAACATACCTTTTCAAAATAATCCCTTGACTTTCAACGCACTTCTTCCATCCCCGCACAAGTGTTAGAGCGAAACAGATCAACACCATCTTAACATTTCATTAATTGGACTGAACCATAATAATCTACAGCGCACAGAAATGGTAGCGGTGCGGGCAATTACTGACTCACCCTCGTACAATCAGACCCATTTGCTGAGTAATCTCTTGCCACTTTAAGGGGCGTTGAGGCGATAAATAAATAGTGTCGATGTGGTAGTATTGGCAATATTATTGAGCATATGAAGGAAAAATTTAATTGCTTACAATTGCTGTCAATATATGTATTACATTGTAATACATATCGCCTTCGCTGACGATGTGATAATATGTGCAGCACACGAAAACCAATTAAAAGACAACCTCAAGGAGTGCGAAAAACAACTCAACAAAAGTGGAATGAAAATAAATACAAATAAGACTAAAGTCATGCTGATAGGAAATACAGAAAAGGAAATAAACATCAAAATAAGAAGATAAGAAATTGGAACAAGTAGATGTATTTAAACATCTGGGAGTGAAAGTACAAAGTAGAGAAGACATAAATCACGAAATAAACGATAGAATAAGTAGCGCCTCACAAATGTACCACACACTGAAAGACACCTTCATTGGGAAGAGACAGCTGAGCAGGAGAACCAAGATAGCAGTATATAAATCAATATATGTACCTATACTTACTTTTCGAGGTGAAAGCTGGGTGTTAACAAAAGCACAGAAAAGTAGAATCCAGGCAGTGGAAATGAAATAACTCAGAAAAGTTAAAGGCATGATAAGGAGAGACAGAATAAGGAACGAAGACATCAGACAGGAGTTGGACATGGAATCAGTGCATACAAGGATCGAAAAACAACAGTTAAAGTGGTTCGGGCACCTAATACGGATGAATCAGATGAGACCAGTGAGAAACATATGGGAAGCAAAAGCGAACAGCAATAGGAAATGAGGCCGGCCAAGAAGAACCTGGAATGACCAAGTGGCTGAGATACTGAAGAAGAAGGGATCCGACTGTACTACGGCAAGAAAACTCGCAAGGAATAAGAAGGAATGGGCAGATTTTGTATATAAATAGATGAAAGTTACCTCCCTTACACCCAATGGGTATAAAAGGGTCTTTGATTATATATAGTACCTGGTGGACCGAGCCTTGCTTGAATAATTTTAAACCAAATAATAACGCTCTTTATTTTAGTTTTGATACTTAATTAATATTGTATATTTCAAGTATACTGTGTGTCTAGCTAAGTTCGCGACAAATGGAAAACTTTTTATTCTTGGGTTTATGAAAAAAGTTATTCTTTATAAAAAGTCCTGCTTCATCCAAAACTTAAATTCAAATTGTCAGATTTTAATATTTGTTAGTCATATACGAGATATGACAAAAATATGAAATTAGTATAAGACTAAAGTACCTTTATTTTCAATAATACTTAAAATGTTATAAGGAATAGTCGTTCAGAATTGGAAATTATACCATTTAAATACAGCATTTACACAAAAGAAAGCATTGAAAATGTTACACAAATGCTGCAACATATCCGCCTTCTCGTTTCATACATGTAACGGTTCTATCACAAAAATGCCTTAAAACCCTTCTAATTGTTTGTGGAGTTATTTTACGGATTTCTTCTCTAATAACACGTTCTAGATGGCCTACATCCGTAAACGGCGCTTGAATATAAACATGTTCTTTTAAATAACCCCACAAGAAAAAATCAAGTGGGGTCAGATCTGGAGACCGAGGTGGCCAACGTATTGTGGAAAAGCGGTGTATAACCCTTTCGTTAAAACAATCTTCAACATATTGCCTTACGTCCAACCTGCTATGACAAGGTGCACCATCCTGTTGAAACCAAATATGTTGGCGTTCCAACAATGGAAGATTGTCGATAAAATTACTAATTTCACTTTGCAAAAAATTTAGATACCGGTCGGCATTCAAAGATTGGTGAGAAAAGAAAGGTCCAATTACATAACTTTTGTAGATTCCGCACCATACATTTGTCTTGAACGCATATTGACTTCGAGTTTTTATTGTAAAATGTGGGTCGGCATCTGTCCACCAACGGCAGTTTTGACTCGATACAGTTCCGTTCGATGTAAATGTACATCATCGGAAAATAAAATTTGTCTCGACACAAAAGGATTATCTGCTAATATTGCCTGAATGTCGGCACAAAACTCCAATCGTCTGTCATTATCACCTGGTCTTAGAGTGTGTACAAATGTAGGGTTGTAGGGATGAAATTTGTTTTTTTAGAATTTTAGCTACCGAATCTTTGCTTATAGTAGTGACATCAACAATGCTCTTTTCCGCAACGAACACCTCGGTTGTTCTATTGCTGATAGCATCACTTCTAGTTCCATTTCGTTATCAGCAACATGGTTTTGGCGTTTGTTGTTAAATCTGTTTTCGACATTTCCGAAAGTCTTAAATTTTCTTAAAAGTTGTCTTACCGTCTTGTGGTGAATATTCTTGTCAGGATGTCGCTGATTAAAAATAGTTGCTGCTTCCCTGAAAGTTTTGTAATTATCGCCCACTATTAAGACGATTTCAATTTTATCTTCTTTACTTAATATTACAGGCATTTCTACTTATTGTATTTTGACAAGCGTAAACGATGATAGTGACAGATTTAGTCAAACATTGTTTATCAGAGTATTCTAGATTAAGATTAAAAATGTGTACATCAAACTGTTGACTTTGTAGTTGAGGAAAGTGTAAGAATTAAAAAAACTAAATGTAAGTGAATGTGATTGAATATTAAAATCTGACAATTTGAATTTAAGTTTTGGATGAAGCAGGACTTTTTATAAAGAATAACTCTTTTTCATAAACCCAAGAATAAAAAAGTTTTCCATTTGTCGCGAACTTAGCTAGACACACAGTATATAGTAGCACATACTAAAAGTTTATAAAAGTAGTATTAAAATTAATATTTACAGTTATATTTAAATACGTAAAAATAAATAAATTCAACCTCAAAATCTTTCTTAATACACATTTTAAGTAATACACATTTTAAGTAAACAGTTTCAATTTTTGCAACACCAACTAATTGTGTATAAGTTTTTTTGTTTTGTTTTTATTATGTGAAGTTAGGAGTTGTTGATAGTTTTCGTAGATATTTTTCTTTTATTAATATACTAGTTTCAGCGCCATCTATGGTTTAGTAGTAAAATTTTAATTAGTTTAGGCCGAAATTGGTGAAAACCTGGACTAAACGGATTGAATCGAGGACCGGGACCATGCTAAATCGGTTTTTCGTCTCCAAAAACTCACAGATACTAAATTGTAACAAAATCTTGAGAGTAATTTTCTATAACAAATTTCATGTACCGCAGAAATAGGTAAAAGCGGGACAAAAAAAAATCCTGGGACCGGGACCATGCTAGATCAATTTTGTGTTCTCGAAAATCCCCAGATAGTAAATTGCATAAAAGTTGCTAAAGTCATTTTCGATAACCAATTTCATGTACCGCAATACCAGAAATGTGTGTAAACCGGCTCAAAATGGATTTTCCCGGGAGCGGTACCATGCTAAATCGATTTCTCGTCCCCGAAAACCCCCAGGTACTAAATTTCATCAAAATCGTTAGAGCCGTCTTCGAGAACCCAATTCTATATATATATATATATATACATGAATTGCTCGTTTAAATATATTAGATAGATATATATAATTTACATCGTAAGTGTGTTCGTCAATATTTATTGTCAACATCTTATTGACAATATCTGTCGTCGTCTGAATCTCCTTAGGACATTAAAATTAAAACATCTTTTATAAAACCCGTCCCTTCGTTCGACTACGACTGCGTTCTGGTTGTCTGGACTATTCGTCTCATGAGGAGATCCAGATGTCGATCTAGCATTTTGGTAGATTTCCTGCCGGTTTTCGAATGGTTGGAATATACTGTCCGTATATTTTCAGTCCATTATTTGGCATTCTGTCTACGTATGCGTTACATGCTCTTTTTTGTCGCTCCCCCATTTTACGACATTTTGCACCTGACAGTCTCTTCTTATTGTCTCATTGTTCTATCTGTCTCTAGGGGAAGGTTTCCTTTGGACCGCCCTCGTTTTCTATTTTTGTATATGCTATTTTGTCTTTTGTTTCATTAGTGTATGTAAGTATAAGCCGTTTTATAAACTTTGACCTTGTTTTTTTGTCTCATATATTTAGTTCTCCATATTGTAGCTTTCAGGCGGCCCGCTATTCGTGTTGTCTTTATAATCTGAATGTGTATTTCCGATTAAAAGCTTTTATCGCTGGTCATGTCCGTAGCGTCGTAATTGTATTTTATCACCTGCTCCGCTGACCTTCCATCTATCTCCGAACTATATCTCACGTGTTCCTTTACTATTTTCATCAATTTTGTTGTCGAATTCTTGAATGCCTTTCAAAAGTCTGCAAAGTACAAATATAGGAGCCATTGTAATGTATTCTATTGGTTTCTCAATGAGCTTACCGTAACATAAAAATTGCACCTACCGTACTTCTGTTTTCTCGGAAGCCTTACTGCTCCTCTGCTACGTCTGCAGAATCTTGCAATCTTCTGTTAGATACGGATGTATATACTTCTGTGGTAGCATTCAATAACTTACTGCCTCTATAGTTCCTCCGGTCACCCGTTTTAAACGTAGGTATGGGCACGCTGCTCTCACTATTTTGCTAAATGACTTGCGCAGTTATTACACACGGCCTTCAGGTTAATATTCAATTTTTCAGATTTTTAATTACTTCTACGCCTTTTTTAGTTGATCGTTTCTTCAAGATT
Source organism: Chrysina gloriosa (assembly GCA_038088585.1). Taxonomy (NCBI): domain Eukaryota; kingdom Metazoa; phylum Arthropoda; class Insecta; order Coleoptera; family Scarabaeidae; genus Chrysina; species Chrysina gloriosa. The sequence goes on from CM076091.1 coordinate 31,515,519, forward strand.
CATACCCGAAGTACATGTACAGCGTCTTTCACTGGAATTGTTGCAAAAGCGTCTAAAATATTCTATCCACATGTGTGTGTTTGGTTCCAAGTACAATGTTGTCGTGTATCCTTGCATTGAGGTTTTCAACGATAATGATTTTTCGCTAATTCGAATTGTATTCAAAAGATTTTGGAGTGTATCATAACACCCTTCTCTTTCTGTTTGTATGTTTTATCTTCCCGCTTGCGACATTTACACATATATTAAATAAATTTTTTCTTTATCCAGATTCAGGCAGATAATCACAATTTTCTGGTTAACATATCGGGAGGTCATTTATACATTTAGTGTATATCAACACTCCTGTGACTACGTCTCTCCTCCATTGTTTTTCCGGTCCGATTGTATGCGACTAGGTAATTACCTTGTGTAGGCATCTTTTTTATTGTGTTTTTCTATTTCATCTATCAACTCTTGTTCCTTCTTGTGCTAGATTCCTATTATTTTAAGTAGTAAATCTCAGTATTGTTTTTCCTTGTCCGCTTCCTCGCTGTAATCGTCATCCTAATGTCAATCCTATTCCGAGACCTATTGCGTATTCTAGGAGCATCGATAAGGATTCTGGTGCAGCTAGGATCTAGCTGTCATCGAGTCCTCGTCTTTATCCGGTTATGAGGTATTAAATTCACCCAACGACTGCCACAGGCGACCACGATTCTACGGCCATATTTTCAGTTTACAGGTTACTACAATTAGTTACTAATTTATCTACAACCTCTTTTATCTGGGCTGTACAGGTGATGCGTCTACATCATTCTTGTCTGCCGTTGGTTGCTACCTTTGATGGAGTCATCGCTCGTCCTTTCCTATTGAAGAAGGAATTACATCGTGTTTTGTACAGATCTATTGTATTAGTTATTCATTCTTTTCTGTGGTCGCTTTTCCCTCCATCGTGAAAAAAATACAAGAAGATGAAATTATGAAACCAAAGATTTTATAGGTAGAACGATAACTAGAAGATATGTTCACCGCAGCAAAGTTGAGAACCAAGTCAATTGCCAAATATCCTATTTTCGTAGCAAGATTTGCAAATATCATTTTGCTATTGCATCACTTTTCAATTATAGACAGGTTGTTTTCCAAATAAGCATGAGTATTACATGATAGTGGAGCTGGATAATAGTAACGTGGTAATTGATAATAAGATAATTTACGTAACATGTATCGATTCAACCAATTACATGTCTCTTGAAATATTGTATAGCAAAATATTGATTAAGTTTCAAAGTAAAATCATAATCTACTGACACAACTACAATTACGTAATCTCCTTATCAAGAGTTTATAAGTAACAGATGAATCTCAGTCCTACCTGCTCAGATTTTTTTATTAGTTACTACTACCGTCTTTTTTCGTGCTTTTCTATTGAATAGCAGTAGCTTGTACTAGTAACACAGAAAAACAAATAACAGGTATGTTAAGAATATATGACTCGATAAAATCTAGAAGGAAGAAAGTAATTTCCTTATCTCTTTTCTGTCAAATATACAGAATTTTCCGCTCAAGTTGTCAGCACTAACGTCACGATTTTACAACTCACGATTATCCGGGCGGTGTTAATCCCGCAGCGTGAAAAATAGAGCCCATCTTTGACCTGACTGTTCAGCTAGACAGTGGGATATGCTAACTATGAGAAGGCTGTGACAAATGGCTTCGAGATCCGCCCTTAACCAGTCAACCGTGGTCCCGGCCAAAATTGTCTCTCGTATTTAACGTATTGGTGCCAGCAAAGTAGCGCACATACATACATATACGGACTATAGAAACCACTACTGCAAAGTTGTATGAAAATGTGTAGCAATTATTTCTTATCTGTATCATAGAAAAACGGAAGTAATTTTCGCTCTGGGCATATATTGCATAAAAAATAGGATGCATTCTTGAAAGCAGTTTTGCAAAAATATCTAATTTTCTATTAACAACAGGCTGATATGGAGCATGAGATTAGTTTCTGCGTAAATATATTGCGTTTTGTTAAATACACCGTGTCCGCCAAATTGTTCGTACCATATGGGAAAACTTCAATCTTTGACTTCCTTAAAAATCTAAATCCTCGAAAAATTTGTGCATGTTCGAAAACCCTAAATGGGCTAATCGAATTGTGCAAGGGATCTTTGGTTTTAAAGAAAGTTGCATTTATGAAAAAATTTGAAATAAAAATTATATTTGACAAAATTTGGATAATATTAGTTAGATATTCAGTAAATACGATCCCAATTACGATATCAGATGAGTTTCTTCAATAGATATCCAAAAGAATGCTCTTTTTTTCAAATTTCAATTTTAATTTTAATTATTTCATATCTAGACATAGTCAATTTGTTCATATATGTTTTAAACAAATTAACCAAACTAGCACAATCTAATATTACAAAAGAAACTTTTAATTTTAAAGGAAATTTCGTCTTGTCATTTTACAGTTTTAGTGGTTTTATTTTATTTTAAGTATCAGCTTGTTTTTCTAATTTACTCACAATAGATGTACCTTAACAATTAATGTGAATAAATACAAAAAATATAATGTTCAACCGAAACAGGAATTGCAGCCGAAACCGAAACCGAAACTTCAGCCTCGGTCTCATGTTAAAATTTCAATTGTAGGTATGCTGAAATGTAGTGTATGTTTCACATGTTACATAGCTCATTTGTGTTAAATGAAATAAAAATAAACAACAATTGCGGTATGTAAGAAAAGTAGATATTTATTTATGAAATATTAACTTACTGATCTTCACGACTACGGGACACGAACTCACCGGAACGAAGCGCGACAACTCACGAACACTGAGTTTCGGCCGATTTCTAGCCGAAACCGAAAGTATGGCCGAAATTAGATTTTTGGCCGAAACCAAATGTTCGGGTGATCACTAAGAAAATATGTATTTTCTGTTAAACGCGCTGGAAAGTTATATCATCATATTTTACACAAACTCGTAGATAGCCATGGATATTTCTCCGATAGTCCAATAAGTGTTTTATGTTTGACAGTTCAAAAATAATTCAGTCGTATTCAATATCATTAGCATGTTCACAATGTGACGTAAATTGAGCGAAAGTGAGAAAATTGAAATTGGAAGGACCATTCCGTTCGAAATTTCGGGAGAATACCATATTATCGCGATTTCAATATAATTCTTGTACCAGCCTGCATTTCTCCACCGTTTTTGTCGTTAACCTTGCCCCCTCCCTCTCTCCCCACGTCTCTACGCTACAGCTAGCCATTATCGTTTCTGCATGTCAACAGGTGTCTCCAAAACAATTCTTTAGCCACTATCTTCAGCGCTTTTGAGGACTCGTTATATGAAAGCAATGAAAATGCATAACTCAGCACATTTTGCTTGATGTAGTTTCAGTTTGTACCGTCTGACTTTGTACCGTGCAAAAGTTTTACCTGAGACTCAGTTCGTACAGTCGCTTATAACATAATTATCAAGTATCATTTTGTACCGCGTTACTCAGCATACCTACGTTTCCTTTTTTTCTGAAGGGGGTACGGTGCACACGGATAACGGTGGTGTACATAGGCAAGGGTGCTGTACACAGAGAAAGTCACGAAAATTCGACGAACACTTGTTTCAGAAGCGTTAGACATCACTGCTAATTCATTCACTTTCAAACGACGATCTTGTAATACCATTTCTTCAATCATTGCAGTTCTTTTAGGGCGTTATCACTTGAGTCATCTTCAAGGGATTCTTGCCTCAAAGGGACACATTTTGCCCACATTTTACAGAGGAATATGAAGGAGATTAATGACCATAAACGCCGTCTAAATGTTGTTTAATGCGATTAGGCATATATCTTTCTTTTCTTAAAAAATAATGATAGAACGGTACTCTGTTTTTATTAGCTGCGACATTTTCGTACACTAGTCACGTTGTCTGACTGGTCACTAAAAACTACTACCATGCAAGCCGTAATACATATAGTGTAGATCTTATGCATGTGCAGCTATAACGCCACGGTGTTTGAAACATGCTTCAACCTGTATAAGCCTGTCAAGCTGAAAATTTATGACCGCATATACGTATTTGGGACGCGATACGAAGTGAGAGATTTAGGTGTCGCGGTACTAAATGAGATTGCGCCAAGTGAGTATATGACTTTTGCTTTGAACAAACTACTTTAGGTATGTTTTTAACCTTTCTATACTCACGCATACGGTCTGTGAGGCCGACTGATATAGTATAGTATACGTATTTCATATTTTGAAGTGAGTATAGGAAGGTTAAACAAACATTGCATTAAATCAGAATTATAATTAGAGTCCAACATTTTCAATAGTTTGTGATGAAACGTGGAATGCATTGCTCATATTCAACCAAAATTAACTGCTTTAACTGAACTTTTATTTTCTCACTTTGCCAGTGAATGTTGTGCATCTCCTATTTATAGAAGTAAACAATGTTGTCGATTTCTTTCGAAGGAAAGGTGAAAAGCCATTGCTTGTGATATGCCTAGGGTTTGTTTCCTTAGAGAAGAGCACATTACGTCATGAAAATATACGCGAAATGTGACGTTTCATTGACTTTCGCTAGTCGGTTGCCATGGTAACGTATACAGAACACCAAATTTGGTTCATTGCGCCGCTGACGTAATGTGCTCTTCTCTAAGAAAACAAACCCTAGATTTCTATCTCTAACGGCAACGTACATGTCAATTTGTATTTAACTGCGAAGAAAAGGGGAACAAATCAAATCGCGCTCCACCAAATCACAACACATATCGGACAAAAAATGGGCGCAAATACAACTTAATCACTACTTTAGAAGGAAATAAACTAACGATATAACGACGATGGTTGAAATAACGAATTTATTTAAAAGAGCAATAGTTTAACGACACTTACAATCCACAACTTTTGCTTGTTGGCTATTTATTTGCTTCAATGCATTTACTTTTTAAATGTTACTTAAGATTTGTTCGACCTAATTGATAAATTTCGTCTTAACGTCTCAACAGTTCCTATTAATTCAAATAGAAAAGTACCGACATATTTATTAGCATAGAAACACGTACTTACATGCTTCAATTTTGAACTATAAGAGAATAACCTAATAAAACTTTAAATAGTAACTACGCTTACTACATTGAAATGAATTGCACGCTTCTGAAAGCTCACATTATTTCATTGTAATAGAGTCATATATCATGAAAATGCAACGGTTTATGGCCAAATTTGTTAATTTAATTTCTTGGACACCTTCCAGGTATAATTTAATTGCAAGGAGGAACTGTGAATCAATAATTTTTGCACAGACAACGCTTCGACTATTGAAACAGAATACTACAGCAAGAAAAAGAACGTTACCATTAAAGACGCGTAGGAGAAATGTCATGTTTACTTTGAAATGGATGACAAAAAATCAGTTGCTTTACACTAATTACACTAGTATGTTATAATTTAAAAATTGGCAACTCCTACACCAGCAGAAGGCGATAACTTACAGGAATGAATATTATGAATGTATGAAAATTGGCAGTTAGATAATAGTACTTGTTCAGGTATAGAAAACGATTTTACTTAAATTAGTTACGCATGAATAAGACCGTAACGCGTGATTTGTCTCTTTACAGCATTTAACATTTTTACAATGTAATAGTTATGGGAAAGTATTACCATTTCTTATAATAAATTACTGAACTTTTAAGGAATTTAAGATATAATTTAGAAATTACAGCTTGTTAAGTTCATAAAATCATAAATTTTAACTGGCATGAATACGTAAGTTACTTACTTTCACCAGAAATTTAATAGCGCACCAAAAGCGACAACCATTACCTGGTAGCAATAAATATTATTAACAGTTAAAAGTCTTTACCTGTTATATAACATGGTTACATGTTGCGGAATGTTACATACTTAACAAAAACCAAGAGTTTATCAATATATTTCACCGAACTAGTGGCTCCATCTGATTAACAACGCTATTATTGACATACCCGGAATACATCATAAGTAACTCGTTTGTTCTTGCAGCGCAATCTATTACACGATTTTCTCTGAAAACTAACTAACTAATTGTAAGTCACGACTTTAGATTTTTCTCAATGAAGAATTATGTAGATATTCTACTTTTTTACGTTTATTCCTTAGTAATAATTACTCTCCGAAGTAACTAGTTTTCAATTACTATTGATATTCTCTATTTATTTATTTATTTATTTATTTACTACAAAATAAAATTGCTGTATCTTCTGAATTATACTCTGAAGTGGTCTATTAAAATTAATTAAATTAAATAGACACATTCCTCTGACTCCAAATTTTTGATAATTTGCCATACTAAACACACTTTCAAACGCAAATTTTGGAAGACGGTATATAAAAACTGTCTTGTTGGAATTTAAAAGAATTCTTTCGTTTAGTGTGAAAATAATTCTTAAATGAGCCATAGACAGCCACATTTATAGGATGATGCTTTTGACTACAGCGTGAAAGGTAGTGAAAATTAGAACATCCTTACATGGTGCGCGACATATAACATCCAACAATAAGTTAGTATTAATTATGAGTAAACCGGTCTCCCTTCATTTGGTTTCTTACGATTAATGCTGTCATCAAGTAGATTGTTGCTGCTGAGAAGGACACTAGCCTGTTGAAGGGAACGTTATTCTTTTTAATCTCTGTCCCTCAACACGTCCCACAGACATAGTTTCAACTTTTTATATGCCTACTTTCGCAGACAGAACTAAAAATAAAATAATATCTGCGTATAATGTATGCTTTCCTGACAAATGATAAATGTCTGATTAAACAACATAGTTATATTGCTATAAGTTCATGCAGTGCTATCTGTTTCCGCATAACCTAATTGAAATATTTTATGAAACATGTCCCTTTTAATATGCATCGCATTGTCAGTCAAGAAACCACAATTTTTTGTTTCTATTATGTTTCTCTTTACCTTTACGTCACCAATGTTGATTAGCATGAATCTAATCGCAGTCAACAATATATTAAACTAATATTTACGTAATGTGTAAATGTGCATTTTGGATGGAAAATATATACATATATAGAATTGCTATGTATTGTTAATTGATAATTACGTCTGCTTAATATTTTTTAGATACGTAAGTGAACTGATCTATAAAACTATGGAAGAGGTGTTCTTAATGTAAATATTCAATACAACATTCACACAGATTATATGAGAAATAACTTGCAATTTTCTGTTATGCAAATTGTAGATTTTATTAGTCTTTACTGCAACATGAATAACCTGATACAGAATCTATTTCTCCTTCTCCTACTACATGCCGTCTCTCTTGAAGGCGGCGATCAATGTGACAAATTTATTGCCATATTGATTTGCTTGAGAAAAATAATGCGACGCGTTTTGCGTCCTCTGCCGTTGATCAGTAATTTGTCTTGCTCATTCGTATTTGGCGATGATGTCTCAGGAAGACGGTGTTATTCTTGACGACGTTAAAGGGTTATTTTTAAGAACAGTTTCATTCTAATCATTTTCACTAATGTTTTGAAAGCATTGGCAACACACAAACATTTCTGTTAAATGGGCTAAAAGAACAAAATTTATATACATATACGATATATGTACTGTAGGTCATTGAAAAATAAAGAAATTTGTATAAGAATCATAATACTTAGACAAAAACGTACAAAAAAATACAAAATTTTGTCTCTAACCTAAAAACCTGAAATTTTCTTACATTGTTATCCCGCCACTTGCATTATAAGCTTATGTAAATTTATTTTGTTCTTTTACCTAATGTATTAAATGTAAGATAGTTTGTAAAGCTGAGCGTTATTCCGCTTTTGACAAACATTGTTCTTTTGTTTAATTAAAGGATATACTGTTCTCTTAAATCTTTGTCGGAAAAGAGATCGCTGTTAAATATTTATTTTAAATTTTCAATGCCCTCCTCCCCCATCTAATTGTGTAACCTGTTATCCTTTCTTTATTATTTAACCTCAAATTCATTTTTATTCAAAAAACGCCAATTTATTTAAACTTACGTGGTGGTTTCATTTCTTTGTCGTTGTGGTTTGCTTTAGTCCCCTTTAAAGCAGTATTCCACGGGGAAAAAAACTAAGTACCCTCTTGATTAGAAATCGCCGGATCTGTTTGAGGCACCATTACGTTCGAATCTGATTCTTGTAGACCACGAAGTAGAAACGCTAAAATCACCCTGCAATACAATTTGACAATCACCTGCTTCTTGAGCGTCGTACTTCTGCCCTTGTGTCACCTTTAGGAGTTATAAGAAGTCGTATTTAGCTATTGTTAAACTAAGTAACGCTCGATGTGAAAAGAAGCACGTTTTCTAAGGTTAGTAGTCGTATTAGTCACCACTGTCTATGGGGATACAACAAAGTTTAATGAAACCAACAAGAAACCGTAGCTATACAAAAACCACACGGTAGTTTAGGTAAGCTTAGCAGAAAGACAATACTAACATATATAACTAGATCTGACCCAAGATTGCAATTGTTACATGTCACACGAAAACCCTCGAATTTTAGCACCGAATAATGCTGAAGTATCTTTTGTGCTGGCTGTATCAGTGGTGCTCTTTTATCTTGCATTTTAATCTATGTGACATGTAGTAATAGTAATACATGATTCTTCTCTGAACTACTGAAGTCTACAAAATAAATTACAGGTAAAACAGAATACGCTATTTTGCGTTATACTTTTTCAGGCTACGTCCATACGAAATCCTATATCCGTTACTTTTTCTTTTCTCTTTTTCCCAATGATGCCCAATTCAAAATCTAAAATTAAATACTACGTGCAATAGCATGGAAAGCAAGAAACATAAAGGTTTAGATCTAGGATTGAGGGAATAACCACAAATATAACCCAATGTAAAGCTCTCAATTTCAACATGTTTTGTTTAGTAAACTACAACAGAATGCAGGAATCAAACGAATTACATCATTCTGTTACAGATAATGTACTTTTATGTTGACGTAATTCGTTCGACTCCTGGTTTCAGTTTATGAATAGCTGTTGAATAAGTGTCAATTTTTGAAATACCTACGTTAGTTTATAACAGATCTTTGGAGTTGTTGTTACTCATAGTCAACAACAATAAACCTGAAAACACTATTCTAATCTTAGCAGTCCTAGAAACAGGAGAAAGAGGAATCCTTTGCTAAAACCCTCTGTAATGGCCTGCCGTTATAGCAACGGCACGCGCCTCCTCACGTAAAAACATCAACGGTGCTCTCTATTGCTGCGGTTAATCGTCTCAGCACCGCGTTCGTTCGTCTGTGGCTTTATTTCGGTAGTTAAACGCACATTTCACGTTTTAATTATGCTTTTAGGAGAGCAAGCAGCAACGAATGCGTGAAGTAATGACATCGACGAATTTCCCAACTTGATAAAGTACTTTTTGTCTGCGCTTATTGTCAGTTTGCTTCACTACTCAACATTAGCCTACCACTTTGTTACTTTAAAATAGAAATTGAGAAAATTTTGAGTTTGGAAAAGGTCCATAAACTTAGTTATAATCGTAACAAATATAGTAATATACTGAATTTAATGATTCAGTATGTGTAAACACAAAAGGGAAAGATTTGGACAATGTAGCCGCGCAGCATATTCGTACACTAGTTTTAACAATTGGTACAAGTATGGACGCTGCATGTGGAAGTATGCAGAATATGACAATTATCTTTTTTAAATGATGATAATTGTTTAATAATAATTAACTAATATATAGAACGGATATTAACTGAATGTAGAAGAGTTTCCTTACTTTATCCGATACATATTGCCTATCTACGTAACATGTCAAGCATATTTTCAGTGAAACAGGAGGATGGCACATAAGGAGAAATATTCTTCCTCGTATTTACAATTACTACAAACAGGGTTGATAAAGAACATGATTTCCTTTTAAAAAATCAAAAATCACCGATTCGAACTGCTCAGCTTTATCACATGGTCAACCTCTGCTGCTTGAACTGTCAGTACAAGGAAGATATTTCTGTACTCACATTTGTTATTTTTCCAATGAACATGAACTGTGCAGTATTTACACCAGTACAATCTTCTCCATTTACCAATTTCAATTTATAAAATTTTGTAAAAGGGTGATCCTACATAATAAGCCCATATTTTAAGACATTATAAACCTTGACGATGGTTGCTCGCAAAATGTGTATTGTAAAATAAACGTTGAAGCCATTAGTCCTTTCAACATAATAGAAGAGAGAGAAATGTTTTGATGTCAACTCCGCTGTGTCGAGTTTTTACACAACAATGTTCTCGATCATTGATAAGCATGTCCCGAAATACTCAGTGTCATCACGTAGATTTCCTATCTGGTATAGCAGAGAATTAATAAGATTGATTAAACTAAAGGAATTCTATCACAAGAAATGGAAGTCTGGGGGCCTTTCAGTGTTCAGAGATGAATTTAGTCAAGGTCGTGCGTTGGTTAAAGCAGAAACACTTACAGCCTATGAAACATATTTGGCGGGCTTAGAAGATGAAATACCCAGGAATCCCAAGGCATTTTAGCGGTTCATTAGACAGAAGAAGGGAAAGTCTAGAATTCCTGTTTGCTTGAGGCTGGATGATGAAGAGCTGACAGATCCTGGTGTGATAGTTGAAGTCTTTGCCAAAACGTTCTCAGATGTGTATCAACCACGATCATTATCACTTTCGTCGACACCTAGTGAGGGTTTGAATTGTTTTAATGTAGAACCCTTTTCAGAGAATGAGACACTAGTAGCCCTTAAGCAACTAAAAGCGGACCACACTTCAGGTCACGATGACCTTCCAAATTTCCTTATTCAAAATTGATTGCATCTATTTTATGTAATCCCTTATGTACGATTTTCAACATCGCACTTCGCACTTCGCACTTCCACATTTCCAGACATCTGGAAGATAAGTAGGATCACACCTATTTTTAAAAAGGGAAGCAAGTATGAAGTCAGTAACTACAGGCCTATCAGCATTTTATCCAGTTGTTCAAAGATTTTCGAACAATTACTTTACAACAGGATTTATAACTGTGTACGGTGTTATATTTCCACACAACAACACGGTTTCATGTCGGGTAGATCAACCTTGACAAATCTGGCCGAAGTAACGCAGTATATCAGTTCCTGTATTAACTCACGGGGTCAGGTCGATGTTTTATATACAGACTTCGCAAAGGCTTTTGATAGCTTGGACCATAACATATTACTGTCCAAATTGAGCTCATTTGGCTTTACTTCAACTGTAATAAACTTAATGGCTTTCATATCTCAACAACAGAACGTGTTACGTTTATTATAATGGCTTCTACTCCTCTACCTTTACCGCTTCCTCCGGAATTCCACAGGGGTCAAATCTTGGGCCACTTCTGTTTAATGTTTACATAAATGATCTCCTATCCTTGCTTAGATGTCGCGTCCTTGCTTATACAGATGACTTAAAGATTTTTAGTAAGATATCCTCGTCTTCTGATAGTGAAGCTCTACAAAGAGACCTAGATACTATTTACGCCTGGTGCAACAACAATAACATTAACATTAGCTTAAATAAGTGCGCGGTTGTCACTTACACAACCAAGAAAGATCCAATAATATATTGCTATTCTTTAGACCATTTTGACATCCCCAGGCAGACACAGATCAAGGATCTAGGAGTCTTATTTGATCATCGACTGCAGTTTACCAATCATATAACTGCTATCTGCAGCTCTGCTTCGCGTACACTAAATTTTGTAATACGATCTTGCAGAAAATTTGTTAATGTTGCGACATTAAAGAAGCTTTACTCCACATTAGTTCGGCCCAAGTTGGAATATGCCTCAATTATTTGGTATCCCCACTATGTCTACCAGACTATATTTATAGAGAAGGTACAGAGAAGATTCCTAAAATACTTAACGTACAGATCAACAGGTAACTATCCGGTCAGGGGTATCGATTATACTGAATTATGGTCAGAACATCAATTCACATCACTTTCGGATCGTAGAGTAATTACTAGTGCAAACTTCATAATCAAGCTAGTAAACAATAACATCGATGCTCCGAATTTACTCTCTGCCGTAAACATTATTGTACCTAAATATGGGACTAGATCTAACGATACGTTTTTAGTGGCCAGAGCCAGAACAAATGTCTTCGTTAAAGCACCTATCAACCACATGGCCAGGAACGCAAATAGAATTGTGCGGGATCCTTTTTGTACCTCTGCAATAACCGAGTTCACCTAACCCTTTCCACACCCTGTATCCTCTTCACCTAATCAGTTGTTAATTACTGCGTCTTAAGTTTATTACCTTTTATAGTATATTGTATAATTGTTGTAAGCACTGCACTATATTATATTGTTAATATTGTCCTCTTAATGGAAATTTCTGTTGGACAATAAAGATATGTTATTATTATTATTATTATTATAAATAAAAAATATAATTGCTAACTGATTTTACTTCAGTTTACCATTCTCGTATAGTCATCCTAGATTTAGAACTGCCTAATCAGTTATTCTAAATATCGTCTACGAGACATAGTAATACTACTTCTAATCAGCAGCGGAGAAATTACGCTTCCATCGTTGGTTTCTTCATAAAATATGCATCGTAAGATAATTATACACTCTCCTCTCGACTCCATAAAATGAAATATCGAATGGCTCAAAAACAATTTACATTAGTTCATGAAGAAAATATATCCAATATGTTTTATACATTTAGGTATGTATGTATCTATACTTGCATATATACTTACATATACATTCATAAGCAATAGCAAAGCATATTGACATTGTACTTTAGATTAATTCGTTTTACGTGGGAAAGGGAGACAGTTTCGGAGGGCGAAAGGAGAGGAGCCAAATATCGAAATCATATGTAACAGCACGTAATAGCTTCAAATGTATTAAAGTTCTCAATAAAATATACGGAAACTTAAAGTGCAGACTGAATTAAATTAAATTATTGTTTGAAATTGGATTTGAGTAATGTTCTTTATATCTGGTAATCTTTAATACCAAAGTTTCATATTGAAACTTTGATATGCGATTACCTAATCACAGTAAGTGGAGATTAAATTAGAAACTTTCATCAAAATTGCGTTCTTTTATTTGTAACAAAATGGGTGAAAATACAGATGAAATTAGAGGCGACTTATTATTATCATCTGATTTTTAATAAGAACATAGTTGTTTTACGTCATTTTTAGCCCTTATCCGGCAGATACAAATAAAACTAATATATCCGACATACATGGTATTTTTGAGTGCGCTTCGTGTGTTTGTCTTGTTAAAAAGGCACCGCGACGCGCAAATTCTCGCGCAAAACTTCTTTTCAACACCAGACAACGTTAACAGAAGAAAGTGCTGAATAAAAATTATACCAACAATTATATGAAACTAACCTGAAATTGACTTCAATGAGCGAAACGTCATTCCATCTCTGATAAAGCATCAGGATCACAGGGCCCGTACATATGCCAGACTGAAAAGGCTGATAAATGGCTAATGCATTCAAAGTGCATAATTGGGAAGGTAGGAGCGAAATAAGTACGGTATCTTAGGAAAATGTTATTCTTGTGTTCTGCGCTATATTAGCTATTTGATCAAGACGTTATTAAAAAATTCACGATTCTTTATAAAACTATTATACAACTTCCATATTTCCTCTGGAATGTACCACAAAACCAAGGTATTTTTAAATAACTAACTTATTTTACTGTACAACCATTCAAAGTGATACTCAAATGGTCTTCTCCTTTACTTATCATCATAACTTCAGTTTTATTCGTATTAATGCTCATCCTGTTTCCTGTGAAGACCCTATGCTATGTACTTAGGTTGTTTTGGAGATTCTCTGCACTATTCGCAACAATTACCAAGTTTCGCAGTTCATATCTACACTCCCTCTACATATCATCCATCAGGCCAACAAACAGCAGTGAGCTCAACATACCTCCCTGGCGGACCCCAACAATTGTCACAAACTCCGTTGAACTGCTATTATCAAATTCCAAATGACAGCATATACACTTTTTATAGCTGTTAATACTGGATTGTCCATTCCTCTAGTCTGCAATATGCGCCATGTTTTTGTCTCTGGGTACACTATCGAGGATCTTATTCAGATCGAACAAACACAAATATAACCGACTGTTGTGGGCCAGCGGTTTTTTGCTATTTGTCTTACGCAAACATAAGAGCAACAGTAATCAATCGTTGGTTCAACCAGCCTCTTCCAACGTTTCCCCAGTATCATCTCATACACTTTGCCAACAACAGTCAATATTGAAATCCCTCTGTAATTTGAGCATTGTTTCCTATCTCCTTTTTTAAATATTGACAAAATTATTGCTACTGTCAAGCGAATTGTCTCAGTTAACCAAACTGCATGAATTAATTTGTGCAAGCAGGGAAACTCTTCATCACACATATTCTTAATAATTTCCGCCTTTATTCCATCCTGGACTGCAGCTTTACCGTTTTTAATTGTTTGACGGTTGTCTAATTCTTCGGGCGCAATGTTCTCTCTCTCACCATAAATCAGAATTTATCCATAAAACATTCAAATTCTTTGAACACTTCTAATTTAGTATGAGAAATCAGTCCATAAACTTTCTAAAGATTACAATTTCCAAATTTTCGTTATAACCTCGCCCCTTACTACAAATGCGAGAATCACATTCGATCCTTAGAATTAAGAAAGTTCCCGTCGTTATTCATGAAATACACAAGTTAGTTTCTATTTAAAATTTCCAGTAATGCACTGTAGTACCGGATATTTTTCGGTGTATTAATTTTTAGTAGGCTCAAATCTTAAGAAGGGAGGAACAAGTCACAATTAGTTTCGGAATCCTGCCATTAGCACCGTCAGGTTAGGGAAACTACAAGTTTTAGGTAGAGTAAGTAGCGCCCTCTTTAATCGCCAAGCTTTAACAGCGTTCGTACGGAGTACTTGTTTCGTTAACACTAACACGACACCCTCAACGCTAGTTTCTAACCGGAGAGTTTTCTGTGCGAATATATTTCATCAGAGAAATAAATTAACAGCTACCTTTTGCCTGACTTCGTTTGATTCGGAATTTGTGAGCCCCAAAGGCTAAATCCTTGTTTCTAGTTTACATCGGTTTTGTAACCTACCCTAGAAGGCAGCACGTAACACCTAACTTATCAGAAATAATAGTAATAATAATAATAAAGTATATTAGCCCAACAGAATTACATCCCATAACAGGGCTTAACTTAAGATATGCGTAATATATAATACGTGGTACATGTCGATGTAATATGTAATACATAATAATATTAATAATAATACGTGATACATGGCAAGATATAAGCAAAGTAACTTTACAGATGGTTATAAAATATACCTTCATATGTCATTTGCATCAATAGCAGAGTGCACTAAAGGAGCGTTGAGCAAAATGTTGGTTCTTGCTGTGTCGATCGCAAACGTTAGATGGTATCTCGCTGACAATCTGGGCACGCGGAAGTTGATCCGAGATAGTGAACATGGAGAGTCAATTCTATTATTAACAAGCCCGTAGATAAATGCGGCGCCAGATAATTTCCTGCGTTCTGCCAGTGAAACAAAGTTGTATCGCTGTACGGCCATACGCTATCAGATTTATAACAGAGGTATTTCAGAAACTCCCTTTGTACCTTTTCAATCATTTCTTTGTATATAGAATAAAATTGTTGCCATACAACCACTCCATATTCCAATTTAGACCTTACTAAGGAATTATAAAGTGATATCAGAGCCCTGGTGTTGGTAAAGTCTCTCGACAAACGAGAAATAAAGCCAAGCGATCGACTGGCAGAGGCGTAAACATCCGAAACATGTTGTGAGAAGGAGAGTTGGCTATCGAAAGTGATACCCAAATCTTTCACCATTGATTTGCGTATTATGGCTCTCCCCTTGACAGTACAGCAAGAGTATACCATATGGGACCTCCTAGCATAAGATACTACACTACACTTATCAATATTCGGACTCAAACCATTTACGTCACACCACAATACCACTCTATCCAAACTGTTCTGCAAGATATTAACGTCACCTTCGCTGGATATGGATGAGTATATTTTTAAATCATCTGCGTAAGCTAATGCAGAACAAGGAATGGAAGAGACTAGATCATTAAAGAAAATGTTGAACAATAATGGTCCCAAGTTAGAACCCTGGGGTACGCCAGAGGTCGATATGTAGGTCGTAGATGTATAGCCGTTGAAACAAACGTGGTTAGGTCGATCGCACAAATAGCTTGACAAAAGCTGTAAGAGAGGTCTAACAAAACAAAAAGCACTAAGCTTCTGAAGGAGTACCGAATGATCAATGCTATCAAACGCTTTGGTGAAATCCGTGTAAATGACATCCAACTGGCCTCCACGGTCCAATGTTCCCGCAATATCCTGAGTAACTATCGCAAGATTCGTGGTGGTAGATCACCCAGTCATAAAACTATGTTGTCGAGGTGATATATATGGGCGTACCTGGCTCATGATTACACCATAAAGTAGCTGTTCGAATATTTTGGAAAAGTTAGTGAGGATGGATATAGGCCTGTAATTTTTAACGTCTGCTGAATCGCCCTTCTTAAATACCGGAGAAATCCTTGCCGTCTTCCATACTGTTGGGTATTTTGATGTTTTAATTGATAAGTTGAATAACTTGCTCAACGGCAAAGAAAACACACAGGTACAATCCTTCAGAGACGGAGACAGGTGGGATATCAGTTGGTATATCTGCTAATTCAGACATGTCGCTTGATGGCCGATATACGGAGGAAACCATAGTTGCGAAGGCATTAACTATCTCCTGGGGTGCAGTGTATTCTGTATCGTTAAAGTAAACTTTACCGGGTATTCTGGTGGACCCTTGTTTTGACTGAACAAACTGCCAAAAAGCTTTAGGTTCTTCGGGTATTCTATCTTGAACAGCAATCACATAATTCCTGTATGCAGTCTGAATATCAAATTTCAAGTGCCTGCGTAAGTTTTCAAATTTAGTTTTATACTCTGCATTTCCGGTAGACTTCCATCTATGATATTGCATCTTTAATTTCAGATTTTGCTTTATTCTATGCGTGAACCAGGAAGGAAACTTTACTGTCTTACTGCCATTTTTAAAGGAATGCACCTATCGAAAGTTGAGAAGATCTTTGTATAAAACTCATATATCGTAATGGTTATCGATGAATGACCAGTGTAGTGCAACCAATTCGGAATATAATTGGTAATAATTCGCTTTTCTAAAATCGTAGTGCCGACTATCGTTGCTAGGAAACAAAGACGTTTTGATAGAATATCTGAGTTGACACTCCGCATATAAGGATGGATGATGATAGTCCTCAGAAACAAGTGGTTGCTGGGCCCGCTGCACAATTAAATTAGAATTTAGATTACATAGTACTAAATCCAGCAGTCTATCATTACGATTAAACACAGTGTTACATTGAGAGAGTCCAGTGGAGTTTAAAAGTTTACAAATAACAGGTGCTTCTCAGCAAAGACAGATGGGCGGTCATTGACATATTCTGGCAAATTGAAATCTCCAAATACTGATCTGTTTAAAATAAGCAATTCCATATGTTCCAATAATATTTCGAAATCATGGCAGTTAAAATTGGATGGTATATATAATAACATAATGTAGAGATGACCCAAAACCGGTGCATTTGCAAAATAATAGGTCAACGAAAGGGAGTAAGGATGACATAAAGGAAGTATCGACGGACTCACAAACAATATCACCGGAATAAGCAATCCTTACACCTCCACCCCTATTTGTGCCAGTTACTGCTGCATTGCGATCCTTACGAATTATATTGTAACTATAAGGCAAAAGTTCACCATTATCAGTGGAGTCATTAAGCCAAGTTAAAAGCAAGAAGTGATAGTGAGAAGAAAGGCCAGATGAATACAGTGTGTGCGTCTTACCACGCAGTCCTCTAACGTTTTGGTAATAGAAATGAATGCTTTGAGTAATATTGCTGGGCGTATCTAGTTTGCCGACTGTACAATCTTGGGCGTACTATTTACATACTTTATTTTGATGTTAGCTTCTCCATTAGCTTTACGATTTAGGAATTCCTGTCTAATGTTGTTATACGCCTTAATCTGCATCGGTGTTTGATCCCGTGAGATGCGTACAGAGGAGAACACAGTAGCCACCTTCAATAACGCACTTCCTTTTAATAATTTGGGTATCAAATCGCCAGAAGATAAATGTACTCTGATAAGATGTTTTTGATCACTCTTTGAGTGATCGTATCTACCCAATCTAAGTATTCGAAAGTCACTGACATCTGTTTCAAGGCTGTCAAATATCTCCTTAACAATTCTTTTATCAGCATCAATCTGCTCGGATTTGGTGTCACACTTAATTTCATTGACACCAAAAATGATAATATTGGTTTTACGACGCTCACGTTCCATTATTTCTTGAATTATATTATCGAACTCGATTACAGGATCCCTAATCTGCGCGCCCTTGTCGATTTCTTAAGCATTTTAATCTGGTCCTGCAGCGAAAGTATGACCGATATAGTAGCATTTAAGTCACCATTAAGCTGAGAACAGCTATTGCACGACCAAGAAAGACCACAATTAGAGCTGATTTTTCTAAGTTCTGTTCTAGACAAATCAGCACAAGTATTTTTATAAGGCTTTTTGCAAATACAACATGTCGCGAAGAGATCATCCTTAATTAAAACATTGCAGCAAGCATAACCATTCATTATTACCAATTACTGCCGAAACGATTAAACAAGGAGGAAAAAGGAAGGCAAACAATGGCCACGTTTCATACCGGCGGCGGGGCCTATCGCAATGACTTAATAGACAAACAAGACTAGGCCAACGGTAAACACAAAGTGGTGTACAAAAGCAATTAATATCCGCAACTGTACATGAGCATCCCAAACTCTCAACTTCTTCAACTCGAACTTACGAGGGCGGATTGATAATGAAGCTACCTAGCGCTACATGGCAGCACAAACACAAAAACTTTTTTTTTTTTTAGAAATTGCGATCTGTCAAACGTCAGCTGTTAAAATTTCACCCAAATTCATCTATTAGTTTAGTTGTTGTAGTCGTTTGAAGTAAGCAACTTTTGTGTTTCTTGAAAAATGGAAAAAAGTGAATTTCGTGCAGTGATTAAACACTATTATTTGAAAGGGAAAACGGCGAAAGAGACAAAGAAAAGCTCGATAAACATTACGGTGAGTCTGCCCCGTCAGATTACATGGTAAAATATTGGATTGCTGAATTTAAACGCGGCCGAACAAGCACTGCAACAATACCATCAACAGGAAGGCCAAAAGAGGTGGTTACTGAAGAAAATATCAAGAAAATCCTCGATATCGTTATGAATGATCACCGAGTCAAGTTACGTGAGATTGTTGAAATGGTAAACATATCATATGAACGTGTGTTCAACATTTTGCATGAACATTTGCATATGAAAAAGCTATCGGCAAGATGGGTGCCGCGTTTGTTGAGTGTCGAACAAAAACGAGTTCGACAGACCACTTCACAGCGGTGTTTGGACATGATAAAGCGTAATTCTGTTGATTTTTGGCGTCGATTAATAACTGTTGATGAAACGTGGGTCCACTACTACACACCTGAAACCAAAAATCAATCGAAACAATGCGTGGAAGCTGGTGGAAGTGCTCCGAAGAAGGCGAAGACAGTGAAATCGGCTGGCAAGGTTATGGCCAGTGTATTTTGGGATGCACACGGAATATTGCTCATCGATTACCTTGAAAAAGGATCCACAATCACAGGAAAGTATTATCGTGCATTATTGGATCAATTGATTGACGCAATCAAGAAAAAACGACCACATTTAAAGAAGAAAAAAGTGCTCTTTCTTCAAGACAACGCACCGGTTCACACAGCATTAGACACGATGCTAAAATTACGTGAAATACACTTCGAATTGGTTGATCATCCACCTTATAGTCCAGATTTAGCTCCTAGTGACTTTTTCCTGTTTCCAAACTTGAAAAAATGGCTCGCAGGAAAAAGATTCATCTCAAACGAAGAAGTGATTACTGAAACTAACGCGTATTTTGAGGGGTTCTCAAAATCGTATTATTCAGATGGTATAAAAAGTTGGAATATCGTCTTACTAAGTGTATTGAGCTAAAAGGAGACTATGTTGAGAAATAAATGGTTTTCGAGTTAAGTAATTGTTAAGTTATTGTAATTACTGACGCGAGAGGAAATCTAGAATAGAAAATTAGCACACTACGTAGAGCAAAAGTTTACATACAGAATAGTATAAAATACGACCGCAATATCACTGATAATACAGTAGGAAAAGCTCACCAAAGCAGGACACGATAAAACAGCGTGTATCACACTTCTTATTACGAACGAATATAATGAAACCAATATATCAACAAAAATTCTTGCCAATAAACTTGTTTTATTATAATAGTAACAACACGTCATGACGTGCATTCACTGCTTAAATATATTCACTATAACCGTACTATTATACAAACTTTCCAAGTTCACGAACAAGCATAGCCTCCCATGTAATTACAGTTCATAATCGCTCACTTTCCTAGCGCATATCACTCGTCAAAGTAATTGTAATTGTTATTGTTCTATGACGTAGAGCAAAATTGTAATTTAGATGGATTCGATCGAGAACTATTTCGTTCTGAGTTTACTTCATACATACACTTTATACGTATTCGGTAGTTTTAAGCATTGTAGCTACTTTAGACCCATACGGCAGATGTTGGGTGAAAAACATTCTCTAATATATGCGTATAAGAAACAGACGGTACTGAAAAGAAAAACTCATACAAGCGTAGGTATGTATCTATATGCAAGACGAAACGTCATCCTTGTAATAGCATTCACGTCATTTTGTTATTTTCAGGAAATTATTCTGTAGATATTACCTATTTATATGGAAATTGGTTCGTACTAACATTCGCTTGCATTCTTCCGCGTTCGTCGTGCACTACATTTCGAAGGTGGGTAACTTAATTTAGAAATGATTTTTTCCAGTAAAACGTTTACAATGTAGACGAGTAAGTACACAACGGCTGGCCTTGTAAAGCAAGTTTTATTTTTGTGGACCATCAGCACAGTTCACAAAGTTTTCTGATTCTTGGTGTATTTGGTAAATCGGAATTTTTATAAAACCTAACATGCAGATGTTACATTCAGAAAATTAAGTGTTACATCTGAAATATATAAATATTTCAATTGGCATCTCCTGTGAGCTAGCAATATTTACTACATTCCGTATGCTTCTCCTTTAAGAAATTAGGAAATAAAGAATATCTGGCTATAACGCAAAGTGCAAACAATTGCGTTTTGGCACTATGATAGTAAAAGATATGAGCAAAGAAGAAAGTACTGTACTGTAAATTTCTAAATTTTCAATTTATTTTATCTTATTAATGTTAAATATTTAATTGAGGAATTGCGTTCGGTGCTAATTCTTATGTATCTATTCAATGTTTGTGCAATTGACAACTGTGTAATCACAGAATTTAGGATTAAGTTAGAATTAAGCATTTTGTACTGTTTATTTCTGCTCATATACTGTAAAGGTTCGACGGAAGATCAGAACACAGTTATCTGTGTTCTGAGTCGATCGTTTTGGTTTCCACATACAGAGAATGTACATTTTTTTATTTCTTCTCTCTTTATTATACTTTCAATTGTACCGTATCGTTGAAAATAAATTATATATTGTTATAATTATTAAATAAATACAATTATTAATTCAATAGATATTTACAGAAAAAGTAATTCACCTGATGCATACAATGTAGTAGTGCGCCTCTTGAATATCACTATAACAGACAACAAAAATGTGTTGAACTAGAATAAACCTATTATTTATAATAAACAATTGATACTTCCTTCATTTACAAACAATCGTTAAGTAACCAAAAGGAACTTTAGGATAATCTCGTTAGACTGCTGTAGTTCTTTCCGAGTTATTTGATTGCTTATAAGTAACACACGATCCAACTGTGTGAACACTGACATCTTGAATATTTCCAAGAAATAATTTGATTTCTAAATTTCTATAATTTTTGGAATCCTCAATAAAATGTTTAGAATCTGATGTGAATGAGATATTATTTGGAAAATCACCTTAGAGAAATTCTCTCGATTCTACGATATGTCTCCTGAATTTATAGTTCATATACGGGACTTCTTTAAAAACTAACCCAACCTTTCCAGAATTTTACTTGTGTGCTTCTTAGAAATGGTTTCGTCTACTATCAATACATCGTTTACACCGTTTATTTTACTGTTGAAATACTCTATCATACATTTTATGAAATAGCCTGTAATTTTTGCATCTTCTATTATCCTCGTACAATGAGTGTAACTTTCAACATAAAAAGCAGCAATTGTATTCTATATCGTCAAAGCTTTTTAAATAAGTAACGCCACAGCACAGAAGTCAATTATGATGCAGTGTCATGTTTTAGATAGCTTAAAAAAGCTGTTGACGATCTGAATACGTAAAACGTGCCCAAAAAGTAAAACCATATTAATAAATGGAATGATAAGCTTTTGCTTCGCATTTATACTTTGGCGGGCTTGGTAGCATCAATGCCAATTTCTGCCTACTGCTATAACTGATTTAATTTCAACGCCGCAGCTGTAATTGTATTAGTTTCATTTATCTAATCTAGAACATAATTCAATACATTTAGTTGTATATTCAGCTTCAAAGGACAAACTGTTAGTATCCTGTCGTTTGCTATTCCTTTTCATATTCCACACTTTATAACTATTTCAGATATATATCACTTCATAATTTTATTTTAATTCCAAACAAAGAAACAAAAACAAAGATCAATTATTGACACCAACGGCTGTCCCGTAACACGTGAACTACCAACTTTTGAACGAACGACAAATAATAGTCGTTCTTCCCCAGGGTATTTCCGCTAATAACGTTGTTTTTGTCTTTTAATTGAAATCCGAATTCGTATTCCTCTGGTGATTCAATTACCGAGAAATCGTAAACTGTCCATCGCCTGTGTTGATTTTGGTGTCGCTGCTAAAAACAATTGATTCAAACCATTAGAGCATGTACAGACTTCAGATGGCTTTTTATATTTTATTTATTTTACTTGATTTGTATATATACATACATATGTATATGACGTATATGTGTACGTTACTCAAAAGTCAAGGACAGTAGAAATCAAAACGCTATTTACCATTTCCTTTTGCCTAGCTGTCACGCATATCTCTACGAATTCAATAGTATCACATTTTGACATTTGGAGATTATGACGAACAAGATATCAATCTTTGTTAGTTAGCTAGTTTATGCGAAGAATGATTCGTATCCACGATCTTTAGCAACTCCAAAATGCCGAAATAATTCTGTTTCCGATTAGAGCCAATCGTTTAGTTAGATCCAAGAAATGGCAAGAAACGACTCGAACCAAGGAATTTTGTCATAGAAACAATTTGCTTTGTAATATCACGCCAATAGTATATTTCAATCTTTAGGCTACTTTTAAAATTCTCGCCAATGCATTCCAGTTGTTTTGCTTGCCGCCACGCCGCACAGTGGTTCAGGTTGTATGGAAATGCGGTCTTTATTGGTTTTTATTATTAAATACCGAGTTTTCTCTGATTTTTGTCCTTTTTTATGTTTATGTGTGCAATAAAGTAATTAAACGTTACGATAGCATATATTTTAATTTTTTGTTAGAAGAAAACATAATCGAACAAAACATACGCAAAGCATATCGACTTCCCTGCTGGAATACCTGAATAGCGAAAGTTATGATTAAATTTCGATTATTTTACAAAAAAATCTTAACAGTTAAAAAAATAACAGAAAATAATAAAATCTTTTTCCGAGTCTTTTAAAAGTGTTTTAACGGTTCCAGGCAATGGCAAATATTTCCTATTTGACTCTTTTCTTAAACTATTGACGTAAGGATTAGAAGAAGTCAGCAACAAGTGAAAATTTTAAAAGAACACTGTTTGTATTCACTGTGTCCAGACTACCTATCACATCCCCACTTGGACACTCGAGTCAATTCATTGTCCATTACTAAAATGTCTTCTTCTGATTTTGTTTGTAACAATCTCAGCAGTATGATCCAATAGTACTTGTAAACCAAAGCAGGCGTAACTGTCGCTGACATTTATATCATCCGGATAACACTGTTTCTTAGTGTTTAACACTTTATAGTATGGTGGGAAAAGATCACAACCAATCGTTTTCGTTGCCTTTCTTTTTCAGCATAGAACTGAGGACACGATTTATCTTTTAACTTTTGGGCAGCTGTAATAATTATTTCTTTAGAAAAACTATCTCGCAGAATCTGAATGTTTCTGCGTTTGGTTCTATCACAGTTCAAATGATTTTCCCGGAAGTCTACTACTGCACTGAGATGATGTAGATGCTCCACTAGTTGTAGGCTGTATCGGTGGCGATATTTCTAGGCAGTTTTTTGCAATGAAAGTTTTCTTGTTTGTTGGTACTGCTATTCGTTTACTTTGAAATTTGTCTATAATACTTTTGGTTAGTTTTTCGTGGATTTCACATCGCATGCTTTCTGACAAAAAAAAAGAAGCTTTGATTTGATGAATTCAATGCATAGTATTGGGACACGATCCCATAACAAAATTATGTCTACCAACTCTTCTTAAATTCACGATTGGACAAATCTACGTTTACAGCATGAGAACTTGAATGTAAGTGAACTATTATTGTGTGCTATCAACCGTCTCATTGATAAATTGAAGTTTCCGGGACTGCAAAATCTAATAAATGCAGGCCCGAAACTGCAATCCAACTTCCAATCGTCAAAACCACCTGCTGAAAAACACCAGTATGATCACCGAAATTGGCATATGACACAAAGTTGATTCAGTAATAGTGATAGTAAAGAAACAATCTAATCACGTTCGACTTTTGCGCCGTCTTTTAATTCACGTTGCAAGTGAAATGTTGTAGAACTTAGACTAGCTGGCGATGCTTGAAATTTTGCAATATTTTGAGCCTATTTTAGCCCAATAGCGTTAGGGAATCGAAATTACAACAGACGGTATTGCTCACTTCATGTGCATGTGCATCAATGGTTGACTCAACTGTGCGCGGTCCGGCAG
Source organism: Chrysina gloriosa (assembly GCA_038088585.1). NCBI lineage: Eukaryota > Metazoa > Arthropoda > Insecta > Coleoptera > Scarabaeidae > Chrysina > Chrysina gloriosa. The sequence goes on from CM076091.1 coordinate 31,540,655, forward strand.
TTTGGCAGTCTGGCAGTTTGCGTTCTTGTGCACCCCGTAAATAATTTCTACCGTTCATTTTGAGTCTACGCCTACGGGAGCACAGCAATTGTGTAAAAAAACTTTCATAATAACATAGCTTTCTCCAGATCTCAACAATAAAATTCAATGCGCCAAGTGAAAACTTGTTCTCTTAATTCTCTTGGTGAGTCTTAGTTTCTTTGGTGAAGGATGGCATTTTATTCCTCTCTCCTACAATCGGGATCGCAATGTTTTCTCAGGTATTCTTATGTTTATTTCTATTAACATTTGCTATAATTCAAAAGAGGACGCCTGTCTATTGTGTAATACTCAAGCTTGACGTTCTGGGCAAGATTAATTTGGCTATACGTTGAACAATACAACAAAAATTCTTCTATCGTAATCTTTTTATCATTTGGAATATCTTTACGACTTGTATTACTGTTCCTAAGGTAAAGCGAAGAATTTCATTAAAAATTGTTGCGTTTATGCAGCACACAAATATTAAATGAACAATTTCAACGTAGTTGTATTACTGTCAAAAGCCTTCGTACAACTAACGATCCACAGGTAGAATGTTTGTGCTCGCGCTACAACAGGAAATTATAAATACTTTTAATAAAGAAGTGATGTACTTCACAAATAAAGATATATTAAAACAAAATTTCCAAAGTCCATTTTGAACAAAAGCGATACTTATTGATTAAATACATAATGAAGCTAATTGGATTACCAGGTACTGCATATGTAAATTTTAATGATAAAATTGTAATTTTTCCTTTTCACATTGGAATAATCACTTACTGCCAACATAATTTTATACTAGAGGATGTTATCCCATAATTTTCTGATCATTTGTTGAGAATAGAAGCAGTATTCATTAATAAATGCAAAGGTCATAGTGACTCACAAAATTTACATTTATTCTAAAGTATACTCACTCAATTTAAAGGATCAATAAAAATTATTACACACAAGTGCATAAAGTCAAGAGAAAAAACGTCATACCTAGTACAAACACACCACAGAAAGTACTTATTGACCCGATAAAAACGTAGTAGTAGTCTGACCTTTTCCCCATACCTTTTTCTAGAGAATGTTAACACTGAAACTGTATATAGAAAGCGCGACCCGCACCACTATCTCCGCCAAAACTAGTCCGTATATACAAATAAACGCATCATTAGGGTCTGTTGTTAACGGCCTATATCTCCGCTGTTATTAAAGGGAGAGTATTTGCTGGGGCATTATCCTCGGGTTTGCATTAACATTAAATGATTTAGTGGACCTAATAGCAGAATTCATGATCAGAAGGCAAGGATAATTAGTATACATGGCCTCAGATTAGCAAGTCACGGACCACCCCATGTTACACATAACTCTAGCCCTGTTCTAATCCCCATTCACGCTTATGCCTGTCCAATAATATTTAGCGAACGTCATTTGTCATGTTGAGAAGAGTGAACGTGCTTGCAGGACTGGATGGAAGGGTGACCAACGTTCATTTAAGAGGAATAGGGCGGGATAGAAACAAAGGTAACGTAAGTTTATCTATAAAAAGCTATACATCGCTTCGAGTTATCACTAATAACGGTTGATGCGCACCATGTTTTTGTACAATCAGTACCCATTTTTCTAGTTATACGTATCTTGTAAACGTCATAACAATGCTTAAAATGACATGTTTAAGTTCTATCCTCATTAAGTTCACACTAGTTGCATACTCGAACGCTTCGAGCATTCATTTGTACCTAATTTTAAGTTACATACATAAATAATCGAAAAACAGTAAATTTAATACCTAAGATCAACGAGTTAGTGTAAGTAACAACTAATGTTTGGGAATACTATATGTAGATATCACATCAGTAAAATTGCTCGCTATACAATTATTGATTATATCCGGTGACATGTGTATCGCTAACAATGGAACTAGTATTTCCAATCGTGCCCTACTGAATTCAATAACGGTGCGGTAAGGAGTTTTGCAGATGTACATATACACATGTAGATAGATCTAGTATCAGTAATATAATACACCACCATCCTTGTAATCACTTTCAAGTGAAAAAAGTATAAATAGTAAGTACTATAAACAACGGTTAGTAATATTCGGTCAACTAAACATTACTTATAAGTGCTAATAACAAGAGCAAAGTAAAGGAATTGTATAAAGTAGTAAAGAAGTGTGCCCATTGAACAACAAAATATCAATATAGAACTTTTAGGAAAACTGTCAGAATTATCAACAGCAAAAATAAAAATGTAAATTCTTTATATCGACGTGATTTGGACTCAAGATCAGTTGATACGGACCGAAACGGTCGAACACTGTCGTCAGTCAAAGAGGGCAACTACAACTAACAGAATGCAGAAGATTCCAGGATGCTGGCATCCAAAACTCAAACAGTAGCACACGAGATTAAAAAGAAAAACATCTGAACTGAGCGGAGAATAAACATAAATAGTACATTAACAGCCAGAAGTGAGACAGAGGGCACAAATTTCGGTGCAGTAGAGAAATGCATATTTGTATGGAGGCAATGATGAGAATTCTATAACTGCAGGTGACTTAATAGCGCTTAAAGTGGGTTTCAATTTTAATTATTTCAATGTGCTGCTTCATTCAGATCTTTAGCCATGGTAGGCCGCTTTAAGTTATTTCGGCAGATAGAATAGGAATTTTATACTCACTCTGTATTTATTTATATTCACAAACTTGTAATTCTTCATTATTACCTACCGAATGCTATATAATCATTCCTACATTTCTTGTAATTTACCAATCGAACACAACATTAATTATTTTTAACTTTAGAGGGCGACTACAGTGTTTGTTGTCAACAAAAGGTGCCCCAATCCAAAAACAATACAAATTTGTGGGATACACATCTCGAAAAATAAATATTTGTTTTAAGAAAATCATTAACTTTCCGAAAATAATAGTAAAGTAATAATCTAATAGTAATTCGTCTCTTGCCGCTCCATCAAAAATTTAATTGGCTCTCGAGCTGTATGTGAACTCGCACTGATGCAATCTGGACTAATTTTTAGAGCATAAAGATTAGTGCTTCGCTGAAGTCAATGGTAAGCAGTGCAAGATATACAAGTCACTAGCCTTTCTAAAACTATGTACAGTTCATTGTCTACGGAATAGATGCATGTTCGTCAGCACTAACTGTTCTCGTTTTGTGTGCTTCCATTATTGAATTGGCTCAAAACATTTCGGCGTTAATTGACGCAAGCCGGTTTTTAGCTCTGGAGTTAAAAGATGCAGATTCAACGGAAAACTGCTAACTTTTTCGTACCTAATTCAGTATACACATCCTTTGGGATTCAGAGATCTGAAATGCCTAGAAATGTCTCAATATCGCAATATGTCACATATCGACCCTCCGTTATAAGCTATTGATGATTGTTGTGTTTTTGTATTATTGCTGCCCTTGGTAGACCTGTTGTAGAATCGTCGATGATACTAGTGCCTCCACGTTGGGGTCACACTATCTACCGCAAATTGTCGATTAATATGATGCTTCACCAGCAAAAACCGAAATCAACTCATCGGGACATTGCCGTTGCAATAAACCTTTCTGAAAGTTCTAAAAAATGCTTGCGTGATACATTTCCCGACACATTTTCATTTTTTCTTACTTCTCAACTTTCAAAATTCACAGTGATTAAATCATTTGCCGGGAGTTGATAAAACTGTTGCTTTAGGTTAATTAAATATTGAGGTCAATATTGAGATTAATTTTAACGCTTGACCATGCATAATCATTAGCACTGTGTAATTATCCGACCCGAAACCAGATTCATGCAAACGGAGAGATGTGCTAAACAAATTTAGGAAAAGTCTAAATGACACCCCCCAAAAGTTACTGACAAAACCAAATCATCAAGTAATATGTTGTTACATGCAAGAGCCATTTCAATAATTCTAAGTAAAGAAAAACATTATTGACATCGTTTGACATATTTATGAACATATACATGTACTTTGAGCAATTCTGCACAATCAATGCACATCGTTTGCTACAAAAGCAATGTTAACTGTTCACTTGCAGCATGATAATCATACCACAACCTACCGAATGCTATATAATCGCAAGCGGTGCGTGAAAATGAGAAGTTCTGGTGCGTCCTAAATGCACCAGCAAGTTGTTACTTTTACATCAAGGCGAGGGTTCATTTCCTTCACGGTGAGCAATGAGTTGGACGTAGCTAGCCCCCAATTGTTGTTCGCTGCAAATAACTCCTTTCCCTCTCGTATATATGCAGGTGACAGAATAAACTGCAATGCATAGACGACACGATAGAGGACCAAAAAATAATATATAAATATTAAAAATAAAATACTAAACACTAATGTCCGATTGCTTTTTGTTTTCAAGCTACAGGCTGTTGAGGTTTTTTAAGCTGAAGCTGTGTCTTTTGAACATGCATAATATGCATTATTGGACCAATGAAAACCCTCATCATACCGTAATACGTAATATATATACAGTCGGTGACAAAATTGAGTGGACACCTGATTGATTCGAGGAGGTGGACCAAAATTACGCCATTTCCTGCAACTAATCTTTAGTAATTTTTTTTATTAGACATGATGTTTTTATAAGTAACATCCACCAATATACGAACAATAATTACCATAGCTTTCACGGCAAACATTTATGAACGAAAGTATTGTTCCCAAGGGAGGGACAAAATTGAGTGGACACTATTCAGATAGTGTATCACATGGTTTACGCGCATCGACAATGTTAGTAAACGGCGTTTTCGTTTTCCAACAAGTAGCATCTCGTTTGCCATGTCAACTGAGCATCGTTTTCAGTAACATTTATTCTGTTCACGTAGAAATGAGCAACCGCGGAGAAATTTCGTTATAAATTAGAAATTTAGTTCTTTTTGACTGACTAGGGGTCTCAGTTAGAGAGTAATTGGTGAAAAATACAATATTTCTAAAAGCGCTGTGCAAAAAATGTAGAAGAAATATTTAACATATAATACAACAGAAAATCTAAAAGGTAGTGGTCGCAAACAATGCACAACCGATACATGCAATTGACGTATTGTCAGAGAATGCAGACGAGAACCCACTGTTACACGACGTGAATTGGTTGAGAGACTAAACCTAAAGATATCGACGAAAACTGTTTCCCGTAGATTGTAAGAAGCATCGTTGCATAGCCGAGCACCTCGACGTAAGCCCTTTATAGACAACGTGAATAAACGCAAACGATTAATATTTGCCAAAAAGTATGTGAATGAGCCGCTTTCGTTTTGGAAAAAAGTTGTGTGGAGCAACGAAAGCAAGTTTGAACTGTTCGGCATGAAAAGATCTAAAGTGTGGAGAAAATCGAGCGAGGCGTATAACGAAAAGTTTATTTCTCCAACTATAAAGTTTGATGGCGGCTCTATAATGGTGTGGGGTTGCTTTTCATTTAACGGAGTGGGGAATATAGTTCTGATCGACACAATTATTAACGCCGATCTATATATGACCCTAAATGAGAATTTAGAAGAGTCTGTGGAAAAATGGGTATTGCTGAGCATTTCATCTATCAGCAAGACAACGATCCCAAGCATACCGCGAAGAAACCTAAAAAATTCTTTCAAGATTCGAGGATAAAGGTCTTAGAGTGGCTTACACACAGTCCGGATATAAATCCCATCGACAATTTGTGGGCCCTAATCGACAAGAAAATACCCACTAAACAAAGAACAAACAAACGGAGTTTTTTCGAGGAAATAAAATCGTCTTGGGAAAATCTAGATAAAACTTCATTGAAAGTCTTGTGGAGAGTATTCCAAAACGATTACAAGCTGTAATTAACGCTAAAGGAGGACACATTAAGTATTAAATTGTAGTATTCAGCATAAAACATTGAGTTGTTAAAATGTCCACTTTATTTTGTCCACCTTAAATTTTTAATATATTACTATTGATGCATATAATTAACGGTAAACATTTTTATTTCGATGTGTATTGTATCTCAAATCATTGAAAGAATTTATACAGGTAAAGGAAAATTATATAGAATGGAATCGGTAAAAAGTTTGACCTGTAATTAAAGGCAAGGCGCGCCTGCTATTCGTGTCCACTCAATTGTCCCCGACTGTGTATATATATATATATATATATATATATATATTATATCATTTTCTATATATCTCATTTGAAACCTTTAGACAATTTTCGTATCGCATAACTGTAAGTCAATAGCCGACAACATACTTGCATACGTCATAGTTCTTTGATAAACAAAACTTCGTATCACACTTATTGAAAATAGGTTCGTTGAAATTATAAATGAATCACATGCATACCAATTTTTAGGTTAGGAATTAGTTTGTTGTTAACAGTAATGAGTCATTTATTTTGATTTGCAATTCATACTTCAAGACTGGGAGTGTGTTCTTTATTTTCGCATATATTCTCTATATTCTATTGAAATGTTAACGTATTTATGGAACGGTTTCAAATAGAAATGAGTCAAAAATTAAGAAAGCATTCTTTATTTTAAAAAGGCTGTCAAGTGATACAATCGAATTTTATAAATTACTTGTAATATAAAATTTAACACTTAAGAAATATTATACTACAAATTCTTTGATGAATAAGTAAATACATTTTCACCGATAGCGATAAATGCGAAAGAATTTCTCAATTACCTAGAAAAATAAATTATCCGAACCGATAGAAATCTACGTTCAGCACGTGAGGCGTCGCATTTAAGTCATTTGTGTTCATAATCTGGTTAGAGCTCTGCATGAATGCCACTTGCAAACTGATGATGTAACAGTCCCCCGTCTAGGACAGTTAGCGGCATGTTGTGCGCGACCACGCTTCAAAATAATTCAGCAGCGGTGATGATAAACTGACTGACCAGAGGAAGGAGACGACGACGGAAAGTTTGGAAAGTCAGATATGTATGCGGAATACCGCACGCTGAGCTCGTACACTATGGTAAAGCGTGTAGCACCGTTTAAAGCAGGAATTGTGTAAACAACGGAATGGCCATCTGCATATTATGCCCGGGGATGTGTATATGAATATAAAGTGGAACGCTTATAGCTATGTGGTCATTTGTTTGGCATCGGAGTGCAGTAGAGCAGTAGACATAAGATAAAACTTTCTTCTACAGAAAAAAACATGTTAGTTTCAATGAAATTTGCAAAATTGCAAGCCTGAAATTTAGTTAGGACATTGTTTTCGGTTCTATTGAGAATGCGTCTCTAAGAAATAGATAAGTAATACAAACACGAAGTATAGAATAAGTATCAGTATGAGATTCTACTATTTTTTCTTCTCAGCGTATTTTCTCCGCTGCAATACGCACTCCTATCAGGTTTCTAGTCGTCCTTTCTTAACTGAGCCTACTTCACTGTTGTGATTGTCCGTGATTCACTTAATACATACATACGTCCAAAATGCACATATTCCGTGCATTAATGTCATTACATGTTGCTAGCTATAATAATATAAACCGTGTTCTTTATACATATATAAGTATGCAGAATAAATGTGACCAATGTGCAGACGAAAAATCTAGGAATGAACGGACTATTAATTATGAAAAATATTGAAAACTAGCAAATTAATCTGCGGCAACCAAAGAAAAATAGCCAGTACTAGCGAATAAAAAATGAGACAACTCCTCCAGCATCCCCATGTTAGACGCCCTTTTTAGTGACTCAAAAGGAATTTGCAGATTTTATTTAGGCTTTCGATCGAAAACTTCTTAAATAAAGAAATCTTTCAAGGACGTTGAAATAACCTTCAACCGAATATTTCAATAAATTTCAATAAATGCAAAGAAGACACCAACTGAAAAATAATCACACTAAAAGGAACTGGTGTATGTACCTCGTTCGAAAGATATTTTGATCCCGTAGACACGTAGATTAAAAAATTTAAGAATTTTCAATTTTCTTCTTCTTCTTCTTCTTCTCGTTAATCCTTATGCTTTTCAGCGTCGGATTATTTTTGGATCTTACGACGATTTAATCCATTCTTTCCATCGTGTCCGGTCTGTACTCATTCTTCTCATTTCTGCTATGGTCTTCCCTCGCTTTCGTCCTAATTCGTTGACTCTGTCAATCCATTTTTTCCTTGGTCTTCCCTTTTTTCTTCTCCCATTATTTTTGGCTTCTATTATTTTCTTTGTTAAACTTTTTTGTTCCATTCTAATTATGTGGCCGTACCAATTCAGTTGACATTTTTCAATTCTTTTTAGTATATCTTCTTGATTTATCATATTCCTTATCTGTTCGTTTTCTATTCTGTCCATTTTTGTTTTCCCCACGATCTTTCTCAAAAATTTCATTTCCATAGCTGTTATTTTGCTTTCGTGTTTCTGCTGTATTGTCCAGGACTCACTTGCGTACATTATTGTGGGGGCTACTACTGCATTGTATACTATCTGTTTGATCTTGGGTTCTATTTCTTTTTTTCCAAAGATGGTTTGATTCAGAGCGTAGTATATGTTTGTGGCTTTCCGTCCTCTTTTTGCTATGTCTAGATCAATTTTTCCATCCTTCGATATAATAGTCCCTAAATATTCGTATGCGTCGACAATTTCTTCTTGTTTATCGTTTATTTTAATTATTAGATTACTGGCTGGCTCTTTATTATTTATCACCATTAGTTTGCTTTTTCTACGTTTATTTCCATCTTCATCTTTTCTATTTCTTCTGTCCATATTTTTGTTAATTTTTCCATTTTCACATAACTGTCAGCTATTAGTGCCAGATCATCGGCGTACAGTAATGCATCCACAGCTACAGGTTCCAGTCTGTTATATCCTATCAGTGTCTTCACAGTTTCGGTGCGTTTCCTCGTATTTTGCAGGATTCTGTCCATTGCTATAATAAATATTAATGGACTTAAACTGTCTCCTTGTTTTATTCCCATTTGCATTTCAAAATCTGCTGATCTTTTTCCATTCACTTGTACTATCCTATACTTTTTAGGGCTTTCTCTACCTCTTCCATATCTATCTCTTCAAGTTCTTCATTATATTCATTTCGTGTTCCTGATTCTGGCAATAAATCTGTATGATCTCCTGCATCTGTGAATTTTTTTTCGTGAAGAATTCTTTCCATATTTCAAGTATATCTTCTGTTTTTGTTTTTAGTTCATTCGCGGTATTTCTAATTGGTTTTATTTCTTTCCTTTTCTTTCCATTCATTGATCTTATTAGGTTCCAAAATTTCCTGTTATTTGTTTTATATTCCTCATTAATATCATTTCCAAAATCTTCCCAGCTTTTTCTTTTTCGCTTCTTTGATTCTCTTCTTAACTTCGTTTCTTATTTTAACATATTGTTCTTTGTATTGCTGTTCCTTTGTTAAAACATATTTTCTCCACGCATCTTTTTTTCTTTTGACTTCCTTTTGTATTTCCTTAGTCCACCATTTTGTTCTTTTCTGTTTTTTCCTGTATCTGATTTGACCACATACTTCTAGTGCAGAATTATAAATAATTTCCTTGAAAATTCTCCACGTCTCTTCTAGTGTCATTTCTTCCTGGCCATGTCTCTTTAGTAAATCATTCGTTTTCTGTTGGTATTCTGCTCTTTTCTTCTCGTTTCTTAATTTGCTGATTGCTATTTTATGATACTCAGCTATTTGTTGTTCTGTGTTAATTTGTTCTTGGAATTCTGCCGTTAGCAATCTGTGTTGAGTTCCTATTTCAGCCTCTTTTTGTATCTTTATGTTTCGTATATTAGTATTCATACTTTGGGTATAGACTATGTAGTCTATTATACTCTTCGCGTTTCTCTCTTCCGCGACAAGGTGTATCTCTCTTCCAGTGGTTGCTCCCAGAAACCGTTCCCTATTAGGAGATCATTACGTATACAAAAATCAATCATTTTCCAACCATTTCCGTTTAACGTTTCTTCTCCATATGCTCCCAAGCAGCCCAGTCCCTTATTTGTATCATTACCCACTCTACCATTCCAGTCCCCCATTAATATTACTTTTGAGTTTGTCTCCCTTATTTCATCCAGCAGTTCCTGCAGTTTTTCATAGAACTCCTCCGTTGTACTTCCATCTGTTCCTTCTACTGGTGCATACATCTGTATGATGTCAACCGATTCCTTCTCCAATTCTATTCTCAAGCGCATCAACCTTGATGAGAGTGATTGATGTATAGTTACTCTTCTATCCAGTTACTTTGTTAACAATATCCCTACTCCCTCTTTTTTTCCTTTGATCCGACCTCACTCCTGCATAGTACAGAAAATATTGACTTCCTACCCCTATTCTTCCTGCTCCGGCTTTCTTTGATTCACTTATTCCCAGTATTTGAATTTGGTACTTGTTCATTTCTTCTGCTAGTTCGCATTCTTTTCCCGTTAGGGAAGTTATGTTCCACGTTCCAACGCGTATCTCTCCATTTTCGTGTTCATAGCTGTGGTCGTCATCGTGTTAGCATTCCTCTCTACCTTGTTGTTCCTATTTCCCATCGTCACATCCATGTATTCTCGTGTTCGAGTTTGTTCTGTATCCGCTCATTGCCAGGTACGTCCTCTCTATTCCCTGCTCGTTCACGCCTTCTAGTTTTTTGATCTCTGTATCTGTATCAACTTATCCTTCTCTCTATCCCATCTCCATTCCTCATTCCCGATATACAACTTCCTGAACCCAATTTTTGTTTGTTTTCCGTTTTCCCTCTCAGTTTTAGCTCTAAATCTAATTTGTTCTTGTATCTTCCTGTCCCGCTTAGATAGATCATCGTTAATAAAAAATCCTTTCTCCTATTTTTGTTCTTAATTTCTTTTTGTTTTTCATTATCTCCACCTTATCCTCTGTCCTGTCTAATTGCAGTAGACAGGTTTTTTACCCAATTTTATGACCTGTTTTATATGTACTTTTATATGTAACTCTTTATCTATGAATTTTTCCATTGCGTTTTAGTTGTTCCCTATCTTCTGTATCTATTTTTCGACCCTGAATCACTACATTATTCCGTCTTTTCTCATTCTCTACTCGTTCCAATCTGTCTTCCATATCCATCACTACCCCCTTAATGAATTTATTTTGCCTTTTGAGTTCCGCATTTTCTTTTCTTAACTCTGACATTTCTTTTCTATATTCTCTCTGTTCCTCCCGCATCTCTTTTATTTCTATTGATAAATTGTTCATCTTCGCTCCCATTTCCTCAATCATCTTCATCATTACACCAATGTTTTCTTCCAGCTTTTCCTGGAACTTCATAGGCGATCTTATTATTTTTTACTTTTCAATTTTCTAAGTATTAATAAAGGTGATCACAAGGACTGTGGTGTAATTTACTGACACTATATCATATTGGTAAACTCCTTATCACACAATTGTTTTATAATAAGATCGATGACACGTGTTTCACTAGCTCGAAGCATGCACTACCGCAACCGTATAAACCGAAGTGAGCGAAACAATTTCTTTCCTTAAAACTCTAAACATACATTTTTGCCCCACCTTTTTTACTATAATCGTGTGTGCGCCGTAATCAAATATTTTTCCGCTCGAAAACGGCTAGAACGCCTGCCACCTCCATAAATGCCCTTTTCTTATATACTATATCAAGTGGACGATCAAGGGATGCTAATAAGTTTGAACGCTAAAAACTTTCAAGTATCGTTGCGTAAATAATTTGGTTAATTCCCTGAAGAAATTAAAGTTAAAATGCTAGTTACCCATCCATGAGCAATATTATTTAATTACATATGTCATTTAATTATAAGAGGCGGAATAAACTAAATTGAGTCGGTCCGACGTCCCGATTTAGAAGATCTATGTTTTTGTGTATGTGTTTCGTGTCATACGCATCAAGTTCTCGCGGTAAATCAACTTATCTTATCAATTTTAAATTTTCCATTTTTATTTTCCCGCCATAACGGTAATGTGCCACATGTTCTTTAAATCGTGTAGCTATTGCGCGTCTCGACTGCCCTATATGTGCTTTATCGCATTCACTACAATCAACTTTATACATACCCGACTGTTTTGTCTTTCGGATTACGGTGTTCTTAGGTGTCCAGCACACCATCATGATTTGTTTCTCTAGAATATTACTAATCCTTTTTTAAATCTTATGATACGGTGATTTTATAAAATTCGTTTCACGCGTCACTACTGGAGTAGTCGCTCACTTCGGTTTATACGGTTGTGATAATATTTTCCTCAACCTAACGAAACACCTGTCACCGTTTTTATTATAAAACAATTGTGTGGTGAGGAGTTTACCAATATGATATAGTGTTTTATTATTATTATTTATAGTATTAGATAATTTTATGGATAGATTGACACAAATTAAAAGTCAAATATTATAATAATACCCAATAATACGACGGACGCTCTCAAGCGATCTGTTCAAATTATCAATCATAAACATCTTGCCAATATAAGTTAAATTTTCTGGTGCATCCTACAAAACGTTTTTATAGTGGGCGATGTATAACTTTTACCACTATTTTTCGGTTCGCCAGATATCCACTAGACTATTTAGTTCAAAATAAGTCAAACCTTCCTGAAAATCTGAGCTGTAGATACCTACACCCCAATTGGCTCCTAAAATACCTAACGAAATATAAATCTGCTAGGATTGAGTTTATTTTCGTATTGTGTACACTTGCAGGTTTCTGGACATCAAATATATTCTAACTATGCAAATTTCTCCCTAGACTGGATACTACCAGGTACTAACGCATTTATTTCCAAATGTTGCTGAATAAAATTTGTTTTATAAATGAAATGTCTCTGCTAATGTTAGAAAAGTAAATCGAAACCAAATTCGAGCGATGCGTCACCATAAAAGTATTTTTTGCAGACCCATTGTAAATTTGCCCAATTTAAAATCGAATTAATACTTTTTATTTCGAGCTTTGCGAATGCAATTTGTAACGGCAATTACGGTGCTACGGAATGGTGCGTCCTGATGGTCCGGGTTTTGTTATTCATTAATTATGTGCTATTAATTATATAGGGGGCCCTCGGCGGCAGACGCTCTCGTCGGTGGCGTATATTTGATTAAACTGTTTCACGTAACAGTTTGAAATGAATTTATCGATTTTGTCGTTTGTTATCAATTAAAGGAATTATAAATTTCACATCGTGTCGCTCGAAATGAAAACTATATTACTATAAAGGATCTTTCATAACTTATGCATCAAATTAAAACAGAAGAAAGTTCAAGCAAGATTGAACAAAATTTACAAAAGAAAATATTTTCCTACTATCACCGGAAAGCCTTAATTATTAGTATTTTTTAATATTAAAGTTATAAGGGTATCAAATGTTATCAGTAACATTCCTAAAATATCTGATTTCTAGATTATTTCTAGCATGATGTATCTTTTTATGTCATTATTTCTAGCCTCTTGTGTATCCTCAGAAAGCTGTCCGATAGGTAACAAAAGAATTTATAATTTCTGGACCAGGTGTTAGAACTTTGTGAGCAATAGTTGGCATATAAAACCAGCATAGTGATAAGTACAACTGTTTGGTGTCACTAACGTACTCTTTAAATATATTTATATTTAATAATAATAATTGCAAAAGTATGTGAAAGCTCTTTAACTATGTTTGCCGCATTCCGTTTACAGCTGTTTCTTACATTTTGCTCGGTTACAAACATTATTTATTGTTGTTCAATAATTGCTCTTACTTTTCGGCTCATTCAGTAAGTTTTGTACTAATTTCGTGCCATATATCTTCAGGCAGTCTACCTTAGGGTCTTAACTAATCAGAATTTTTATTCAAAAATCGTTCTAATCGTCTTCCACCTTTCACCCATTTTCTTACTAAATGTGTGAAATATTTTGGACAAAAACTTTTTAATACTGCCCAATGTGTCTACAACATCCCTTGAGATCGAGAAAAACCAATACTGCATGTAACATTTCATTCGTTCGGACGTACTTCGATTTTCCATGCCAAACATCGAAAAGTTGCTTTCTGTTTATGGTGGTACGTACTCCTAAAACATTAAAAGAACTGTACTTGCGCACACTTGGCCACTTTCATATTTTGCACGCATAATTTGAATACATTGAATTAAATCACCCATAAATTTGAACGTGAGATCTGATAAGGCTTTTTTGTAGATCTCGAGGAAGGTAGGAAAAAAATAAATCACTTGTTAGAATTTTAAATTTTTAAAAAATCAAAAATAGATATGCGTAGATGTATTTATATATAACAAAAACATGTAGAATTAAAGTACTTACTTTGCTCTGTTGATTCCATATTAAATTTTCTTAATATCACTTTCCGTTTTAAAAATAAACGTGTTGATTGTAGACACAAACGTTCGTGACTGCCTGGAATGTATATACAATTTAAAGAGACAACGATGTTTACATTAATGTTTAACCACTTGAGCAAGAGGGAAGCGTATAACCGATTATTGAAGGATGTACCTCGGAGTATTAGAAACATTATTTGCCACCGTTTTCAATTATATTTAAAGTTGATTTTTGATTTTTGTCCGCCTAGATTCGTCAAATGTCACACAGTTTGACGCACCATTTTTTTTCTAAACAATGCATCTCGCGTCAATTTCCAACGCGCCAGGTACAACGTTAGAATTCACGTACTTTTCTTCTTTTGCGTTTATTGACTTATTTTAACTCATATAATCTTATTAACGAGTGAGCGCATTTATTCTGAAAAGTTCACTAAAATTAAATTTGTAGGAGAATATATTTTTCTTCTATCCCAGACAAGCCAAAAATAATTTCATAGTTTAGAGAATGAAATGTAAACACTAATAAAATTAGGTCAATATGTCAAGGAAGGTCAAGTGTATGGATAAGCCGTGTTTATTTACTTCTACGATCAACCCGTCTAACGCCGAGTGCATATAGGGATATAACACAACAGCGATCTGAAAGTTTATTCACCCTATTTTTTGTTTGGATTTTTTATACTCATTAACTTACTTTTACAGTATACAATTTTATAAAGAAATTTGACGCATTAGTTTAGAAATACCCTGTATAGATATTTGTAACTAATAGTCTAGGTAAAGTAAGGGTGAAGTCGCACCTGATTTGTAAGCTGTAAGTTAATTGAACCGTTATCTGATATGTTAAATAAGAATAATTGTTAAAGACTTAAAGACATTTGTTTTAGACTTAAGGTATATATATATATATACTTTTTTATATGTAATATTGCATCAATA
Source organism: Chrysina gloriosa (assembly GCA_038088585.1). Lineage (NCBI taxonomy): Eukaryota > Metazoa > Arthropoda > Insecta > Coleoptera > Scarabaeidae > Chrysina > Chrysina gloriosa. The sequence continues at coordinate 31,555,836 of CM076091.1, forward strand.
CTTTGCTATATATCAAGATTTCAATTTTTTAACTTCAGTAACTGTTCCTTTTATTTTTACGATTATATTTTAAAAACTATATTCAATTTTTGTGTTATATATGTTACATGTATCGTATATGTACCACATTTAAAATTATCTCCTGTTTTGACTATTCTAAGTGCTTATATTCTGCACCAAACGCTAGCCACAATGCGTGCGTATATTCTAACGTACGTTCAGACGTACGAGCATACACTCGATCGGTTCACCGCGCGTAGATGGAAAGTATCGAATGTCACCGTCGGTGAATACAAGTCAATCGTCTGCAGTCCCCGTCTGAAAAGATCGAGCGACGAATGAATCATCATAACCCATTGCGTTAGGCCTCTGTTCGAAGGAACCGTCCAATCATCCAAATAAACATTCTGTGGCTTCGTCCGTATTATAGGAAGGCAAGCACACAGAGATGAATGCAGGCAAGCTAGACTGGGGCTGCGAGCTGAGTATAAGATCACTCGAACGCCGGTTTGAACTGACCCGCCTTCCATCGGCTTTCCGCTGCATCCATCGTGCTTAGTACATAAACCGACTTATACGTACAAGTCTCCTAGCGAGACCGAAGAAGATCCGCCCGTCTTACTTCGTACGGTAAACTACTGCATACGTACAGACGACCGCCATCGGGCTTAAGGCTGATACACGTTTAGGGCAAACGTACTTTGAAACCATACGAACTTACGTTCTTTCATTTTAGCGTCTAACAGACCACGGCGACCGCCCTGCCGCATAATATTTTGTATAGACTTCAGTCTTCAGTAAATTTAAACGTTTAAGACAAACGTACGTTAACGTCTCCGTCCTAAGAGACATGTATGTTACGGCTTCGCCGTTTTTACCGCGCCTAGGCGCAAAACGTTTGTTGCTAGCGTCTTTAGAACGTTTAGGACAAACGCAAAGACAAAATATTTGAAGTGTTTTGAACAAAACGTATTCTAAAACGTTTAGCCACAAATACATTTTAATTTTCTCCGAAGCGAGAACTATCCGATTCTTCGGATTCAAGTAACAGACCGTCGTTCACCGCCCGACTTAAATGCAAGATGCAAGCGTTAAGTCAAATGGGCTACAACACAGTACACGCTAGATGTGATACACATTATAAGCATATGCTGCGATACATTTTTTTATCTAAACAATTTGACCTTGAAATGATGATTTATGATCGTTTCTTTTATTGTGAGTGTCAATCATATCTGTGTGTAGAAATGTTATATAGTAAGTGTGTCAATCATAGCTGTCTGATGAAATATTCTTTTATTGTAAATGTATTACTAATCATATCTATCAAATAAACCGGCATAAAACAGAAAAGCCTGCTTTAATTTCTATATCCACACGCTAGCGGGTAACCGCATGGTGCTTTCTCCAAAAGAGGAGACCGTAACAATAATTGTAATGAAATAGCACACATACTACTTTCATACGATCACAAGCATTACTTGATTAAAACGATAAAATTAGGAATGCTTGTGGTTTAGAGCTCTTGTTTGTAAGCCCTTTTACAAGTATTGCCGAATTTATTGATAACCAAACTAGGTATTTAAGGTTTTGCAGAAATCGGAACGCTAAGAAAGATTTGAATGTTAATAATTAAACAACAAATACATAAGTCTGTACGATGCACTTCACTTTTCCTCACTGTTAATCTCACTTTACTAACAATACTCCAAATTCCGTTTTAAATTTTCAATCACAGAATTCATGTTCGCAACAACGATTAACTTAGCAAGAAGTCTGCAATTATATTGGACTGGCAAATAAATTGTGATTTAAATAAAATTCATCAATTATATATTGATCACGATTATTAACGGTTTCTTGGCATCGTCCATTAGCTTCATCATGCCGCATTTGTAAAACACCTGGATATTATCTACGAAAACAAATCTAATTGTCTTATAATGGACTCAAAGATCTCTCCATTCATTATATTCTGCAGACACAAAAATAAATTGAAAATCACAAGAGACAGCTGCACCGAGTATGGAGCAAAACATAATCTCTTACCCTCTACGGTATCGCATGCGATCCACTATTTATCATCCATCAACACCCTGACTTTACCACAGTGAACTGCAAGTTAATACACATGTTGCTAAAAACGTATTCTAGTTGGTGCAAATACTTCTTAAGTCTACTACAGAAAATATTCAGAACTATAGCAATCATATGCACTGATTAAGATGAATTGTTTTTGATGACTGTCTTCGAGATCGTTTGAATAAATTACGGTCAAGCGACCAGAATTTTGATATATCAATTCTATTAGGGCATAGCACACACATATAACATAGCATATAAATACAAAGTATGAAGACAATGAACGTTATTCGTCTCTATTTTCATAGAGACATAGCGGGTATAACGATCATTAGCACATCAAAATTCACAGATACTTTATGTAAAACCAAATACCAAACGTTAAAGTTGCAGAATGGTCCCATGAAAAATAATCAAACCCAAACGAATCTGGAATGGAGTGGAGTTGAACGAACTTACTTGCAAAGCGAATACATACTACACACAAGTATAAGTACCTACAGCTTAGCAAGTCTAAGTTTGTGTTTCAGGAACGTTGGCGGTGCACAAAATAGACGAACGTGTAATGTACGAAAGAAAATTGAGTTATTACTTTTACATATTACGCATATTGCGTTTCGCCCTTGAAACACACACTTAGACTTACCAAGCTGTTCCTGTCTACAAACATATGTTTACGCCGATATTGGTGACAGCGTTAATATATTTTATTTATTTCATTGTTTATTTTCATTAAATTTCTTATTGTAATATCTACGAAAAATGGCTTATTGTTATAACTATAGACCGGACCGACGGCTTCCCCTATTGCGTCACAGCGACGCACGAACAGAGTCGTGTCGAATATGGTGCTGAACACCTGCACTGGCGATTATTTGGTCGACGAACAGTGCGCTCTTAAGAATAAGATAGAGTAGTCGTGCTTTGATTTTTTGGGTTATTATTTTTACATCTGTCAGATCTTTTTGTTAATACAACTTTTAATAAATATACTTAATCTATGTGGTTTAGGATTAGCAAGGTATCGTTTTCTTCTTATTCTATTTTACTTTTTTTTATTATTTTTATTTGTTGGAAATAGCAATACATATTAGCCTCCCACAAACATCCTCGTCAAGAAATCATGACTTCTTGGATTAAGAATTATGATTGTTTCACAATTGTTAACAATACGGAGATTTACTGTAATCTATGTATCTATGTTCGGTTACTTTGAAATGTGTAAAAAAAAACAAGATTTTTAGCGATCTTGGCGAAGTAAATGTGGCTACGAATATTCCATTTCAGAAGATTAATAATCCATTTTATAGACAATTTCTTGCAAAATATACAGGTAAACATATTCCAGATGAATCAACTTTACGCAAAAATTATCTACCAAAAAATATATGCCAATGTATAAAATTCGGGAACATGTGGGAGACAACTATTTTTGGATTAGCACAGATGAGACTATGAATACAGTAGGCAGGAGCATGGTTCATGTTATGATAGGTGTCTTGCATTCTGATTAGCCAACCAAGTCGTATTTGATAGAGGCCAAAACAATTGAACTGCTGAATGCAAATGCGATAGCTGATGCCATTGATGATATATTCGGAGGTGCTGTGAACAAAAGGTTTACTTTTTTGTTAGTCATACTGCCGCCTATATGATAAAAGCTGGTAAACTACTAAAAATAGATTTGAAAATATGCTTTATATTACATGCAGAGTTCATATTTTGCATAGAATTGCAGAATTCGTGAAAGAGCAATTTCTAAACATAAATGAATTAATCTGCGGCACTAAGAAGATCTTTTTGAAACAGTCAGCAAGAGTTACTATTTACAAAGAAAAATATCCTTTACCTCCATTACCGCCGTCACCTATCGTAACTGGGTGGGGGACGTGGTTAAAAGCGTGCTGTTCTTACCCCGAGAAGGTAGAAACAGTTGCAAATATTGGAAATAGTTTAAACGAGGAGGCACAAAATGTAGTTAAATGTAAATCTGTCGTATAAGACTAATTTTTGTCAAATAATTTGGGATTTATTAAAGAATATTTTATGGCGATATTATTCACACATATTCACAAATCTCATTTTCAATATGCTTAGTTTCTTTATATTTAAAAATATAGTAGTAAATGTAACCTATTTAAAAATATGAATATAAAGAGCTAAAATTAGATCAAAACATATTTACATTTATTCCTTAATATTTTATTTACCCCTTCCTACCATTTATAAGTTTTTATCACCTAATACACATCTACGCGACTGAAAAATCGGAATTTCGTTTGCGTTCGATTTACGTTGAAGGTTAAATAAACGACCATACAAGTAATACTGGCTGACACGCGTAGCCACACCACCAACGCATAAGCATAATAAAGCTGTACGACTCTAGCTCGGCGATGGGGACCGGCATCGATCCAGCCTATAGTTATAACTAAAGGCCGGATAATATGCAGTTTGCATAAATTTGCATATTTTCATAATATATGCATTTTGTATATTGTTTGCATATTTTGTAGTAATTCAGCATATTCTAAGTATGCGAGTTTTATTTATTTATTGGATGTAATTTATTATAGGATAGGCATTACTAAAAATGGTTGTAACAAGCAAAGAGTTAAACAGCCCTCTTTAAATTAAGAATGGCATTCTATGAAGCCTCTTCTCGATACTTTTCCGATAAGCGCTTCCAAAAATTTATTAATGCTGTTCCCATACATCTAGACCGGGACAGAATTCAAGGAAAAACTAATTCCCTGAAACTTCTAAATAAATACAGAAATACATTTTACCAGAAAATTAGGAGCACAGGTGTTTCTGTTATTCGGAAAAATTTATTCCCATATTCGAAAGCAATCTTATTTATTTTAAACGTCATTTTACGTTGGTTTTTCGAAGTGTAAACTTGTGGTTTGTTATTAATTATAATAGCAAAAATGCCGAAAATAGCGACTGTGCCTGGATGGATTGCACCTTATTCAGAATTGCGTATGGATGGAAAAAGTATTTTGCGTAGCATGCAGCAAGATTGTAAATAAAATTTAAGTTTATTTCCTCTTATTAATCTATAGTTTCTAAACGATGTTTAACAAAATCACCTATACAACGCTTCGACAAATAATTTTATTTTGAAATGAGTAAAATGAGATGTATATTTCATGCGTATTTTTCCATATCATCAGCACAATACGGAATATTGGATATTCCGTATTCTGCTGATGATTTTTAAATAAAAATTATTTTAAAATAAAATTATTTGTCGAAGCGTTGTGTTGGTTATTTTATTAAATGTCGCTTATTCCGATTGCTTCGCAAACTCTTTACACATTAGTTTTGCATTACTCCTTTATCTTTTACTAACACTTATTTTATAAGAAAACAACTGATGATGTGATATTTTTTAAGCAGGTTACAAGTGAGAGAAAGTTTCAAGTCGACCAGCATATTAAAACTCCATCTAATGCTGCGAAACTATCAAAGATGAAATTGGCGAAGAAGGGTCGGCAAACATTACCGCAATGTTCGCCATCAACCTCCAAAAAATCGGAACAAGAATAATTTAATGAAGATTTGTGCCGAATGTTTGTGTCGGCAGATATTCCACTACATAAAATAAACAATTTAAATGTCAAGTTATCTTTGCAAAAGTACACCAGCAAATATAATATTCCCGACGAGAGCACTTTAAGAAAAAATTATATTCACCGTATCTATGCAGAAACATTGAGTAGCATTAAGAAGGCTGTGTCAAACAATTACCTTTACATATGCGCAGATGAAACTACTGATAGTGTGGGCCGACACATAGTTCATTTAATGATAGGTATCCTTAACGTATCGGTTCCAGCAAAATCTTATTTAATTTCATCCAAACAGTTGGAAAAGGCAAATAATTTGACAATAACAAGGTTTATACAGGAAGAACTGGCAACCTTTTCCTTACCGGAATCGATACCAACAGAAAAAATTCTATTGTTTTTAACGGATGCCGCACCATACATGATGAAGGCAGCTTGCAACTTGAAAATCTTTTACCCAAATTTAATTCACACAACTTGCTTGGCGCACGGACTAAATCGTGTTGCAGAAGAAGTAAGAAACCATTTTCCCTTGGTAAATACTTTAATTAGTAGTGTTAAGAAAGTGTTTTTAAATGGTCCATTAAGAGTTCAGTTTTACAAACAACATCTACCCGGTATTCCGCTTCCTCCTCAACCAGTAATCACACGATGGGGAACGTGGTTGAAAGCTGCTATTTTTCATGCAAATCATTATGAAGAAATAAAGACAATTATCATGGATCTTGATAGCGATACACAATCTGTGCTAGACGCCCAAAAGGTGTATTCGAGTAAAGAAATACCTCAACAGTTGCCGTTTAATTAAAGCCAACTACAGTTTTATTTCCACTTCTAAATTGCAATTGGAAAAACAATTTACGTCGCTAATTGAGAGCATTGAAATAATAAACAAATTTGAAAAGTTATGTTTTGATGTTATAGGAAGGGTGGGAGAATCCGTGTATGAAAAATTTTTAAGTGTAATACAAAAGAATGAGGGTTTTAAAAAGCTAAAAGATATTGCTAAAATCTTGTGTGGTGAGTCAGCAGAAAATATTGAGTTGCTAATAGAGGATATTTCTAATTTGAAATATGCTCCTATAACAAACGTGGACGTAGAACGAACCTTTTCAATATATAAATACATGTTATCAGACGAGCGCCACAATTTTTCTATTGAAAACTTTGAGAAATATGTAATAGTAAATTGTTTTCATAGTTAATTATATTGTAAAATGTTATAAATAAACTTGAGGTAAATATAGTAGAATATTTTTTTTGCCATAGTATTATATTTTCTAGCATTACTCCTATTTTTTTATCTGCATATTTTTCATAAGAAAGTGCATATTTAGGCCAAAACATCTGCATATTTATGCGCATATTTCCACTTTTTTTGCATATAATCCGGCCTCTAGTTATAACACATACATGTAATAATGTCCTAATTTATGATGCTTGAAGGTAAGTATTCGTACTATATCTTTAAAATCTTAGAGGTAGTGGTCGACCGAACATTCGGTTTCGGTTTCGGCCAGTTTCGATCATAGTTTCGGTTTCGGCCAAAAATCAGCCGAAACTTCGACCGCACCGAAACATCGGCCACACCGAAACTCAGTGTTGGTGAATTGTCGCGCTTCGTTCGGGCGAGTTCGTGGCTCGGTGTCGTCAGAGTCAGCAAGTTAATATTACATAAATAAGTATCTACTTTGCTTACATACCGTAATTGTTGTTTTTTTATTTCATTTAACACAAATGAACTCTATAACACGTAAAACATACACTAGATTTCAGCATACAAATGAAATCTTAACATTTCTAAATAAGTTTCGGTTTCGGCTGGAAATCCTGTTTCGGTCGAAATATTACTTACAAACAATTTACTTTCTTTTCCAAAAATTTGCTTAAAATCAATTTCTGAAGTATAGCAGAATTACGTAACAATTCAAAACAGAATTCTCTTCAGTTTCAGGTCAACTCCATGTCACTAAATTTAACACAGAAACATGGTTGTCGCGTTCCTTTCGTTACTACAAATTTAAATATATTTGCTGTTATAATCAATGAAAAATTACAACACAGTTGTCCAATTTCGTTCCGACCAGAACAGAAGCCACACATTTTTTGCCTCCGATGGACAGTTTCCATTTGTAAAGTATATTTTATTCGATGCCGATGTTAAAAGCTATCCAATACGTTACAATCCCAGTTCATCCGAGCTGCGTGCAAGTCCAAAAAAATTGTACAATAACAACGCTCTAAAACAGCGCGCTATATTGAGGGAAAGCTGTTATACACGATCAGTCGTAACTGCCAGGGATTTATCAAATTGTTTACGTCATTTGTTATGAAGCAAACGCATGAACGGTGTCCATCTGCTAAAATTTGTAGGTGAAAATAACACTACCAAAGCAGAGTGGAATTGAATAACCATGAAATCTAGTTAGACATCTTCGTTATCCTAGTTTGCCCCATTCTTTGGTACGTAGTAGCCGGCAAAGGGTAAAACGAAGACGATCGAAAAACAATGGGATGAGAGATAGGAAAAGAGATGGAAAGAAACGCTTCCAAAGTAAATGATTGGCATTGGATTGCCGTTTTTCGCATCTATCGTGTCAATCATACCCTGGAAGCCTTTTCTTTTCAGTCTTTTCTGTATATGGCGATATATATATATATACATACATATATGTACACATACACTAGTGGTTGCTAAAATAAGTACCGGCTATAATTTCAGTAAACTTATTTTTAAAGTTTCTGTTGTTCCAAATTCAATTCCGTGAATTAATTTATTGTATACATATTAGTGATGGGTCGTTATTGAACTATCTGTTATTTTGGAACCGTTCTCACATCCAGAACGGTTGCAACTGTTATCTCGCTGGGCAAAGAACGGTTCCTTCCGGACTGTCTCCAGCGTACGCGGTTGAAGAAGCAATTCCACATCATCGACTTCTTTCCTATTAAATATTTCTCCGTGATGATTATTTTGCCTGGGAAACTTCCGGATGAATGAATTGTGATTACTTAATGATTGTTCCTATTTCCTAACTATAAAGCTGTTGTTCGATGGATCAGCTACGGATTGTAGCAAACGGATGTATCCACAATGAAATCGGACTTAAATGTTTTTGTTATATTTATTTTACACCATGTATGTAAACTAGCGTTGAATCGTGAGAAAAGAAAACTGTATAGGAGCTTCTAACACAAAACTTAATGTACGTAGGATACAGTTACATAATCAATACACAATCATATAACTCGGGGAATCACCAAGATGCTAGAACGAGTGATGGGAAAGTATAACGTCGGGATAAAACAAACTATATATCAAATCAAGCAAAGGCCGCCAAAGGCGATGTACGCATGACATATTTTATTGATTTTATGATGCGTTATCAAATACAACTGTCGAGTACGAAACAACGATGACCTGTTATATTGGAACCGTTATTTCAAAGTAACGAGAACGGTTGGAACTGTTCTTTTAAAAGAACGGGTTTTCCCATCACTAATACATGTACATATACGTACAGACAACTACCGTGTAAGTTTGGAAGCAATAGGCAGTTTTACATCTACATATATATATATATATATATATATATATATATATATATATATATATATAGCTATATATACCGTGTGTCCGCGGATGGGGGTACCCATTTGGGAAAAAATCTTTATTATTCATTTTACGACCAAGTCATTCTTTATAAAAAGTTCTGCTTGTTGAGAAAATGAATTGACGATAAGAAAAGTTTAGATCACACGTACAGGCTGTTAATAAATTCGGAAAGTATGAAAATGCTTCAAGAGATAAGTGCCATTATTTATAATTTTTTACAAAAATGTTATAAAACAAAGTTGTTTATCAACTAACGTAAAATCTAAATACAAATTTTGAAATAAAAATTCGTATTTTTAAAAATAAAAACTCAGCGGTTTTTATTTATTTGCATTTCACAAAAATCAAGATAGCCGATTTTGTATACGTTCATGCTAGGTCAGAATCTTATTTACATGTGTCAGTATTCTGTTTCCGTGAAGACATTTTCGAAAATGTTAAGCAAAGGAGAGCGTAGTTACTTAATACAATGTTATGGTATTGGAAATATGTCTTATCAATACGTTATTGATGTTTTTAATGAAAAATTTCGTAATACGCCGGTGTCAAAAAAGCATTGCGAAGATTATTAAAAAAAATTATCAAAACGATGCAGCTATATTATTAGCAATAGGGTCAGTTTTAGATAACCCGAAATTATCTTTAAGGAAGCGTGCAAATACACTGGATTTAAAAGTGTATTACACCCAATTTTTAAGGAAAACAAAATTAAACCGTTTAAGTCAAAGATGTGGCATACACTTGAACCTGGTGATGCAGAGAGACATTTAGAGATAATATCCATATGCATACATATGCTCATAAATTAATAAATCTATGAATTTACTTATCCTTTATATCAAGATATCTGTTATAAGTTATTATGTTGTTATCTACCAAATTAAAAATATAACATTTGTTTAGACAGCATTTTATTTCACCGATTGTGCTTAGGAGAACAATTAGAGTTATAAGCTGTAAATTTGAAATTTTTTATTTATTTTGACTAAAAAGTGGTGGATGTAACCCGAAAAACAAATAAAATACAAATTGACAGCACAAATTCTCCGAGATAACATTTATTTACATTCACATTTAACAACCATAGTGTTCTATACATGTATTATTAGGGGTAAGTCGGGTATTGGTTCAGAAACTTTTATTTTGTGTCTTGGTATAGCTTTAGGTTGATTAAATGACCACATCTGGGTACAAGTTAATGTTTTATAATGCGAGATGACGACACTGTCGGTACAAATAGTGAGCGACGACATACATAGGTTAATAAAATTCTTAATTGAAAAACTAAGGTAAGTTTAAGAAACACTCAACTTTTAATGCTGTACTTTGCACAACTCATGCCTAGAAATATGGTTGATCTTCATCTGCCACTAAAATGGAAAATATAGAACAATTACTCAGACATGTTTTAACAAATGTCCTGTGTACATGAAGGGTAATACCGGTCATAGCGACCGGAATTTCTACACTCTATTATTTTCACTGCTACACCGAACAATATTTAATTAGAAGATCTTCAGAGAAAAAGAGGGAATAAAGAAAAATCAGAAACTTAAACAAGTGAAGAAGCGTCTTTCACAAGGAAAAAACAAAGAAATCAAAAAGATTGACTGCGACCAAAATATACAGGAACAAGTTTATGTGGAATGTGTTGAAGAAGAGAATATATGTGCTGTCTGTAATGAATTCGGCAACAACGAAGAGTTGTGGTATTGTTGCACGATCTGCGGAACTTGGGCACGCGCAGATTGTATAGATGGGACATGGGACTCCCTTATGGATACCAGTGTGATACTTATCGTTAAAATATGGATCGGTATTACCCTTCCTTGTGATCGGCATTCACCGACAATGTCGGGTAATACCGATTTTGTGAAGAATTATTATCATGCTTTTTTAAACATTTCGAAAAAAGAATTCTATTTTCCTTATTTTTTTCAGTTACAAACATCTATTATCTTAAGTTTAAGCAGATATTTGTTTTTCTTTGATGTTTTATTTTCATATAAAAAATAATTACTTTAGGTGGCCGTATTTACCCGACTTGTCCCTATTATCATAACAAATAGACAACACCCTTACATTATTATTAATTTTATAGCTTTTGTGAAATTTTAATAAACCTAACAAAAGCTTTTACATATACGAGAGAAGTGTCTGTTGGAACTCAGTAGTCACGTGTTTATCCCCTAACGATTATTTTAGTAAAGCAGATTTTGCGTTGTGCATTCTGGACAATGAGTGACGAATTTCGAGCAAAGGTGTGCGATCAGTCAACCAAGCGCTAGAGTATGGACTGGCACACTCCAAACTCTGCCAGGCTAAGAGAAGCAAGTCAAAGATGAATTGCTTTTTTATAGTCAAGAAATCATTCACAGAGTTTATGCCTCCAAACCAAGGGAGTAATCAACACTTTTGCTAACTTTGAAAAAGTATCATGCGTGTGAGACCAAGCATCAAAAAGAACTAGGGTTTGGATGACGACTATTCGCCTTGTCATACATCAATTTCAGTAAACCGTTTTCCGGCTAGTAGGAACATTCCTGTGGCTCCTCAGCCTGGTTATTCACCCGACTTGAGTCCTTGTGACTTTTTCCTCTTCTCGATATTGAAACAACACCTCAAGAGACGTCGTTTTGGGGCACTGGACAACAATCAAACGGCTGTAACCGGTGTGGCTTCCCAAAGTAGTTACTTTGAAGGAGACAATGTTGAATTGTAATGTTATTGGAATAAAAATTTTAGCTTTTAACCAACATGCCTATGTTGCTGGCAGAACTACATCTAGAGCTGTTTTCCAGGAGGATATAACACGTGGTATAAATAATAAGGAAACCGTTTGTTCTATTTTCATCGACCTATCTAAAGCCTTTGATAGGGTACATTATCCAACACTACTCAAAAAATTAGAAAGAATGGGTTTCCGAGGGATAGTACTCAGATGGTTGGAATCGTATATGACGGGGAGACAGCAGTGTGTTTCACTTCATCGGGATGATGGAAAGGAGATCAAATCGCGGTGGGGGGACGTGACCTTGGGCGTTCCGCAAGGATCCGTACTTGGACCATTGCTATTTCTGTTATATGTAAATGATCTACCTAATATGGTTGGGGATCTCACGATTCTGTATGCGGACGACACGTCGTCGGTTATCAGTGGGATTGATATCCAGTCTGTCGCAGCCAGGATTCAAGACAACCTATTAACAATAGGATCCTGGTTAACTGACCATAATTTAAAATTAAATGTGGAAAAAACTGTCTTACTGCTCTTTGGTGAGCAGAAAAATGATTTTAATATTGACTGTGAGGTACAGATACTTACCAGTTCGCCTACGGCAGTTTTCCTGGGAACAAGGATTGACTCACAATTGTCTTGGAAGCCTCATATTGAGGACCTGGTTGGCAGGTTGTGTCGGTATAACTATGTATTGAAAATGATTATTCGTAGTGTCAGTGCTGAAGCTGCTATGAGTGCTTACTATGCGTACGTTCACTCATCACTCCGATACGGTGTGTTGTTTTGGGGGAATGCGGTGGAAATGCAGAGGGTCTTCGTCCAACAAAAGGCCTGCATAAGAACATTATTTCACTTAAACCCCAGAGACTCGTGCAAAACAATGTTTATTAATAACAGTATACTCACCCTACCATCAATTTATGTATTGGAAAGTGCACTGTTTGTCAAGCAACACTACCAAGAGTTTTTTAAAAAATATGAAATTGTACACTGTCATGGAACCAGAGGGTCTGCAAAGAGTATCCTGGTTCCACCAAAACTATATTTGACAAAACTACAAAGGAATGCACTGTATCAGTGCATTAAGATATATAATCATTTACCGCCTGAAATAAAAATCTACATTACGACACATATAAAACAATATTAAGAAAATATCTGGTTACGGAGGCGCCATATACTGTTAGTGATTTTTTCTAAAAGAAGGTAGCAATAAACTGTTGACACTGAAAATATATATTTTGTTTATCATATTTATGTGCATTTTTAACTTTTACTACTTTTTGTACAGTTTGTTTTCGTTTTTCTGTTGACGCATTCTACGCTTTTGCACTATAGAATAAAGTTATTTATCTATCTATCTATCTAAAACATTTGAAAATATCGGTCTCATTACTTTATTTACATAACTCGTTTATATATGAAGAAAATGCTCTACACATAAAAAAATTGTGAACAACATTAAATTACCTGTACTTCCAGTTTACAGCACCTTAATAATAAAAGATACTTACCGATCAAGCAAATCTGTAGTATCAGGCCCACTCTGACCATTGAAACGATGTATACATTTCATAAGGAGGAAATGCTTGATTAGGGCTTTTTGGTAGTTTGTTTCCTACTCCTCGAACATAATTGCTGTTTTGTTTATAATGTACACAGAGTTATATTTCACTGATGATGTACTTGTACTTCCGAAACGGTTTAAAATATAGTTCCGAAATATATTCTATTAAATTGAATCCCTTGTCTTGTAACAGACTTAAAAGTGCTAGAGATAATCCAAGAAATATCTTACAAATGATTTGTAAGAATGATGGATATTTTAAAAATCGGGTCAAAGTATTAAAAGCTATATGCAAAATAGCACAAACAATTACCCTTGAGCCTAATTTTGACCTTTAAGCCACAAACACGGAAGACTCGGTTCTCTAACAAGAGAGATTTGCGATTATTCAAAGCAATACGAGGACGCTAATTGCAAAAGCTCTACTAGCAAGACGGTGAAATAAAAAAAATAATAAAAGAAATGGATAATGTGTTCAAAAAACGATTCGGCGAAATGCAAATTGTGGTCGAAGTGTGTTGTTGAATAGTTGCATGTCTTGTATTAATTCCAGACGTTAATTCACGATTTGAACTATATTCTACCGACAAAACCGAAAGGACTCACCAAATCGACCAGTAAGTAAATAGCGAGCATCAACTGAACAAAAGCCTGTATACTGAAAAAGAAAGCTCCTGAACTATTTTACAATATGTGCGTGCTGAAAACTAGAAATAAAATAGAAACATTCGCCGATAATCAAATCATCAACTTACTTATAAAGGTAAGTTTAATACCTTAGTATTATAATATCCACCCTAACACAAAATTATTTCTTTAATAAGCTTTCCACCCAACCGAGGTAACCCCGTTGGTTTAAATTTTGAGCTAAAAGCAGATTCCGAACTCCGACTAAACACATGCACTTCTGTTAATACTGCACTGTAATATAAGTCGAATTAAACTTTGGTTTATACTTACAGATATAAGCCGTATTTCATCTTACACAACCATAACCTAACTATTCGAGTAATCTAATGATTAAAATAGTATTTTTGAAAGAGCCAAAATCAAAATAAAATCTGAAGAAATATCAATATAACAATCTAAAATTATACAATATGTCCCCGGATTGAGTTTACAATAGGTATGATTGACTAAAAATTTTCGAATTGGAATTCCGTCCTGCTTGGTGTGAAATTTATTTTTAGTTTACTTTCGATTTTTTAAGTCTAGTAGGTCTTCACAGTTGAGCAAACACTATTTTAGTTCTAGGTAAACTATCTTTTCCGTTCACAGTGTGCCAAAGTATTACTAAGAAAAGTTGTTCAGAATGAAAAGCTATGGCGTTATACAAATTTTCAGAATGATCGGCCTACTAAAAATAAAATGCAGTATTGGTCAGTTTCCTTTTGTGTCAACTTCATTTTCAACTTCGTTTTGTGTCAACTTTGTATCAGCTTGACTTTAAAGAACCAAATCTGCAATTGAAACTGCAATCATTCCTTGAGATGGGTTAATGATCACAAAAACAAAAAAATATGTATACGAAATTAATTAATTAATTAATTAATCAATTAAATTAATTAAATTACTAAAACAAAAAACATTATTCACAAATTATTGTGAATTGGTTCAACCGTAAATTTGGTCACCTTTGGATGGGTAGGAATGGTCAAGTTTTATGGCCCCCAAGGAGCCCAGATTTGACTAATGCCGATTTTTATTTGTGGGGACGTTTAAAACAAGTAGTGTATACAGAAAATTGACCCAATGATGCCGATGTATTAAAAAATCGCATAATAGATGCTATATCCGCCTTACCAATTCAGGAAATCCGGAATTGCTTTAAGGAACAGCGACGGAGGATTGAATTATACAGCGACGAAGGTGGAGAGTTAATAGAATAACTTAATACTTGTTTTTTGTTTTAATAATTTAATTGAAAATTTCTTATACATATTTTTTGTTTTTTTTGTTATTTTGTAGTTTCAATTGCAGATTTGTTTCTTTAAAGTCAAGCTGATATAAAGTTGACACAAAACGAAGTTGAAAATGAAGTTGACACAAAAGGGAACTGACCAATACTGCATTTTATTAAAGTAGGCCGATCATTCTGAAAATTTGCATAACGCCATAGCTTTTCATTCTGAACAACTTTTCTTAGTAACACTTTGGCCCACTGTGAGCGGAAAAGGTAGTTTACCTAGAACTAAAATAGTATTTGCTCAGCTGTGAAGGCCTACTTGACTTTAAACAATCGAACGTAAACTAAAAATAAGTTTCACACCAAGCAGGGCGGAATCCCAAAATATGAAATTCCAATTCGAAAATTTTTGGTCAATCATACCTATTGTAAACTCAATCCGGGGACACACTGTATATACATATATATCCACCATCATAGACGCTTCAAGACTTTAAAACAACAGATAACAGATTATGAGCGAATACTGGAACGCAGCATACAAATTCCTCGCATTATAACAGAAATCTTGAAACCGTTGTAAAATTTGTTTACTGAAACGGAAAGGCAAAAACGACAACTTCCAATAACAATGTTCTTTCAAAAAGTCCACAAAACCATCGATGATGCTCAGCCGTTCACATCGTTTCCTTCGGAACCAAGCATAGAATCGACTGCTAAAAAAACGTTGTGTTGATCCCGACTAGTAAGTACAAAAATATTAAGTTTTTGTTATAATCAATTCTATTGTCATTTATAATCCATTCTCGTTATGTGTGCACTATTGTATAATTATTATTTAAGTTAAATTTTTGTTTGTACCGGCCTATTTCATTGTAATTTTTAATAAATATTATATAGTACGTTCTTTTGTTTTAATTTGCTTCATATTTTACACACTCATACCCATTGGCTACTATTCGCGGTTTTACCTGAACCGAAACAAGGCGGAACCAAACTCTCACAGATTGGGAGGCCCTACCCTACTATATATCTACCTTCCTCGACATAAGTCGGGCTCTTAAGACGATTTGGCACAGAAGGTTATTGTATAAGATTAAAGGATATCTTCCAATCAAATACGTCAACCTATTTAAGTATTACTTACGTCACAGAAAATATAAAGGAATCAGCGAATCAAAGTCCAAACATTTTTTCCATTGAATCGGGAGTTTCACCCCAATACCCCCCACAACAGGTACCTTTGCAGATGGTACACCTCTACTCGCATCTCATTAATTCTCAGCAACAGCCCCTGCATTTCTACAAAGCCAATATAGCAAATCAAGATAAACAAAAATAAATAGGTCCAAACAAATGTTGCACTCAAACGAGAGTATTGTCCGCAGGTAAACAGTTACAGTTTCAGAAGTACATATTACGTCATGTTAACCTGCGCGAACTACATAAGAGAGCCATTGTTACGTCGTGTATTAGCGCTAATTACCAAAGACTGAACTCAAGCCAGAAAGTGAAAAATCTTAATTTTAAAATCGCAACAGAAAGCTTTCAGAATTCGCCCCAAGAAGGAAGTTTGCTATCACTCAGGGTGCCAGCCAGCTAGTCGACGAAGAAGTGGGTTAAATAAATTCAAAGAGCTGTACATTAAAGGCGCCACCTGTTTTACGCTAACCCTGTCAAGCGCTGGATAAACAGGAATCCACGAAGTTATTCAAGTAAGCCGGGTGGGAAAATGATTTGCGGCATTAAAGGAAACAACCACAAAAAACAAGCAAACCATGAGAGTTAATGAGTCCTTAATAATTATTGAATAGACAACGAAAAGAAAAATTCTCAGGCGCAATTCGATTAGATATTCAAATCGCTATACATCTATGTGTACCGATTGCTTTGGCCAACGCTATCGTTTACAGCGGTTTCACCAAGTCTGCTTAAATAAAATGATTGATAAGGGAGGCATGCGAGAACCTCTCCAAATGACTGGAAACCAAGATTCGGTCCAATAATACAATAGCCCAAGACTACGACGATATCAAACTACGCTATCCCAATATTAAAACGGCCAAGACCAAACCAGGACCAAACCCCTAAAGAAAAAGAAAAACCTAAGGATACGATCACGAAAAGGGATAAAGTAAACCTCTTACCGTTAGAATGGGTTAAAACACAAAATGGCTACGAATGTAACACGCGCTCCAACTGCTACTGAATTAATCAGCTCCTCCGATCCTCGATCAACACAATAGTGTTAGTTAGTGTGAATACACCGGTTCGGCGATCCAATCCTAATATGAGACACCGGAAACGAGAAGTATTTTTCCACAATATCCACAAATGTGCCCAGATTTCAAAAGATAATCTCTCGAGGAAAATACTTCTCGGAGCAAAGCCCCCGAGTAATAAGTCAATCGGAAAACGTATAGTAATTTCGCTTGAAAACAGGCATGTAGGCTCCCTCTATCCGTAAGAATGGAAATCAATAAGCAATCGATAACGTAGGGATGTCGATTAAACGGCCACAAACAAAGATTAATAATAATAATAATATAATAATGTACTTCAAAAAGTGTGACAGCTCTCTGTCCAAATAATGTAGTAATACCATAATATCTGCGGGATGGAACACTAAGATTAAGAAGGACTTTTCACTGGAGAAGTAACTCATCATGCCACAAGAGAGAACCACATTTCTCTTTCGAGCTAGCTTATACAATTTGTTATCTTCATTGCTAATTAAGAATTGTAATATACCTTTAATAAAAGATGACAATTAGTGTGTAAAGTATGGCTGTTTTAGTACCTTAAGTAATATGTATAGTTTTGGTGAGAATGCGTTGATGTTGAACACTCATTTTTATTTATTTTCAGTAGTTTCTTCGTTATTTGTTTTAAAATCTATAACCTTTCTTTGAATAGTACTGGATAGTACAACATGAGTATTATTTCTGGACGTGTCAGAACACCAAACAATGCCAACAATACGAACGCATATTGCCACTTTCAGCGCTTCTGGTCGAATATATGTATTTTTGCTGTGATGTTGTTTAGGGTTAAATTTCAACAGATTTATTACAGTGCGTCTAAACACTTCTTCAACCAGTGTGCATACACGCAATCAAACTGAACAGCGTTTGAGACAATTTAGAAGACTGCTGTTGGTGCTCATACATTCGCAAATTTTAAATCGGTTCGTATCATCAACTAGTGGTACAACGGATGGATTTCACCAAATAAATATCTTTGCTTTTCATTTAATGTTTTATATGTATAATAGGGTTTCTGGACCAATAGCATCAAAAGAGCTTATATAGAATCAGTAAAACTATAAGGAAACGTTATCACTTTGAATATCCCTCTGCGACGCCATGCGAACTAGACGCAACGCTCCCACTCTAAATCGAGCTTTAGTGTTGTTTTCCATGTACTCTCGACCGCTGAGAAATGACCAGAAAGCAACAATTTTAATGCAATAACTAAGGGCAGCCATAATACCAAATTATATCGGTAATATATGTATGATTATTAATTACGCTGGGACATGTAACTAGGTCAGAATCTTCAAACTCTTTTATCCACACAGTGACACTTCTTGTAAATTTTACCGTCTTATCATTTCTCTTGTATGGGAAAAGTTACTTGTTCTAACGAGGATTTACAACAACAATGGTCATGATATTATCAATCATCCATAAGATTTTATAGTCGACTACAGATATGATATACAACATCAATTGTTTAAAGGATATGCAAACGCACGATCAGTAATTAAACCTTCATATTCACCGTGTACGGATCCTTATTACATAAACACAGTCTCCATTGATAAACGTCCGGACGGGGTAGTGGATGACAGCCAATCGAACTTCGAATTGAACACCCTCGACAGGACAAACCACAAATTGTGAAATGCTGCCTGCTAACCCCTTATACGCATAAATGTTAAGTTAAATTGTAATAACATTACATATATTATGCACCGTACACAGACATTATTGGATTACGATGATGAGAAGGAATTGCTAGCGCTAGGCACGCATAGGTCCCATATTAGACGCGTTAATTCGATAATTCTTAATTGTAATTATGGTAATTGACACGAACATTACGTGCTAGAAATTAAAATTAGTTGGAACTTTATGAAAATAAATATCAATCTTAATGCAAATGATATAAATATATCTAGATAAAAGTTCCAAACCCTTGATATAAACAGAAGTAAACAAAATCTCAACTTGTACTTTCAAAAATGATCTGAAAAAATCATTAATGCTTTTTCTTTAAATTTTATTACACGATAGTCAATGTATGGCTAAACATATAGTTTTCAAGAATGAGTAATCCTCCTCAAAGCGGACTATCAATCGCGCCCTTAAAGTCTTGTGAGTAATAACATGAGAAAGTCTCTTTGTATCTACCTATAAAAGAATTTATCAAGGGAAGAATATTTAAATATGCTGGGAAATAAAATTATACTCGTCAAACGTAATGTATCCGGTGTCCGAAAGAGGTACACACTATGTCGGAGCTGATATCTTTTGTACATATGTAGGTATCATCCGGTATTGTGAACAAACTGCAGTGTTAGATACAGATGCCTGTAGATACTTGTGACGTCCATTTTATAATTTTGTACGTGACAAGTGTCAACATTCTATATAGAAAATGTGCCCTACTCAGATCTACACTACACTACACATCGACATTTTGGTTTACCTGTGTGTCTTTAATTGTGTTTCAACATGGGCGGTCTTTTTCATAACTATCAGATACATAGGTAATTTTACAAGCACAAAATTGAAAAACCTTTTTTATTTTATATGATACTCTTGTCTATTCTTTTTTTATTGAACTTTGAAGCAAACTATGCAAGATCTCAGAACTTGAATTCCTATTGCCAACTTCTGGGAAACCGCAGTAATCTGAAAACAAAAGCCAAAGTAACTGAAATATTAAATTTTGAATCTTAGATTTGCATTTCACGGGTGAATTCTGTTCTCTAAACTATAGCTTTTTATAATTCCCAATTTATTAATATTACTGCTTATTACACATAATTGAATAAATATAATACTATAATAATAATTCTATTACAAAATTTAGAAGATGTGGCTATGTGCCTCCTGATGAATTTAATGTTCCTACTACGCCGTACACAAAAACTAGGTTGAATGCGGCTGTGTCAAACAGGTAGGACTTGTCAGCAACTTTCCGACACAGGTAGGTTTCCTTTCGCTGGAATGGCTCTGCTCCAAGTCGTCTGGCCTACAATGAAGGGATTTAACACAAAAAAACAGAATAAAAATATAACAAAAATGATAAATTTAGAACACTAAACGTTTATTACAATGAGCAAGAAATTTAATTAAAAGAAATTGCTGAATAAAAATGTAGATATCGCGTACGAAAGAGAATTTTAATATTGTGTGATTAGGAGGAGACAATACACCATGCACACCACAAAATTTTCCGGAAAAATAAATGCTTACAGAGAACTGACGTCTAACAAATCGCGAATTTTACATTAATCTTTACACAAAATTTAGAAAAACACAATACAAAAAAAAAAAAACTTTGATGAAAGTTATACTCTACAGTAATGTAGGAAATAAAAGGGGAGATCGATATAGATTTTGTTTGAATGAAGACTAGTCAACAAAGTTTGGGGCGGTCGCGCCCATATCCACCATTTGTGCACACACGTAAGAGCACTAAACGTTCAACTGTCATTCGATGATTCGTTGTGACAATGTACGACGCAATAAAAGGAAAGATCCTACCTTACAGGTGGACGTCAGGACGAATTGAAGCTTCCCTAAACGCCGATGATAACAAAGTCTGGTTAGTTCCTTAAGATCCAAAGATACTGCTCCAAGGAATACCTTCAGGGAGAAGGAAACAAGGTGCTTCCTTTAGGTACATAGATTTAATAATACAAGAATGTTTTCTGTGGTAACATCCCAATAAAATATTAAGTTTATTATACCCCTGTAATTGAAAATAATTGTCCAAAAACTACAACTTTCGTCTCGTATATCAAAACTTGAGTTGTTTGTTTGATTGAGGAGTGTTGGGTATGGTGGTTGTTAGTTTTTACATTTCTTTGCATATTTGTTATTTCTTGTAGTTGTATCGACTATGAAAACTTGAGTTCTTGTATATATTTTAAACCTAGTTGATGACAAGCATATTGCTCTGTGGTTGTTGTATTTGTATTTCTCTTCTTTTCTATAGAGCCATTTCTTTCCCGTTTCCCGCATCCATTTTATCATTTCCAGCTCGATTTCGTCTTCTCCCTCTGCTTTCCCACTCTTGACCTTCTCCTATTTTCTCCATTGTAGTTTCTTCCAGTTCATGCACTTCTTCTTGTGCTTCTCCCATTTGGTCTACATTTAGTATTTCTTCCTGTCTCAAACTTATCTTCAAAATATTCTTTCCAGGCGTTTGTTTCCTCCAATGGTTCTGTGCTTATGTTTCCATCTTTATCCTCAATTCCACAATCTTCCTTCTTCTGTTTTCCTCTCAAACTTATTATCCTGTTCCAACATTGCTTATTGTCTGGCTTATACTTTTCCTCCAATTCTTTTCCAAAATGTTTCGAGCTCTTCTTTTTGCTTCCCCTTACAGCCTCCTTTGCTCTGTCATGTTTCTCCACATATTTTATTCTATTTCTCTCATTGGTCACTTCTTATAATTTTTTCCAGGGTTGCTTCTTCTCTCTCTAATTTTCTCGGTATCTCGGTATTCCACCATTTAGTTCTCCTAAGATCTTTCTTTCCGCTGGTGCTTTGATAATCGATAATTTTTAGTATCTTTTGGATAATTATTAGCGATCACCCGATATATTAGTCATATTAATTCCAACTTAAACAAATTCTTGCAACAAAACGCTGTCTTCATTATACCAGAAGAATAATGGGAAAACACCTGTATCTTAATTAAATTATTAAGTACCTGTTGAAATTAATACTGCAAAACTAAAGTCATCAGTCTAAAGAAGTACTGTTACTGTATCTTTTATTCAGTGTTAGAACAAAAGATATCTACACACCTACCTTACTGTTGTCATTTATGCACTTGTCTCATAAGTTCTATCCTAGGTACGATCCATGTACAATTTTCCTAAGAACACTAAGAATGAAATCGATATCATTTTCACATATTTTATTAACAATATTATTATGTACCGGTTAAGATATTGTACCGCAGGAAATGCAGACACCAATTGTACCGTTTTTATAGTCCACCCGATAACTAGTCACACGCACTATATTTTTCACTTCACACTTCCAAACGTCACTCTCCTGTCATCGGGATACTTTTGGTACACTACCCCCTCCTTAAACCTGATCAGCGATCGACGTGTACCACCTTACGGTTAATCGGTTTGACGACGATATAAGGTTCTTCCCACGCCGACTTTAATTTGGGACTGCGTCCTTTCTGACCAATCGGGTTGTAGCGCCAAACTTTATGGGTTCTTATGGGAACTTCTTGAGATATTAAATGGTGTCCTCTTTGTATATCTGAATTGGCAAGTCCATGGATAGATGCCTTGCCTCCGATGGCAGTTGTCAGGATATAGAGACTACCTGCTGGGCGTACTCTCCATTTGACAATCAGATCGGGTCTAATCATCGTATGTGATGCACAAGTATCTATGGTTAACTGATATCTTTTGCCAAACAACGCGGCGTCCACCACTTTAAGCTTTAAGTCCCACATTATAGCAAGAAGGAAGTGACTGTATGTGAGGGGGCGTTCGTTCCTCAGAGCTGGCTGATTTTAGTTTCTGAACCGGCAGCGGTTTTTGAAATGTCCAGGTTTTTCGCAATTCCAGCAAACCGGCTGAGATGTTGTTTTCGGACTACTGCTTGTCGCAGGGCTACTTCTCCATTGGTGCGGCACCTCCTCAGCTCCATTGGCAACTTTGCTAGAGCATTAGCGAGATCGTTCTGGGCCGCTTCAAGCTGATGTGCTCGTGCACTCCCGATCCAATCACTTCATACTCCAGCGCATGGGCTAGAGCATCTGGAGGTTTTTGTGTCAACCGAGACGTTAAGCTCTTTGAGTCTCTAGATCCCTAACACCGTCAATGAAGGCTTATACGACTAGCTGTTCCAAAACATCCTCAGGAGCAGACGTAAATGCCAGGCGAACAAGTCGTTCTATTTCTACCTGAAACTCCTGCAGGCATTCATGGTTTCTTTGGGTCCTGGCTTTGAACTGTACTTGGTATACCTGCGTAAAGTGTTTATCGCCATAACGGGCTTCAATGACTGATATTAACGCTTTGTAGTGGTGGTGTTGACATTCTGGAATTGTTTGCAAGATATTAATTGCATCCCTATGCAATGCAACGATTAACGCCGTAGTCTTGTCTGGATTGGAGCAACCATTAACAGACGGGGCCGCTACAAATTGTGTTAGATATGTTGACCACCGAACTTTACTGTTAAGCGTCGGCGGCTTCACTCCTACTACAAAATGCCCTTCGTTATTGATGGAGCCCGTACTTCTTAAGTTGGTCATTTGTTCTTGTACTTGCTTATCTATCCCCGCCTCAAACTTTTTCTGCTTTTACTGCAATGTCATCTGTATCCATTCCTGGACATCACAAACATCTTCGAATTTCCCGTTAACCTGCTCCTGAACTGTGTCGACCAGCTTTTTCAATGCCTCGACTTGATAATGGACGTCCTCAAACTTTCTGTTGACATGCTCTCGAACGGATCCCATTTGATAATGAACATCTTCGAACTTTTGTCCCATTTCTTGTCTTCCCTTTCAAATTTGGAGTCAATTCATGTTGCCTGGCTTTCACTTCTTGAGCCACTTTCTGTGATTCCGTTACCATTTTCCATATCTTGGCCATCAATGCTGCCATAGGCTCGCCTTCTTGAGTGGTTGACTCACTCACATTAACCCCGCCTTCATCTTGGTACGTTTTGTATTTCTTGTGTCAATTTTTCTGCAGTTTCCAACCGTTCTCTCCGGTCTTCCGTTGGTACTATCGCATTTATGACCACAGGAAATACAGACTTGTGACACCAATTGTACCGTTTTTATAGTCCGTCCGATAACTTTCAATCGTCTCGGTCAGTCGTCAATAGCAATACGCACCGCCCCCAGCGGTATTATTGTCACTACTTTGATCACATCCCATTTCAATAACTCAATATTTTTGTGAAATTTCCTACAGACTGCCTCCTCTAATACATACCATTATTTATAATCCAAGAGATTCAGATCTGGGCTGCGTCGTTTTCACTTTATGAACTAGTGCTCAATCTTGCTGGACCATCCAGTTTAGCACTGGCCAGAGAATCGTTTAGCAGTTTGACTACGTGCTCTATAATGTTCTGCCAATAAGTTGTGAGTTTTCATCATAAGAAACACCCCACCAAATGTCTCCTTAGGGCTGCGAACATAACACTAAACATGATTTCATCCATAAACAGCCGTTCGCTCTTTGTTGTCTAATTTGTTTTAAACTTTCTGTGAAACGTTGTCCTGCCACTCAACGATATGCCCCAAGTTTAAGCTCATGCTTTATCAGGCGGGACATGCTTCATTTCGATATTCCCATTTCCCTGACCATAATTCTTTGTTTACCCAAAGAATTTCTTCGAACTTTTAGGTCAGTCATTGAAGTTTTGCCACACCTGTGTAAAACGAAAACAGTTATTCGGTTCTCTTAACACCCCGCTCCATGTTTGTGCTTCGGCACTATACTTCAACTGTTCAATGTAAAAATTCAGTCGTAAATCGATTTTTATCTTCAGCCTACCCATGTGTCCAATTCTTTTCGCAATAAAATGCATTTCCATACCTACCTATACATGACGCTTTAAAACCGGGTAGAACGTACGATTTTAATACTTTACGCTTCCTTGTCAGCACAATGTCCACGTGAAAAGCCAAATTCGTACGCAATTTTTTACCCGTATAGGTATCTAGACAATAAATCGTCAGGACATTCGAGCCTTCGTTTCACCAAATATGCAAAAAAGAATTTCGAAATTGCTTAGCCAACTTATTAAACGCTGCGCTGCGTTCTATTACAGCGTTGTGTCAACAGATAGACATAGGTTTGAAAATAAGTACGGACGGTTTGTATGGACGTAGTTCACTGTATACAGGAAATAGATGAAAATAACGACCACCATACTTTCTTGAAAATTAGTGAATATGTACATGCATGAATGCATTATATGTACCACATGATTGTGTACGAGGACAGCGTTTTTCGGAATATGCATCCTGCATCGAAAACATTAACCATCTAACCTTTTAACAACTAAATGTATAAGAAAACCGTTGATGTACTATACACGGTTTGCCTTTTGACAACGCAATAGAGGGACAATCCATTGCAACGCTAACCGTGACCTGAACGCAGGTCGCCGATGATTGTCAAGCGAATCATTGTCATATCGCTGCTTATTAATCACTATATGCATGTTAAGGGGACTAGGCCCGTATACACATAATTCTAATCATCAGTCGTTGCGTGGTTATCGAGGGATATGTAATAAATTGGTAAAAACAAATTCAAATATTAAGCGAACTGTAACGTACTATTTATTCGTGTCTAATCCCAACCATAAGTACATCATGACTGAGGCCAATCTTGCGGAGAACACTGTCGGGCCTCGGTCTCTCGCCTATATTTTTCTTTTAACATGCATTTACTGTAGTTCCTCGTTTTTATTAGCTGATCCCGTCATTTTGAACTATGTTTGTATGCTTCCCATATAGAGCTCTTTGAGGCCGTTCTCCAATGAGTACTTCATAATGATTACAGCTTGCTACTTGTAGTGCGAAAGTTCTTATCTACTTTGACGTTGTAGAGCTATTAGATTTTGAGTTCATTTGTTATTATTATTAACAAATTGCCTGAACGTTATTGAAATGAATGAATAGTACACGTCCTGTAATAAAATATTTTCAGAGAACAAACGTGTGTTTAATTGAAAAGATAAGGAAGCGAAGGAATTGGTTATTTCCATATGAAACCTATGAAGATGTCCAAGTAAGTATTCACCCCGGAAATGATTATATTTCTGTTACCACTATACGCTTTTAAGATTCTCAACTAGTGAGGTACTAATAAACTTCCCCTTCTTAATTTATTATTAACAATCTATACATCTCTTTACTAATAAGCTCACGTACAAAATAATCCATGTGTTAACTACCAACTCTAAAAAAACGATCAACTCGAAATAATAATAATAATAATAATCATAATAATGATGTATTTGTCCAACGTTTAACATTTATAGGACAAAGGTAAGGTACATACATATATTGACAAAAAAAGAATAGTAATAATAAAGACACTGTTAACAGCAACTGAAAAAGATATCATAAAGGAAGTTGGCAAAACGACACATTCTAAAGAGGGGTGATCCATGGAGTAGGTTTGTTCTAGAGAAAGGAATTAGAAATATGGAAAAGGAGCGAGAGGATAACCTTGGAGTAATAAAATGAAGGGCCGAAAGGAGACGGCCAGTCAATCAGTTCACTGGTAAGCTTCCATACAAATCGGGCACCATCCACATCATGCCGATATCTTAGTGACTGGAGGTCATGAATTTCCAATAATGATGTGTAGTCAACGCCACGTTAAGGATAAGTTCCTGTAATCCTGAAGAAGAGGTACTTCGAAAATCGTCGCTGAACTATTTCAATTGAGAGCTGTAGGGATATATACTGCGGAGACCAAACTTGTAACGCATACTCTAACTTACCGACGACAAGACTGAAATATGAAGTCTTCAAAAGTAAAGGGTTACTTGCAGCAACGCATAACGAAGGCCAAGATGCTCGAAGCTGCAGAGCAAATGAAGTAAATGTGATTAGAGGAACTCAATCTGCAATCGAAAAGCACCCCAACATCACGGAAGCCCTCAACCCTCATTAAGGAAACATTATTTACATAGTAGAATACATCGTTCCAGGACTTTATTGGATTGTAGATTTTCAGATCATCGGCGTATGCCAGAATAGGACACGGCAGGGAACCAAGCAGGTCGTTAAGAAATAAAATGAAAAGCAATGGTCCTAACTTGGAACCTTACAGAACCCCAGAGGAAGGACAAAACTCAAGAGATCTAAAACCATTGTAAAAACATAATTGCATCTATCAGTCAAATAAGAATGTAACAGCTGAAGTAAAGATTGGCTGAATCCGAAAGTAGATAGCAGGACACCATGATCGATCGTATCAAAGGCGCGACTAAAATAAGTATAAACAACGTCCAATTGGTCTTGGTTAGCCGATTCTTGAGAAATCTATTGTGTTATAGATATCAAATTAGTAACGATTGATCGGCCACGCATGAAACCATGTTGATACGGAGATATAAAGGATTTAGTATTCAAATATATTGCGTGGCGCCATCCACAAGGAAAATATGCAGTTTTCAATGAGAGATTGATGATGCATGCTAGTGGTTCGGCTAAAGCAAACCTTGCATCAAGAACAAATATGCTTGAAATTAAGTCATCTCCCGCAGTAAAATCTTCTGAAAAAGTTCACAAAATCGTAATAAGCTCGCTCTCCCTAACACTGGATAAAGTGAAGGATACATGAGACAATTCAAAATTATTACTATAAACAGGAAAGCTAAGTTGATATATTGATGAAAATAAATCAGCAAATGCATTTACAATATCGAGCTGTGACTCAATTTGCGTGAGACGGTAAGATAAAATACTAGGAATACGCGATGTACCACGTTTATTTCGTATAAATTGAAAGACTTCTTTATGATTGTTAATAATCGAGGATTCAATTTTATTCATATAGGATTTATACGTATCAGATATTAGTAATTTGCTCAGATTCCTTATTCTCTTAAATTCATCAAAGAAGAACTGGTTTTTAGTGGCTAGCCAACGTCGTCTGTAATAATACCCACCATTTTCGAAACAGTCAAATCAATAACTTGATACAATACGTTATAAAGGCTGTCAACAGCGTTATTTACATTTTTAAATCCCTTCAAAAAAGACCAGTCTGTATGTAATAAATTAGAATACAAACTTTGGAAGTTGGCTTTACGGAAGTTATATCTTAGATTATTATTAGAAACAAAGTTAGAAGGACTAGAAGGACCAAGTGGAAAATAAACTGAAACACACAATGGGGATGGTAAGGATCCACCGGTAGAAATTGAGAATCGTCACGATCAACACCAATATTTTAATCAACACACACAAGAGAACCAAATCAAGTAGACGATTATCAACATTCATTATATTGTTATGTTGACTTGGTTAAAGAGAATTACATAACAAATTAAAAGTAGCAGTCTTCCAATTAGCAGGATTATGGTCAATAAAATGTGGTAAATTAAAGTCACCAAGTAGAATCGATGGCTTATCCTGAAGGAAAACTTCTAGTGATTCACAAAATAATTCAAAATTATGTTGACATATATTTGGGGGTATATAAACTGCAATAATATAGACAATATTAGCAAAATTAATGCACTTACAAGCAACAATATCAATTAAAGGGATAAGAGCAGAAATCACACTTGTATCTATAAGTACATAATCAATTGTGGCAAATGATGCAATAAACACTCCACCGCCCATACTGCGATTGACTAAAGAAAATTTTCTGTCAGATCGTACAATGCCAAATGATGGTGGAAGTAATTCTGAGCTAAAAACAGAGTCGTCTAACCAGCTCTCAGTGACTACAATTATGTCATATAGTGACTCACAAGCAATAGAGAAAAAGCATGTGTTTTAGATAGAAGCCCACGAGTGTTTTGATAATAAATGTTAAATGCATTAGAAAAAACGTTGGAGCTATCTAGTTTAATTTAGAAATTATAATAGGTATTCCTCGATTATATTTAATTTTTAAATTCATTTCACCATTATTCAAGCGGTTGTTCAATTCTGTTTTGGCATTTTTGTGAATCTGAAGTTGCATCGGTGCTCTATCATGAAAAATGGACAATGTAGACAATTTCTTAAGTTTAGAGATAGTATGCATAACTTGCCTAACAAAAGAGTCAGAAGAAAAGGAAACCCTGATAGAACGCTTACGGCTTGTTGCAGTTGAATCAAATTTTCCCAATCTAGATATTAACTTGAAGATTAGAGCAAATTTCATTGACCAAGGTATGATCCAAAGTAATTTGTTCAGTATTGTTTTTGCATTTAACTTCTCCACAGAAATTTCTTGAATCACTCTCTCAGTACCCAGAAGAAACGGAGAAGCAATTATTGACTTTAAACTGCTAAGATCGTCGCCCAATGCAATGCAATTATTACAGATCCACGTAAATCCAGTCTTTAAATGAATTTTTCTAGCCTCAGAAACCGAAATTTTAACACAATCATTTCGAAATGTATTTTAGAAATGCAACAATTAACAATTTTATGAGATTCATCAGCACTTCAATTGAAATAGAGAGAATGTTGCATACCAGTAAGGTCGTCTTAAAAGCGGTCGTTCTTACTTTACCTACGAGGAGCACTACTAGGTAAGTTATTTAAAGGTTTTACTGCAATGTACTTTTAGAAAATACATTGATTTCAAATGTACTTTCTTAACCCAAGATATTATCTATTTTTTAACTGTTTATATATGTAACAACATAAGTGTACGATTCCTGTGATTCAGCATGAGAAACGACTTTAGATAGGAAATGGAAGAAATGTCAGAACATATTAGTTTATCATAGCACAAACCATAAACCACTTTCCTTCAAACTGGTACCTTGCCTTTATCGTTTGGAGTAAATAGGAACGTATATAAAAACCTAGTCTAAAAAAATCCCGTTGCTGGCGAAAATGTGAAGCTTACACACCGTAGTACTGTGTATTTGATGTAAAATAGCTTAGATGCAGATCATTACAAAGGATAAAAGATAACGTTGATGAAGTGGAAAAAAAGACACCAGTTTCAGGGATCCAAAGAAAAGCGAAAACGGAAAATGATCGTTTAACAATTTCTGACGTTTTGAGATGATGATTTTAGAAAGTTTTCGATAACAGTAATGTAAGCACGTTGGAAATAAGTCCGCGCAGCCTGAGCAATTGAAACACTGACAAGTGTGTCAGAACTAGACTAGTAGTAATAATTAATAATTAATGCTAGTTCAATATTCCCAGATTTTTTGTAACATCCCTCGTACAAACAGCATAAGTACAACACTTTTAGAGCAATAAACATGCTTATTTTGGAACTACAAATTATAAGCAATATTATAGCAAATTACCCAAGTAAAAATTATGGCGGACTTAATTTTAATGACCGTGGAGTTCAATTAACAAAGACGATCTCATGATTACAACAATAAAATTGTGCATTACCATGACGCCATAAAAATGCATGATACATATTCTTTTAAGAAAGAAACTACCATATATTTACCAGCAGTCAATGATAACCATTCTGTATATCTATCCATCATTCGAAGGTATCCATGTATAATGTTGCTACACCTGGATACCGCGTATACATGTCTACATACACTTTCGAAATTATTTCGAATATTTAGAGAACCTGAAACCGCGAGAATAAATCAAGTCTGTAGACGCACGCATATCCGTCCGTACCACCTCAGCACTAACATTCGCCAATGAATGGCTCTGTTCTATGAAAATTTATCTCTTTTAATAAAGCAGCTCAGCTGTATTTTTTCTACCAACACTTGATAAGGATGACGTTGCTTTTTCATACTTTCGCACTTGCAGTTGTCGCTTCATGATTTAAATGCTCTAATATGTTCAAAATTAACACCATTAATCATCTTTGCTTCACAAGCAAATGGGGTATCAATCGCAATACCAATTTAAAATTTATTTAAGGAAATAATTTGATAGGCACGAGAACACGAAGCACGACATAAAAATAAAAATTAAAAATTGATAAAATTTGTAAATTAACCGCAAGTGCTAAATGCGTGTGAAGCGATACATATACATAAAAATACAAATCTTCTAAATCGTGATAGCGGCTCCATTAAAAATTACGCCTTGTTCAGTCTATTATAATTAGGTAATGTCAGTACGGTATATTTATCATTTAAATTTTCTTCGGAATGCTGGACAATAGAAAAGCGTTTTTGTTTTTGCGATTTATTAAACCAAAATTAGGTACGGTACATGTAATTTTTTACATTTAAAACTTACTCAAGCCAGAATGCAACCTTTAACAGGTACTACTTTTTCTTTCTTTCACATGTTTGTAGAAATTACGTTTAGAAATTAGACACGCATATCACTTGTGCCGCGTTATTTATAAGGGTCATTTACGACATATTTTCTTCCGGCCCCACACGATTACAGTGAGGACGGCTGAACCAGTATGTTTAGTGCTTTGAGAAAATGATTTGTTCACTTCGGTTTTATACGGTTTTGATGATGCTTGCCTCGAGCTAACGAAACACGTGTCACCGAATTTTACTATTAAACAATTGTGTGGTGAGGAGTTTACCGATGTGATATAGTATCAATTATTTTTGTGCAACTATTTGCTGATAAAAGTGGCCGCAGTTTCATATTTTTATAAGAGCTTACCAAAATCGGTCCTGCAGTGGCATAATTTAAATGACGACTCTCATTGCTGGGTAGCAACAAGAGGAATTTTCTACCATCTGTCCCGCCGTACATATCTGTCATTTAGCCACACAAACGTAAATATCTCATCCTTCGACTCGCTAAGGCTAAATAGCAATAACTTCTTTAGGATTTCGAGGGGAATAGACTGCGGGACAGATACTTTACACTCGAATAAAATTCGAACGATAGTTTTTCGATCTGATCGCTCGCTAATATTGATCTGTTGTCAGTCAATGACGTTGAGATAAATCGTCGGAATCGATCCGTAACGGGACAGATCGTTCGAAAATCCATCTCGTGTGTCCTGCTATTGCTTTACCAAAGCCACCACACTCTTGGTACCGACACAAAACTTCCTCTATATTCCCTTACATTATAATAATGAACACTAATCGCTTTTAAAACTACAAAATAAAATTTGCCAGAGTAAAAATCGAAACATAGATTTGTTACAACCCTAAAGATAAGTTCTTTAATGGAAATGCTTTCGATATGGACGCCAGAACAAAAGAGAAATATGATAACCGTGTGAACTCTATAAGAAACTTCCTCCAGATGTGGTCTGTTTTGCATTTATTTTTATAATTATATCAACTATAAACTACAAAGGTATCATTACATCGACAGATTTATTTTAGGTTTACAAAATAAATACAAAAGTTGAGTACATTTAGTTTAATAAAATAAAATCTGGAGGACTCTCTATATACGACCTAATAAATTAGGGGCGTTAATGGGCAACTATCAAGTAACTGTGCACAACTTACCAACTAAACACAATTTGCATATGCCAATAATCCGTGCGTACAATTACCGCTTGCGTTTGACAAACCTTAGTTCTCCTCACGGATTATTGGCATATGCATACTTACTTGATAGCTGCTCATTGACGCACCGAATTTATTAGGTCGTTATATAGATAGTCATCCAGATTTCATTTTACTAAGGTTTAGCCTTTCAAAAATAGTTTACTATACTTAGTTCAGTTTTTCTATGATTTAGATTACTTGGTAGGTATAAAGAAGAAAGTCCATATAATAATAACGTAATTTCATTGAATATACATATTATATCACCAATTGAAAGTACATACTGATTTCATACTTTTCTCCAGTGCCCAGCCAATTATCATGAAACACATTACAAGCAGGAAGAAGCAGAGGGAAAGACACCCGGGTAGCAATCGGACATAAAGGTTAGAGTAGCACAGATTTTTTCTATAATATCGGAAACGTATATTTTTGGACTAAGTTTTGTTTTTGTGTAAACTCTTTCGGCGTTTGTGGAGTTTTATATCATGGTTGCGCCAAATACAACAAACATAGAAATATGCGCAACGACAAATATTGACTTTATTTTGTTGTTAAAAACAAAAGAAAGGACCTGAGTTTCCCTACGTTGGATATCTTTTTGTCACTGTTTTGTTAGCACGTTCATTAATTTCTGAATCATTTATCAATAGCTGGATAAGTGAAAGTAATACGGCACAAAAAAAAGGTATATAGGAGATGAAAACGGACTAAATGTGAACTACGTGGAGATGCATTATTCGGAGTCACCGTGCGGTATACATACGTATATCGTACTGGCTCCTGGTAACCCAGTAGTTCCTTACTTGTCTAACAAATTAAAGATAACGGATAACGGATAACGCTGTGAATAGGAGTGGATCTCCGGTCCTTGTCTTTGAGACCCGTCATCTAACAAAAATTTCAAAAACGTTGTTAAAACTAGTGACCATGTTCCTAAATGTGGTAAAAATTATACCATTGCTGAGAGTTTTATTCTTCCTTGTATAAAAATATGCTGTTCAATATTTGTACCAAAAATAGATATCTTCCAACAAACAATATCTCGAAGAATTAAGGAAACGTCTTAAGATGTCGAGATGACAATAATTAGCAGAAAAGGATGCACAAAATATTCAATTTTTAGGCGCACAAGTAAAATGAAGTGCGCACATCAACAGATTACAAATACCTTTGATCGGCATAAGGAAAGTCTAATAATAGTTTGTAGAATTACATACATATACTGGTTCTATGCCATTTTAAACTTGCGTATTAATTCCAAATTACATTCACATGGACGCTACTAATTGTAACTATCTCATTCATATACGTTAATTCGGTGTTGCCAATTTTACTAGTTGAAAATTTGTGCACAAAATTTACAGGTGACTCACGTGGTACTAATTTCCCTATTAATTCCGAATTACATTTCGTGGACATTAGTGAATATCTCGTTCATCTGTCCTAGAAATCCCCAATCTTTTTAATGTGTTGGGCTACTATAATAATTTTCGAGTATAGATTAAGTTACTTATCTTACCTATTACAATGTGATGAACATTGGCACACTTATATTTTCAGAACAAAATGCTTACTAGTCAGGTAGAAAAAGATAATTATTTGTTTACATAACGGTGTATAAGAGTAGGGATATCGGCGCGATGGCAGCACTGCGGTATGGTCTGGTTCAATGTGAGTCTGGCAGTGCTAGTGAGAGAATCGTTCGAACATTATTTCGTACTAGGTTGCGTGTTGTTATCCGATTTATGTGTACAAGAACATGAAGGCTGCTGAGATTCATCGTGAACTTTGTTCCGTTTATGGTGAAAATGTCAGGAGTGACAGTTTGGTTATAAGATGGACAGACGAACTTTTGAGTAATGTCAAAGAAAGAATTCGTGAAAGTCGGCGA
Organism: Chrysina gloriosa; assembly: GCA_038088585.1. NCBI lineage: Eukaryota > Metazoa > Arthropoda > Insecta > Coleoptera > Scarabaeidae > Chrysina > Chrysina gloriosa. The sequence continues at coordinate 31,590,618 of CM076091.1, forward strand.
TTCACAGAACTGAGTTCCTTTTTCCATCAAATTCACAACGGTTTGAAAGCGATGAAGAGCCGCAGAAAAGTATTACATCATGACTTAATCACAGACGGTAGAGTTCTATGAAGAGGGCATTAAAAAGCTGGTTCATCGACATAACAAATGAAAAGTAGTTGAAAGTAGTAGCTTCAAGTTGTATATAATAAAAATCTCTTCATGTATTGTGTTTTTTTTTTTCGATAACTAAACGGAACTTACTATACGAATCGCCCTCGTATTCCATCATTTGAAATGAAGAAACAGACAAAGGCACAAAATAGTTTGCTTAACTAGAGAGACAAAAATATTAGCACACCACCAAAATACATAAAGAAACAAGTAAACATTACTAGATACTTCGTTGCCAGGCCCTTACGTTTAATCAGTTCTGCTAATCTGTTAGGCATGGAATAAACAAGTTTTCGAGTTAAAACTGTTTGAATGTCATCCCGTTCATCTAAACTTATAGGTTCTTAATCTTCTGTGCTGAACACGTTACATATTCGTATGCTTTTTACCGATTCTGACCAAAGGTTTTCGATCGGATGAAAATAAATACAATCTACTGACGAACTATATACATATGTCGTATTGTTCAGATCATTATCCTGGTGAAAATAACCATTTTTTCCAAGATTTAATTGCTACGCACTTTGGTGGAGGTGCTCTTTCAAAATATTCAAATACATCATCTTGTTCATAGTGTTCTCTATAAATATAAGCATCCTGATTCCGATAGCAACCATACTCGTATATCCCTCTGTCTACCATTACATTTCGACCCCCATGTTTCGCTGTTGAATAAATTCCGCTGCGAAAAATAATCAGAGTACAAGAGAGATGGAATTCCATATTAGAGATATCTCAATTCTGCAGTTGTCTCAGATGATTTTTATTACTTTTAACAATGTTAATTATACTACGTTGTTCTCTCTCGGTAAGTGTGTGTGTGGACAACCACTTCTCCAGCAGTTTTGTAAATTTTCTTGTCCTTTGAATCTCTTAAGAACGTTTCTTATTGTATAGAATTTACGTTGTTCATGTTAATTTAATATAATTTTTTATTTAATTTCTTAGAGATGCCTTTAGCCATATATCTATACACTATCTATATACCAACTTAATGAGTAGAGTTTACTGATTGGGAAAGCTGCGCCATTACTTTTGTCTCTCCAAATAAAGGAACTATTTTGTATTGTTCTGTTCTTATTTTAATTTCAAATGATCAGTGTATATACATCTATACACTGCTATGTGAACGAATAATATGTTATTATAGTACCGACCCTGGAGCTAGGTAATACCAACTTTGGTTATTAAAATCGTCGTGCGCCAAATTCAACTTGGCGCCAATTTGTTTGAATCAGTCGTAATTTAATATAGCATGACACCAATCGTTTATAAACCATCTTAGAACTTATTTGCATTATAATACATACTTCAATCACAAGATTAGAGTCAAACAGAGAGACAGGCTGAAAAGATTCCACCCAGTAGCATAACGGAATTGAAGAATAAATAAAAGATCAAGACTATTCCTGAAATAGTGAGAGAGAAAATGTCATTACATTAACTATTTAAATGTGTATTGTTTTTATGGCACATGTTTTATACCAATACCATCACTATTATTTTACCCCATGATTATTATGTTATTATTATTATAAAAATTATTCGATTTCATATCTACAAAACCATAGTTACTACTTAAATATCATTAATATTTTAGATTAGGTACATAAATCTTTTAATAATAACACGCTGTTTTATTTTCTTATGGGAATATGCACTCCAACTTTGCTAATACTATACATATGTAGACAGACGGTTTTGTTTACACTATAGCAGATTCTAAATTATATAGAACTTAGATGTAGGTGGCTAATTTACTTTGGAGGCGATATTTTTAGGTAAAATTTTACTTTTTATTTGTTCTAAGAATATTTTGTTTCTCTTTTTCATGAACCTTCACAGAAACGGTTTAAATCATACATTTGCCTATAATTACAGTGAAATGGACGATTTTTATTATTATTTTTATTATTTTTATTATGACGATATTATTATTATTAATAATTGGAAATAGTATTAATAGGTAACTAAAGAGGACAGAAACAGAAATAGGAGGACGAATAGACTGGCGGACACGATCATCTTCCACATTAATTCACCAAAAACCTAAGACAAGATAGAAATTATGGTGTCATAATTAAATCAAAATAATCTCAATCAATAACTAAGGCACTAGGACCACTTGGAATTTTCAATATCTAGATGAGGATATCAATGGGAAACAACATTTATGCAAAGTACTGGAATTTGTTTGGAGTTTACATAGACAATAATGGCATAACACAAAAAGATAGATCGATAAAGAGGAAAGAGCTAAAAATAATAAATTATGTAGGTTTATCTGAACTGTGAACAAATAGTTCCTTGATAAGTATTATAATTCGTTGTCGACGGTAATGCTTTGGAAAATAGGCAGATTTACTGATTCCAAAAGAAAAAAGGGTGATTTAATTCAGGTTTTTGGAGCAAAAGAAAATTTTTAATGGGTTAGGAGAGATAACCTACCTTTGTGTATCTTTCCGGTACAGGTGCAAAATATAGGGCCAAGGCTTTTGGGAAATTGTTTGAAGTTTAACGACGATAACACTGCTTGTTTAACCACGAATTCAATGTTCTAGCGAAAACACATCACTCTCACATACGTTCATCCGAATTCGATGTGTATGTTAATATTAAAACGTCAAATAACACGATATTTTTGTACACAAACACAACATACTGTCAAATGGAATCCATGACAGCTCGACTTGTTTCTAACTGCGCGCGCACTGACGACAGGCGCGATATTAGAGTACATGGATTTAAACATACTCAAAATATTCCCTGCTATAAACAAATCAAAACAATAATAATCTTAAATACTGAAAACGCGTACGTCGCTATTTTGTGCTATATTTAATACTACACATAACTCTAGCATAGTTCCGACAATAATTAGATTGCTAACTCTTTAGTGGGTAAGACATTTTTCTTGCATATTCATTGTAAGAGTGTATATATATATGTATATATATATATATATATATATATATATATATATATAATCTCATTTTCTTTTATTTTTTGACTACTGTTCATTCCTCCAATTTGTTCTCCGTTTAGTTCTTCCACCTCCTCTTGACGCACTACATCGAACAGCAGGTGATCCGCAAGGTGAAAATGATTTTGGAGTCATGCATGCTTTTGTCATTTTTAAAACTTCGTGGCTGGGCATAATTGGAGTTCGAGGGCGTCGCTATTTTATTTAACATTTGAAGAGATTTGGGGTCGTGCACATATTACGTCAAGCGCTTTTACGGAACGGGGGAGGGGAGGGGGTAACACTCGCGTTTGCCTTGTACATCCGAAACTATTTTCAAATTGAGCGGGCTATGATTCTTCGATGGGAGCACTGTTTTAACTATAGACTAGCTTTCTGCACATACACGCCACGCAACATATGCTTTGTTTTGCAAAGTAGAAGTCTTGTTGTTTATTGTTGTTGACAATTTTTTATCTCGAATTCCAATGAAGAGATATCATAACACTCTATATTAAACAACCAACACAAAGCAAATTTTATAAGTTGGTACTAATGTTGTTAAAAAGACTCATCAAACTTCCAATTTTCGATCCACACTACAGTTTAAAAATATGATCTTGATGCCTATTACCTTGCAACCCGTGCCCCAGGCCGTAGTACATGTAATAGATTAGAAAGGCGTATGGCGCCGCTCAATAAAGAAAATACTGACCTAATTCTGGAACATGAACATTTTGGGTCACATCTTAATTCAAAGAATGAACATGTAGGCCGTGTGTTGTCTGAAGTCTGAAATAGCATGGAAATTCTTCAACTGGCTTTAAAACTTTGTCCATATTCTAATGAGTGCCAATCATGTCCCTATGCTTATTACTGCCCGAGTTTGCAGTCTTTGATCGAAGAAAGGTGATTGTGAATTGTTATTTTACCATAACCTCAAAATAACAATTTTCAGTGAACAGAAGTCATCTGCAATTTTGTGTTGGTAGTCAATAATTCCTTTCAAATTTTTTAACAGGATTTGCGAACTTTGTAGTATTTACCGGGCGTCGATTAAAGCAATTACCAAACGCAAGCAATTAATACATAAGCAAAAATAATTGAAACAGCGAAAGAAGTCCGCCCTGAAAAAGTTGCAGCACGAAGGGCTAAAGAACTCTTATGCATTTTCTACAATGATACTGCTGGTGTGGAAGACGTTTTTGAGTGTATCAAGAGGGAGTCGACGATCGTTCAATCTCTGAATTTCCAGAACGAGACAATAAGAGCGGCCTTTGATCCGCAGCATAGATGAATGGTGTAGTCCAGTGGGACAAAGCACAAATCTGAAGCTTTAAAATAATTTTGTGCAAATGGGAAACTGTGCATCCATAACTATAACCGCGAATAGATAACTGAAAGATATATTCTTGCCTGGAATGGTATGTATAATATATAATACATGTAGTATATCATTGTACGAAGTTTCACAATGAATAAGTATAGCTGAATATATGAATAAATGAATATATTGCGATTCCTCTGACATCAATAAATATTGATAAATTTCAAAAATTTAATAAACAATCAATTCTTAAGCGTGTGATGTGACGTTCTTCGAGGAGGAAGGGGAGTCAAAAATGATCAAAGATTACGTGACATAATATATCTACGACCCCTTTTCTATAGGTACTATTTACTTGCAACTGCATATGTCTGTTAAGTGTTGCAAAAGACATTGGACGCTGATAATTATAACTTACGAAGGCTATTTTTTTTTCAAATATCGACACGCTCGCAAGAACAAACACAAGAATTCAGAAAAGTTTTGTTATACACAAGAATTACTCATATATGTGAACTATTTTTCAACGTAGTTGCCACTGACATTGAGGCATTTATCGTATGCCGCTGTAGCAATTGTTGTTCCAAAGTCAAAGAACTCCACTAGAAAATGTCCTCTACATTCCCAAAAGACAGTGTGTTCCATATTTTTTTATTATTCGCGCGTACCGTGATTTCTGTCGTTACTTGCTTTTATTTAATCTCTGTTCGTGGTCTTGGGGGTCATCTTGCGATCGATATCCTTACGGCATCGATAACTTATCGATTTTCACGGTAGAGTGAACCTACATGCATAATTAATTTCCGTTTTCCGTTTGACGTATCTTCGGGGTTACGTCAGAAGATCGTAGACTTTGGTATAGAAAACACGTTGTTTCGTGAAGTGAACTTTCTTCCAAGAGTTTTGTTCGTTTGAACTTTAGACATTTCGTTGGATATTAGGGATAAATACTTCGTAGTTCCGTTGCCTAATTATCGTTTTTGGATTGCCAAATCGGCGTTGGGTTTTGATGAAGGACCGATTGATCTCGAATTTATTGAAGCACGTATGACATCCGTAGCCATTTTGGTTGTTTTACCTTGTTATAACGGTAAGAGATTCACTCTATCCTGTGTAGTATCGCGTTCTTAGAATTTTCTGTTTCTTTAGGGGTTTCGGTTTTGGGCCGTTTTTAGTATTGGGGCCGTTTCAGTTTTGGGTCGTTTTTAGTTTTGGGCCATTTTCATTCCGGGCCGTTTTTATTCTGATCCGTTTTAGTCTTGGCTGCGTTAATCCTGGCCGGTTCTCGTCCGTTTAATTAACTTCTGGGCCGTTCTAATTTTACATTGGAAGAACGAGAGACGGGAGAACGGAGAGTCGTATCCCACATCGCCTCCAAACGCCGAAGGAACATACAGCTGAGTCCCTACTATCAACTTTTGTTCAATTTTTATATATATTTTTTTTAAATTATTAACGTCAGTAAATTTTGAATCCAACTTAATGAACTAGTTTTATCATTAAAAGTTTAAAAAAAAGAAAAATTGTAAATGCCGAGACAAGATTTCAAGTTAGCACATTTTAAATAGGTAGATTGGTTTTTAAAATGTTTGTTTTTTTTTTTTTTTGTAAACGAATTCGTTGGTCAAGGGACTCGGTATTTATTATTCAGGATTATAATTTCTGGAAACATTACTTACTTTTTACTTACATATTTATAGATTTGAACCACGTCAGGATTCCTGCTTATCTACGGCTACACAGGGAAGTGTAAAACAGGTGACACTCTAAATTACAGTTTTTTTATGTTGGATTTCATTCCCCACTCCCTCGCCAACTAGCTGGCTGGCATCCTTTGAGCAAACCGCATTCCTGGGGTGAAATTGGTGGGCTTTTGGGGAGAATTCTGACTTTGAAAGTAGAAAACGGGGCTGCCAATACACAACGTAACAAGTAGCCATAAGCTTTCTCTTGGGCAAGATTTATTTAAACTTCTTTGGATTGTAGAGGAATTCGTATACATCCGTTGTTTCGATTGCTCTTTTGTCTCGACTTTCACAAACTGAACCCACGTTTCGTCTCCCGTTACGGTTGTTCCCAAAAACGCTTCTGCTTCCTCATTGTAATGTTGCAAAAACGTTAGTGCAGACTACGGACTTCCCTGACCTTATTCATCATGAATATCAGTTCGTCCTTCTCGAAAAATCCTACACCACGTTCGCACTGCACTATTACCCATAATGTTTTCCCGGTACACAAAACATAATCTTCATTAGCTTGAAGAAAACGGATCACAGAGTAAACCTCGCATTTGGCAGGAGCTTCGATGATAGTAGCCATAATAAAACAGGGCTTACATCAACATTACGCCACGTAATAGCCGACCCGTGTGGGAGATACCGACGGATAAAAGACTAACCACTACTACGCAAGCGCACGTCACGATTACAGCTGAGTATCCATTGCCAACCGAACGGGACTTCAAATATTAGTTGCCCAACTCTTACAGCCATTGGGTACATACAGCATTTGAACATCCATTTACAAAAAGTTGGTATATGCGCAATTTAATACTAAATCTTAACAAGCTTAAGCTAACTACGTAATCTAAAAACTAAGTATAGATGTAAGAATATCATGAAAAGAATCAAATAAAGAACACATTCTGCGCTAAGAAAAGAAAAGGCAATTATGACTTAACAGATTATGCTGGTAAAAATCGCAAGAAATAAATCTCCCGAAGATAGAAGAGCGATAGGCCGTCCAATAAAAAGCTTAAGCGATAATCTGGGATACAGAAAGTAATGACCGAACATGGGTTAGACGACTATGATCCTCGAATTTCCATTTCAATATATCGATAGTTTGGGTGGCTGTGACACACGTCACCATCCTGTTGAAACCCGCCTCTCGTTCAGATCAATATGCAAATTTGGAAACAAAAAATCTGTTATCATTGATCTCTAACGAGCATCGCCGTAACATGCGCCTCGATCTGGTTTTGAAAGAAGTAAGGACGGATGATAGCTCCTGTTTGTAAAGCATACACCACACAGTCTTCTTTTAGAATGCAGTTGGGTTTGGTGGGTTCTTATAACATTCATGCAATTATATTATTTGTTGTTATTATTATTCTGTATTATTATGAACCAGAAATGAGCTTCATCACAGAACAAAATTTTGCGATAAAAATGACCATCGGTAGCAAAGAGTGTATGAGCAAAATCAGCGAATCTACGATACAATAAATAATCCCTTGGCTTTCGTTTTTCTACTAACTGGGTTTTATCGAGTATAAGCCAAGATCTTATCGTAAAATACGCCATATGGGGGTCACACCAGGTTCAATTATTGAGAACGGCGCCTCAATAGCAGCGATATTTTCGGCAGTACATATTGTTTTTCGTTTTCTACGAATGTTTTCGTATTGTGTAGTGTAGAGCATATTGCGACTGCGAGCTACAATAACTAAACGAATAAGTTGCTCAGAAGGACAATTACGTTGACTATAGAATGACTGAGAAGCCGTATAAGTTTCATTCATTATTTTTTAAATGTTAGAAGAAGTTTTCTATAAACAGCAGATTGACAGATGAAGCAATGTACACCATCGTTAAGGGCATGTTAAATAATTTAAATCTTGTCTTAACTTCTTTTTATATTTGTTATAGTTTCTGAGTTATTGAGTCAAACAGCGAAGGGTCGTGTTGAGCTTAGGACACTATACACCCCGCTGTTAGATTGGAAAACGTAGAAACTTACCGTTGTTGATACTACAACCCATACAGTTTCATTTAGATCGGCACGCCTGATTACTACCCAGATGATATCTCTACATCCGATAATGTCGTACGATCTAAGCGCGTCCAACCGCATTCAAAATTTATCCGATAGATTTTGGTCCAGAGAATCTGAATCTTCCATTCCGGACGCTGTATCTCTTACCGTTCTCGAGATAGAGTGACGTTCCTTGGACTGCGTTCGAAATATGTCTCATGTCTCATGTCTGATTTTTACTTTACTACAACGCTTACCGAGAAATATTAAGATTAAGAGAATTATACCCCCGGAATTATTTTTTTCTTCAAGCTACGACCTTCCATCCTACACCAACCGTAAGAGCGCATTTGTTTGATTCAGAATCACCCCCGGATCGCCTTTATATCGTTGACAGTTTAGAATCTTCAATCCCGGACGCTCTATATCTTACCGTACCCTAGATAAAGTGAACTTCCTCCGATTGCGTCCGAAATACATCTATCGGATAGATCTCGACGAGTATATTCCAAATATGGCACTATAAACCCTTACGTTGCGGAGATATGAACGTTTAAATATTAACTTAGTCCGAACGCGTTCAACCATATACCAACCGACGCGTCTTGACTCAGTGATTCCAACAGTATATAGCCTGCTTAGATTATTTCCAACGGTTGCCGAGAAAATGCAAAGGTCGGCAAAAAAATGATAAAAATTGCTACAATCACATACCCATTTCTGCTCCTATGGGACTCAGGAGGTTCCATCCTACGTCAATCGATCCCAATGGTCACACAGAAAATTGCAAAATACCGCAAAGAATATGCAAGAAATCGCTAAATTCTACCCCCGGAATTAATTTTTTCAACTTACGACGTTCCCTCCTATACCGCTTGAAAGAGCGCCTTTTTTGATTCAAAATCACCCCCTGATCGGCTTTATACCGTTGATAGTTTAAGCGCTACGACCGCTTGAAGTTTACTCCTTTCTGGCCCTATATTCATCGCTATGTTGGGCCTATTTTACTAGTTTTCTCGTAACCTATGCGTTCCAAGTTCGAATAGTTATGTTCTACGTAATTACCGACATAGGTAAATATGTATATTCTGATCCAAAATAAGTTCAAAATTCCAACCTGATATTTCTCGTCGAATGACGAAAATTCCGTTATATATTAATATTTTCGTCACGGGCCTAATTTCAAATCGAACTTCCTACTTTATTTAAGACTTAATCCCGATCGAGTATACCTGCCTAGAAGTAGATTTTGTCTAGGAATCGAATGGAATAAGAACGAATGCGCAATCTCCAATAAATTTCGCGCTTGAACGAAATTAGAGTCCTTTGAGGTAAAAAAATTCAAATTTCTAAGTACTATATCTCCGGAACGGCAAGAGCTAGACACCTCCGGTTAGTTTGATTTTAATCGTCTCATGGAGCACTTTTAACCTTCCGAGTTTGAACTCGCTTGCGCTATCTAAAGTCTGTTGACTCAATCGTACCCCATGGAACCCTTTATTCGATTATTCTTGTTATTTATTCTATATTTTCGTTGCTTTTTATGGTACTCGTAAATAATCAAATTAATGGATTTGTTTTATAATATCTATTTCAAAGACTATCTAACGATTATCAATGGTTGTTCCCACGACCACTAATTGTGTCGTGCTTGTATAGGTTGTAGATTTGAAGACAAAAATAAGGAAAGATATGATATGTTCAACGCAGTTTTGGGGACACCAAGCGGGAACAGAAATGAAGGGTACTTTATTATGCACTTTACTACTACTTTGAATTTATATGAGAAGGTATAACAGATAGTTCACGTCATCAGTAAAAGTTTCTGCAATTTTCAAATTATTTATTTACGAAAATTTATGAGAATACATAGTCAGCGAAACAAATCCTTGTGGAATGGAAATTATAACAAAGAACATTTCTAATTGCTAACGTTTACACATTTAACTACGTCCCTTATAGCTAAGGATATTGTATCAAAATCCAGTATAATAAAAACGTTCTATATTAGTGCATGTAACAGAATTACATGAAAGCAACTTCTTTCATAAACGAAAATTAATTTATTGGAACAGAGTCTTATTGAAACTACGGTTAGGCATGTATAAGGTTTAAAAGCAATAAAGATAAGCTAGTATTAAGTCGTTTTCCATTTGTTTTTTAATATTTCTAATTCGGTTTAATTCGCTATGAACTGATATTCCGTTTTCCGTTTGCTGCGTGTAATTACAATATCTATTTCTTTCGTGTTCGGCTCCATAGGCAAAGGAAGCCCAAAATATGGAAAACTAAATACAATACAAACATATTCCACAGATTCCTGGATAAGTGATCTTTAGAGAAACTATACTTCTCTAGTACTTGAGCACCGTCTGTTAAACATGGAACATCCGGGTCAATTGTTTCACATGCTAGAAATAATAAAAATTGATAGGCAATGACTATAGGAGCATAATCAACTAGCACACGCGTGAACCCTTGCAGATTTCATGTTGCCACTAGCCTGAGCAAACAGTGGTAACAGCCTTCAATTACGAAATAAGTTACGACAGCATCGCCTACTCCCCACTCTAGTCAATACTAAATCGGAGAATGATCTTGTGTATATGTACACTGGCGTAACTTATTTCGTAATTACCGCTGTTTGTCGAGACTAATAACAACTAATCTCATAATTAAAGTTAATTTCAGCTATTCAACACTCAATCTTTCAATCTCCCCGAAATATAGTCAACGTTATTTCAATTGCCTTTTTATAAAGTAAGAAAAATCAGTTAACACGTGGGCTGCCAAGTTTGCATATTTGCTGTGCGTAAGTGTTATGTATTAAATGATGAAGAAATTTCAAAACTCTCTAGTAATGCCGGGATTTATAACAATAGATCTAAATTGCCTGTGAGAAAGCTAACTGTATGTAATATCGGCACTGAATTTTCCTTTGCTAAAATCTAAGTATGTTTTTCCAATATTCACCTGTAAAATGCTCAAGTTTATTTCGTGAAACGTTGTAATCCTGTCTTCTTGTTCCCGTTTCCAGCTTTACGAAACTTCTTAAAAGTTTTATTAACCGCATATTTATCAAGACCTAGCTAGAATAAGCTCGATTAAATAAATAGCATTCTTCACTCCAACGTTTTTACCGTTTGAAATTCTCATTAAAAGTTTTATTCTTTCAGTTCCATTGGTTTTAGTTATAAATGGATTAAATGCATTCGTTACAAATTGTCAACCTTCACTTTCTTATATTATATATATATATATATATATATATTATTCTTGATAATAATAATAATAAATAAAGCACGGCATTAAATATTTTAGTTATTTACAAAGTTTATTAGAAGGAAAACAACAATAGGCAAACAATAAAAGCATAACATAATCTGTTACGTTATAAAGCAACTTCCCTAAACGCATATATAATCCTTTTCTTCTAATGCATTATCCAGCCGGTAATTTACGAAAGCTTTATAGAGTAATTTACGGTAGTTAATTTGATAAATTACTGACTCACTCACCTCTCACAAGTAAATTATTAGAATTTGTTGCGATTCTTCATAGACGAAGAATCAAATTAAATGCTATTAACATTTTGTAGAATATCATTAAATTATCGAATTGATGTTATACTTATCTTTTGCATTTCTATGTACATCAATATACAGTGTGTTCCTGTATGGACGCACGAATAGATTAAAAGTTCCTGGAATTAGTTAAAATCTCATCTTCCAAGGTTAAACACTGCTTGGATAAAAACTAATTTTAGTCATATTTCAGACCAATAAATTAAATTTTATATACTGTAGTAAACTGCATTTTCTGTGGTAGATACCACAAAACATTATTGAGACAAATTGTTTGTAAAAGAAAACTGAATGAGAACACAAAATTTCAAAGCACTATACCTGCTTTAATATTTTAATATAAAATTCTTAATAAAAATATATATAAATTAAATATTAAAAAATTCGCAAATAGAAATTATTCATAATAACAAATTATGAAAGCGTGCAAAATTTCAACACGATCAGCTTAGTTTTATTCGGTTACTAGACGCGTTACACACTTTACAACCTTTATTGACGAAATTTTTGAATATCTTCAACACGGAAACACATTAAAAATTAAGAAACCAAATATCAATGTGGGCAGAGGTAAAACTTTGTATTATTAGTTTGTATTCCTTTACGAATAACTTTTCTTAATGATGTTGTTGTATCTACTTCGAAAAATTGACTTTATTAGTGCTCACTATTTTTTTAAATTTCCATGAGACACAAATTAGTTTCTATCCAGACAGGGTTGAATTTCACAAGCAGGAATTTCAAGTCAGAAATTTAAAGATATTTTTACTTATTTATGCTTCGTTCCGGGGACAGACTGTATATGAAATATAAGCTGCAAATTTGAAATTTGTCTTATATTCGCCTTAAAATGCGGTTGAGGTAACCCAAAGGAAAGTATTTAAGTAGGTCACGAAATATACATACATTTAATTGATGAGTTGATTTTTTATATGTATTCCAAATACTTAGGGCTATACATGGAAGAATTTGATTTGTGTTTCTTATATCCTGCCTACTGTTTGGTCGAATATCAATTATTTCAAACGGGCTGGTTAGTGAAGTTTGATTTTCAGTCTTTAACCTTCCTATACTCACGCATACGGTCTGTGGGACCGATTTATATAGTATAGTATACGTCTCTCATTTTGACGTGAGTATAGAAAGGTTAAGAAGAGCAAACGTAGATAATTTCTATTGGTTTGGAAAAACATACTGAAGTCGCTACGGAGGAAACTATTTGGTGGCGTTAAAGTGATACCGCTGATAAGTCACGGATAGGCCGTCCAAACCATTTACGTAACATCTTGACAGTTGCCTATATACACAGAATATTTTTCCTCTTCTAACACATGCTCTACCATAAGAACCGTCTCCAAATCGTTTCCGTTTGAAGCCGATTACTGTTGATAGTTCTCTTATAAGGAAGGGCTATCTGTATGTTTTATTTATGGTAACGCTCTATAGGTGGCAATAGACAATATTGCGAGCCAACATCTGCATATGTATAATATTGCTAGTTAGTTGCTTCAGATTGATTACTTACTTATATTAGTCACTCCATCCCATTGTATAACAGTCAGTATTTCAGTTGAATACATTAGCCAGGACAAATATTTTGTCCAAGACACAATATCAGGCAAAGAACTAAAGATGTTATGAAATAAAATGGTTTGTTAGTATTCTCAAATAAGGTGTAAATAAATACAATACCTTAGTTGTATAAATATACCAGATGTAATCATTAGAACGTAATCAAAAGGAACCAACCATACCATGGCATTTGGAACGGAATCGAAGGCATTTGAAAAGAATATCCCTACAAATTTCAATTTAACAAAAAGGAGCAGCAATAGTGTAATAAAACTTACCACAGGACGAAGCAACTATCATTGTTAATATAGCCGATAAATTGGACATTAAAAAGGCATACATAGTGGGTCTTAACCCTGATAACCAGTATGCAATTGTTACAAATAATACCGGTTCTATAATCAGTCCTGGAAGCTGAAAATCATGCTTTGAGTATAATTAACAAAAATGCTGCTTTAAACAATTTCATTATCGTAAGTTAGTTTTAACTAGGAAATAAACTCATACAAATTTTATACTCAAACTATTAGAAAGAATAATAAAAACAATCATTAATAATGTGCTTAACATTGAGCACATTGAGTTTGGTATTGGTAGTTAATCAGAGCTTGTAGAGAGCAATTAAAATTAGCCTTGTTTGTAGTACAATATATCCCATATATTCGTTATAAAGCAAGCATGTCAAACATGCGGCCCATTGAGCATTTTCGTACGGCCCGAATCAGTTTTAAAAACAACCAGATAATGCGATTCGGTCTATCTCGACTGTGATCGGCCGCCCTCGTCTCCCACGCCTGCAGCTACGTGTGCCGCCATAATATAAGAATAGGTATGCTCGTAAATTTTCCTAAAGTTGTCTTTAACGCGCATGGGCGTGGCTTGGCCAAAGTGTCGTCACGATAGGAACATCTGATCGCGTTTGACTCATCTGTTTGTGTGTGTATTATGTTGTTAATAAAGTTTTCAATAAAAATTAAATCATAAGCAAACAACTTTCAAAAACACTAACATCTATAAATAAAAATAATGGACGAAATGACAATTTGATAGGTTCATAGCTATATTTTTATATATTCCTATTATCAAAACATTTCATTGAAGAATATCTAATAAATTTATGAGTAATACGGCCATTTTCTAATAATTTGCTCATTAAAATTTATAGTTAGTATTAGAAAACGTATTTTCTCAATTTTATTATTTTTCGTACGGCTTTATTGAAATGCTCTAACTATGTTTAATTACACGATCTTATTGAAGTAGTTGTACTTGGTCCAACTGACGTCACAAATAAATGCGCAGGAGCATACCTGTTCTTATGCCCTGGTGTGCCGCTGCCTATCGCTTTATTTCCCTTGTGTTTTACGTGCGTGCGTAAGTTTTTTCTGGCTTCCGCAAAGTTGGACCTCTCACTGGGGTCTGAAGGTAAATAAATCTAAGTGCGTGGCAATTAGATTCTCGCACGATCGCGCAAACCCCGGTCAGCCGATTAAGGTAGGAAACTCCGAGCTCCCCTGGAGCTCCGAAGTGAAATACCTCGGTGTCATTTTCAACCGAATGCTCACATTCCAAAAACAGCCCCTCATAGGGCAGAGGAGCCCTTCACCTAGGGAGCAAGTTGCTCTTATACAAGACGACGCTTCGACCGCTTTTAACCTACGGCGCTATGGCCTGGTTAACAGCGAGTGACACAAATATCAAAGGTTTGGAAGCACTCCAAAACCGAACTCTCCGCTTCATCGTTGACGCCCATTACTTCGTAAGGAACGTTCAGATTCATCGAGAACTGAACGTTCCGACTCTACGTGGATTTCTGACGAAACTCCTGAAGTCCGCGTGGGAAAGAACCCGCGCCAGCCAAAACCGCTGCGTCAAGATGGTCGTCGATCCCCAAGATCGACCCTCTCCCAAAAAGAAGGTCCGTCGCCTTGCAGATGTCATCGATGTGGATTAAGGCAATCCCGCAGGTTCCTCGACGACCATCATCGTCCTCTAAACGACTGACAAACTTCCATTTTGCAGTCTAAAATTTCTTGTATGTGATACAGGTGAAAAGTGATCTTCCCCAGTTAGCTCTTCGCTAACCAACCTCATCTCTCCCCAGGCTGCGTGATCGAAGCAGCCTACACCTGAAGATCAAAGGGTGTAAGGAATTCCTCACCGGCCCTAGTATTGACATGAAGTTCCTAGCGTTAAGTTCAGTCAGTTGCTATAGAATTGCGGGGCTAGTTGTGTACTTATTATTACAACACGTAACAGTACTTATTGTTATAAGAAATATACTTTTCAACATGTCCCTTTCAAAACCAAGTGGAAGTAAGAGGAAACTCGTAGATGAGCATCACATCTTTCAAGAAAAGTGGGAATTAGTTTTTTTGCTGCGAAATAAAAGAAAATTATTTGCTCGATTTGTAATAGTACAGTCGGTGTCCCAAAATTATATAATATAAAACAAAAATACTTATCTTATATGATAGTTCTCTACCACAATTAGGTCAATTAAACAAGACTGGTTTGAATGATAGTTATATTTCCAGAACGTTTCCAAACGTTTGTGTCAAACCAGTCTTGTTTAATTGACCTAATTGTGGTAGAGAACTATCATATAAGGTAATATAAAACGTCACTACGATTGTCATAAAACAAAGTTTGACAAAGTTGAAGTATACAGGTAGGATTACAAACGAAAAGTTAAATGAGTTAAAATCACGGTTAAAAAATCAACAGCGTATGTTTACACCTCCAAAGCAAGAGAATGAATCTACTGTTCAAACGAGTTATGTATTGTCGAACTTGATCGCGAAACACTCAAAACAATTTGTTGAAGGCGAATTTATAAAAGAGTGCTTTGTAAAGACCGCGCAAGTTCCGGGAGCGTGAAGCTTTTTCAAAATATATGCTTGTCCCGCAATACTGTCGCTAAAAGAGTTACTGAGTTGGCTGCCAATATAAGCGATCAGATAAAAACAAAATTCAGGCTCCTTCATTGCAATTTCTGTTGCCTGTGACGAAAGTACAGATGTGTGTGGTGTGGCGCACATCGCTGTTTTTCTTCGTGTTGTTGATAGAAATATCAGCGTTCATGAAGAATTACTGAAATTAGTACCATTGCATGATACAACAACTGGAGAGTATATTTTCAATGCTGTTTACGGACTTCTGCAAAAGTGAAATTAAGATTTATCAAAATCGTGTTCCGTTGCAACAAACGGAGCTCCTTCCATGGCTGGAGTAAATAATTGCTTCATTAAAATATTACAGATAAAGATCAAACCAGATTTTCATCATGTGCATTGTATAATCCACCAAGAAGTTTTATGCTCAAAAGCGATCAAACTGGAAAGCGTTTTAAAATCAGTGAAAAAATTATAAACTCCATAAGGACACGTGGCTTGAATCAGCGATAGTTTTTTGCGTTTTTACGTGGTTTAGAAAGTGAGTCCACTGGTTTACCTTGTTATGTAGAGGTGCGATGGCTTTCGTGTTTCTATGGTTCTCGATCGGTTTTGGAAACTTAAAGAAGAAATACGTTTTTCATGGAAGTGAAAGGACAAGATATCTGCTTATCATCCGACGTACTTTTTTACAATATCTTTCATTTATGGTGGATATCAAAACACACTTGTCGGACTTAAATACGAAATTGCAAGGACCACGTCAAGTTATAACAGATATGCATGATCATGTGAAAGCTTTCAAGTGTAAGATGATCCTGTGGGTAAAAGAGTTAGCAGTGGATAATCTGTTACACTTTTCGATTTGTGAGGCGTATCAGGCCAGTACGAGTGTCCCAATATCATACAAAATGTATACAGAGAAAATAGGAAGCCTTCTGGCAGAATTTGTAAAGCGTTTTCAAGATTTTAATAACCAAGAAAACAATTTTTCTTTATTTACTGGTCTTTTTACTGTCGTTATTGATAAAGTTTCCCCTCACTTGCAGATGGAAGTAATTGAGATTCAGTGTCAGACTCGTTTAAAACAAAAAATTGATAGTGTTGGTACATTCGGAGTTCATAAGTACTTGCCTGTTCAATACCAAGAAATACGAAAATTTGCTTGTAAAATTCTGTCAATATTTGGAAGTATCTATATGTCTGAACAATTATTTTCTTTGATGAAAGGAAACAAATCTCCCGTAAGGTCGCGATTGACGGACGCACACTTGGACGCCGTTTTAAAAGGTATTTCCGCCGATACATTCACGCCACAAATAGACAACTTGATTAAAGACAAAAGATGTCAAATATCTGGTAAAAGAAGTTAATGTTTGTGCCATTTTCTAATGTTCTTTTTATTGAAAATTTCGTAAATATACTTGTCTTATAATAGTACTTTCTTTTTGGTTAAGATTTTCAGTAGTTTGTGTTTTTAAGATTAGGTTTCGCCTACCAAGTCTACGGTCTTAATGCTTTTGGCTCACCAGTGACTTTGAGTTTGACATGGCTGTTATAAAGCAATGGCCAGATTCTATGAATATGGCATCACCAAGTTGCTGTTGTACTACTCGTATAACCAATGCAGCTGAGTGAACTATGAGTAAATTCTTAAATTGTGTGGTTGATATATAATGTATTTACTTCAATAGATAAAACGGGATTGTATTCACTATACGGAAGAAGGTCAGTAACTTCTCTCTGTTACTATTTATTACTGCATATAATAATGCTTCTTCTTCTTCATATTGGTTCAGAACTTCTTACATTGTACGATGTCTAGTTTCTATTCTTACCTGTTGTTCTATTGATATTCTGTTTAATTTTCTTCTCTCATGGATTTCCTGCTTCCTTCTATTCATGTTTTCTTTAGTCGTACCATACTAATTGCTTTCTCTGTATAATTGTTCCCTCTATTCCTACACGTTCTCTGGCTATTTCATTTCTAACTCTATCCCTTCGCGAGATACTCATAGTACGCCTTGTTATATCAATTTTTCTTCTATTATGTTCTGTTACCGGCAAAGTTTTGTTCATATAGAGTAGTATATTTTTAACTAGCATCTCGTATATGTTATATTGAGGAGAATCTCTTGATGATGTTTTTACGCTAGAGAATTTCATTAAGATACGAAACAACTCTTCTTCTTTAGTAATGTAAAGCTAATTTCCTGATCGTCCGTTTCGTCTCTATCAAATATTGTTCCAAGGAAGGTATATTCATTGCACTTTCCTATTTCTTTGGTGCCGTTTATTATGAGGGTTTCAGGTTCCGTTCCAATGCATCAGTATTGAGTCTTCTCTGTGTTCATATCAAGTCCTCGTTTTTTATACGCCTCAATTAATTTTGTTACCATGTATTTCAAGTTTTACTTAATGTTCGCGATAATAATTAAGTTATCCTTTGTTTCTATTCCCATTCTGGGACATTTCTTCATCCATAGGCATAACGCTTTAGCTACATAAATCTTAAGCAAGGATAGGGAAACATTACATTCTTGTTTTAAGCCCTTTATTATCGGAAATATGTGTGATACATATTTACCAATTTTTATTCTAGCATTTGATTCTTGATATAAATTTTGTGACACTTTAATAATAGTGTGGTTTATACAAGATTCTCGAAGAACTTTCCACACTTTCTTTTTGGTGCTGTGTTCTATGCCTTTTGGAGGTCAACAGAGGTTAGATGTATGTCCTGACTTGTTGCACTCCTTTTTTTTAAAATTATCTGTTTCAGGCAAAATATCTTGTTGGTATACAGATGAATACAGATTGTTCCTATTCATCGTAAGTGCTATACTATTGTTCGACTAAATTTCTTCATAGTTTTCCATAAAATCCACTCATAGTGCTGGTAACGAAAATTTCACGGTAGTTGGTGCCGTCCTTTTTGTTTTTTTTTTTTTTGTGGATTTAAGAGATGTATGTTGTTTTCCATTGCTTAGGGACGGGGCGGCCATTCGGACAATGGTTAAAGATTATGTTTATACCTTTGACAAGTTTCTCTGTTCGAAATTTTATTAGTCCCGCAGATATAATTTCAGGGCCACGTGCTCTGTTGTTTTCCCAAGCTTTAACGATTTCTTTGACAATATCCATTGCAATTGTCACTTCCTCCCCTAAATGTATATGCGTTCTTCATTAGTTATTTTGTATTATCTCTATCTTCCGACAATAATATGTTATAATGTTTCATCCGTTCTTTTTGTGATATAATTGTATAGGTATTTTTACCTTATTTCTCTTGTAGTGCACTTTATAATTTTCCATGCTTCTGTGCTTTATCTTCCCCAATATATATACTTACTGCTTTTCCTTAATGTTATTAAATTATTATAATGCGGTGTCACAAGTCACGGGCTTGTCGCTGGATGAAACCACCTAGTTTATTCGCTTTACTAACAAGTTCGCCGATGTGGTTATGAAATCTTCATTGGGGCTCAAAAGTAATTCCCAAATGCATTATCTTGTAAACGCGTTTAACCACTTCACCTTCAATGGCGTGATTATAAGAAAGGCGGTAGAATTAAAAATTACTTACCGAACACACTTTTAAATTGATTTTTGGGAAACCCGAAGTTACATTTTCAATAGTACAGAATAAATTAACTGACATCAACTTTGCGCGAAATCGTTTGTTAGCCTTTATTCAAACTTTACAAGAATATAGAACTTAGTTAAAAGTATGGAGATGGGGATTTATTGGCGTTAATATTCATTTTAGGGAATTATGTTCAATTCAAGAGTTTTTTATAAAATGCCTATCTAGATTTTAGAATCATCATTTTTTTCTTCAATTATTTTTGAATTACGCTTGTCCGCGTAATTTTTTTAAATAGAAACTTGTTAATTTTACTTTACCATTCTATAGAGAATTTTTTTCTCTTTACATTAGTATTTTAGTGAATATTAACGACAATAAGTCGCTGTCTCCATACTTTTAACTAATCCTGTATAAAAACTTACATTTTAACACAGAGCCCAGTCAGAAAAGGCTATATTGTCCTATACATCGGAAATACAAGAGTATAAACAAATTTCTAACGAAATTGTAAATACGGTAATCGTTCAGATAGAAGTTAGATCTTAAGATATACATAAGTTATGTTTCTTGATTTTATTGACTTTTGAGAAGTGCTCAATATATTCCACAAACTTTCCGCAAAATTTATTAGAAAACCTTTTACAATATGCTTGTTCTGATGAAATTCAAATAAAAATGAACTATCTGTATTGTACCATGATCCTCAAATGTTTGGAGAATGAAAAACGTCAACTGAGATGTTAAATTTTATCAATAAAAATGATTTATATGAATGTATGCCGGAACTGAGCAAACTATAGGCAGTGTCTCTAATGATACCGGTAACTTCTGCTTCAATAGAGAGAAGTTTTTCAATACTAAAAAGAATGAAACATTATAGCCGCAACACTATGAATCAAAATCAATTAAGCAATATACCCTTCACATCAATTGAAAAAGGTCTTCTTAATTTATTAACGCAAAATGGAGTGTTTTACGAGCGGGTAATTGATTATTTTGCTAGTACAGAGAATAGCCGAATTCCTCTAATTTCTTTTAGTTTTTAAAACACATAGATCTATTTAGTTATTATTATTTATCAATAACTTATTTCTTATTTACCGTAGAATTACCATTATATTTGCTATTCATTATTAGTTTACTAAGAATTTGTTATTATTTTTATAGTTTATTTTTAGCTTAATAAGAGTTTATTTTAAATTTTTATTACCTTTTTACCTACCACGTTACACCTTTTATCCATTGCCATACCCAGGCAAGATTTTTCTCACTTCAACGTGGTTCTTGCTAGACAATAAATTATATTTTATTTTGATCTCTTTTTTATATCAATCTTTATTCTACACTTCCAATAATAGGTATAAAATTATAATTTATTGACCGAGAAGAGTTAGGTTGCAGTAACCGCCACTGGGTTAAAGCGATTGACGATAATACACAGATCATTAATATTTATTTCATTATTTTTCTTTCTTAAATCTGACGTCTTAGAAAAATTGTTATTATTATTATTATATTATTTAATCAAAAGAAAATTATACATATTTCTAATGTATTTCTTATCTTATTCGAAACAAGCAAAATATGCCTCCGTGGCGCAATCGGCTAGCGCGTTCGGCTGTTAACCGAAAGGTTGGTGGTTCGAGCCCACCCGGGGCGTTTGTTTTTTATATGTCTATCATAATTAAAACTTCTTAAAAATTAAAGAACAATTACCATAGCTAAATTTTTTGAAATATAAAATAAACCTGCTGGATACAGCCCTGATCTATATTCTCTGAGAAATAAGGGTATGTCTTCCGGAAAAGCTGCCAACACGGAGTACATCGGTATAAACGTATTTTCAGTAACGAAAAGAAACAGAGCTCCTTGAACTGATTGAATACCGTTTTGCGTAAGGGCGTCGGTTCCTAAGTAACATAAACCCACCATCACAGCTATGGCCTAGAAAATATTCAAATTTTAAAAGAAGTTTCTTTAGTTTACGAAAATAAAACGTACGACTTTCTGTAATATTCTCAAAAATTGTACTGTGGGATTTCTTAAAATATCAATGAAGCTTCTATATGTTAGCCAATACAATTTCGTCCAAAAATATTTCCTTACTGCAACGAATATATGTATAATTATCGTTGTAAAAAGTTTTCAATAAGAATGATACAACTTTGGCCGTCTATCACGACCATACCGATTCTATCTTCTGGCAAACCAATCTGACATTTCTCTTCAATAATGTTTGCCATTTATTACAATGGAGCTTAATCCACTGGAACAAACAGTGAACATTTGTTATAGAAATAATGAATCTGAGTGTAAAGCTTATAGGGCTCTGTGATCATCTTATGCATGTCATAATTATTATTGTAAAATTTCAGTCGGCATATACTCTACAGTGGAAAATATCTTGTGTCCACAAAAAGTCCTCAGAAATTCATTTATCCAGAAGAACAATCACAACACGAACAGACGCAATGGCAAAAAACATAAATGTCGCTCTTCAAGAAGTTGTGGAAAAATGTGTTACGTTTTCCATAGCATTGGACGAAAGCTCCGATATTAGTGATACAGCGCAACTAGTAATATTTATTCGTGCAGTGGACCAAAGTTGAAAAATATCTGTATATTTGTTCGCGCTTCGACCTAACAAAGACACTACAAGGGGAGAATAGATTTTCAAAGAAATTGCCAATGTTTTTAGTGTTTTTAAACTTGACTGGACAAAGTTAAGCGGTATCACTGCAGATGGAACTCCCGCAATGATAGGAAAAAGTGAGAAAATGATGGCTAAAATAAAAGCAGAATTATTAAAAAGAAATATTAAATATATTATTAAATATAAATTTCGTTAAATCAAGAGGTTTGAATCTAATGAATAATAATAATAATTTAAAAATAATTTTTCATTGTGAAGTTCGCTAGCGTAGTAAGGATAAAATGTTGAGGCGGCTTTAAGAGCTATTAAGAGAAGAAGTGAAAATTTTCATAGAAATGAAGGGCAAAACGAAACTTTGGGAGATGATGCAAGGTTATCTAATCTAGCATTTTTGGTTAATGTCACCAATTACTTGAACAAACTAAAGACGAATATGCAGGAACAAGAATTATTTTCATATGATCTATTCACCCTTGTACAATCTTTTCAAAGCAAACTTTGGTTGCGGGAAAATCTGATTCGTACAGGAAATACATATCATTTTTCAATTTAGCTGCTCACAAAAATTTCGATAAGAATGGCGTGGTATAGAAATTATCTTCATTAAATACAGAATTTACTTCCATATTGGAGGATTTCCGTTCAGGTGAACTAGTTGAAATATTCAGGACTCTTTTCGACGTGGATGTGGAGCAAGTGAAAATGTCGCTTCAAATGGAATTAATTCACTTCCAAGAGGATGATGTTGTGAAAACTCAGTTTAGTGAGATAGTTCTGCATGGATTTCACGTGAGATATATTTAGAAAGATAAATATCCAATTTTAATTAATTTTATATATAAAATACTGTCGCTCTTTGGTAGTACCTATTGCTGTGAGCATTCTTTTTTTTTTTTCAAAAATTAATTTTACGAAATCAAAAATATTTGGAAAACTCTTTACGCATAGCAACAACATTAATTTCACCAAATATTGAACTTCTTGCAAAATAAAGCCAATCCCAATTTTCTCACTAATTAGAGTTGTATCACTATGACTATAAGAAGATACTTTTTCAACAACGTTTATTCCTTTTAGTTCTATTCTTTTATTTTTTTATTCTAAAACCAATGCTATATATATTTACGAATTTACCCTTTTTTTTTTAACAAATACAATTATTACCAATTGTTTTTGTTTTGGCCCGTAGTCCATCCTAATTTTTTTATTTGGCTCTACAAAAAAAAGTTGCCCATCTACACGATACCAAAGTACCTGTAAGACAAAGAACTTCATGTGGTACCGGAAATATTGCTACTGTTAAGGCGCGTGACCATAAAAATTCAAATCTGTCAAATTCACGCCTTTCTCAATAATTGAGCCTGCTGTGGCCTCCACATGGCGTATTTTGCGAAAGGGTCTTGGTTTATATCCTTACAAGATCTAGTTGGTGCAGGAAGTGAATGCAAATAATAATTTTCCTCACAAACACCTTGCTACTGATACTCATGTTCATCGAAAATTTTGTTCAACGATGGAGCCTTTTCTGTCTCAATGGCTACGTGAATAAGCAAAATTGCCGTATATGGAGTTACGAAGACTCATAACTGGTGTAGCAGACCCAATTGCATCATCTTCAAAGAAAACGGTATGCTTTATATGCCGGCGGCATCAACGGTCTTTATTTCAAAATGAAACTGGCGCGTACGCTACGGTAAATGGTGGTCACATTTGCATAATATCGATGTGAACGAGATGTGGTTGCAACAAGATGGTGCTACAAATGACCCAATCAATTGGCAATTCGTGCAATCTCATACCACTGAATTACTTCCTGTAGGTCTATTTGAAATGACAGGTTTTCACAAATGAACCAGCAACAATTGACATACTTAAACCTAATATCACTCGCTGTATTGGCGAAATAATGGTCGATTTATTGGAGAAGGTGACCAAAAGTTTGATGAAATAAAGTCTCGTCATTAATAGCAAACCTTCCCCTTTTTAATAAAAACAAAAATAAAGTAATTTTTCCAAACATGTGGTTTCATTTACCTTCCACGTTCTATCATTCTTATTGAAAACACTCTACTATGAAAATAATTACTTACAAATTTGTCCTGACTGTAAAACTCGAATGCTGGAAAGAAATTGAATATTTGAAACAATTATTTAATGTAGGTATACTTACTTCACTTGCACGACCCATATGGAACTCGTATTGGACTACCACGTCACTTTCCTTAGCATAATCACTAACGGAAAATTGATTGCAAATTGTTTTAATGGTTTGTCTACTAGAATCTTCAAAACCAGGAGTCACTGCAAGGGTTCGGATGAAAAAATCTGCCGGATTGTAATTGTTCGGACATTTACATCCAAGTCTAGACAATATAAAAATTGTATTAATACCACACGCAAATGTTACGTTCTTAAAAAGTACTTGGTGCAGTAAACATCTTTCAGAATTAAATGTAAGAGTCAAGAAAAGCAAAATTCCAACAAATAGCATGTTTTACTATTTCTATTTTAATTAAATATATATTTTGCATTCCCAAAGGGTTGATTATTCCATAACGATACACAAAATCCATACCTCAAAAGTATTCGTAGACTTCTATTTTGACCATTTACCTCATTTACACCTAGGCCTACGGTTTTCTAGTAAAATCGGCATCAATTCGTACCTTTTTCTTTTTTAGGATACGTTCGAACTCTATTTTAACTTATGCCGCAAACTCTATATAGGGTTAATATTAAGAGACTTGGGAGCGGTTTCGAAAGTTAAGGCATGATATATAACAACAAATCCTGCACAACTCTTGCAGAATGCTTGCGATTAGCTTGGTAGAACTGACAAGCGCGTCTAATTCCCAATTATTATCTACTTTGATTTAAATTTTCTTTGAGAATATTGAAGTATATAAACTTATTCATTATCCGTGGGATAAGAGGTAACATCACGGACTATGGTTATGTCCGGTCTTTTGAGGTACGGCTTGTGCTCCTGTTACTGTATCGGTTTTAGCGTCAAGCAAATTTCGCACATACACCCGGCCTTGTATGTGCAAAATTTGCTTGACGCTAAAACCGATAGGCTGTACCTCAAAAGACCGGACATAACCAAAGTCCCTGATGGTACGTCGCCCCTTGAGACGATATGTGTCAGCCGGCCTCCACGGTCATATATAGATTCTGCAATTTTGAGGTTTCCGCTTCTTTGCTTCAATCCAAAGGCTTCAACGTTTGCAATTTTCACCCCAGTCACCTTACATCCACGCAATACAGAACTTGTGGCGTAAGTTGTAGGTCGAGATCCGACAGCATGAAATATAGAATACGTACGAATTGATTACAATAAACAAATAGAATACAATCAGTATATAGGTGCTTAAAAGTAGTAATAGAGGCAAACGGGTACGGAATAAAGTGTTAAAGACATTAGGGTAGTAGATGCTTTCGAGGCATGCATTTTGTGCATTGTTGTTGTATATACATACATATTAAATCAATTAATTTCATAAAAATTTTGGTTGGAATAGTTCACATTGTGCGAATGTAGAATAGATGTTTAATTAAAATAAAAAATGTATATGTATGTATATACATATATATATATATATATATATATATATATATGTTATTTCAAATGGAACACCCTGTATATTTTCAGACTCGGAGAAAGGCTTTTCAATTCCTATCCAAACTGTATTAGGTTTCCCTATACCTATCTCTTGCGAATTCGGAGATATTTGAAAATATTTTAAATTTTATTTAGATTGGAATTAAATCGAAGCTGCTGAATATGGAAATGCAATTTTTTTATTTCAACTATCTGAAAAAGTTGGTAATGAAACACATATGCCTTTAAATGTAAAAAGTATTATAATAGATGTTCTACATGATCGCCATAGCCGTTTTACTCTATGTATTGTATTCTTGATTAATTGTAAGCTATTCGTACGTATTGAGGTGTAAAGGGTTTTTACATCGAGTAAGTTTTGTGTTCTTCGGAACATAGTTAAAAAACACCCCAATACTAGATACAGCAATTAAATTGTCATAATGACACACCTTATAAATATCAGCACAATTCTATTTTGCTTTAGTATATTTTATTCTTTAATAACGGTACATCGGTAAAACAATCGGAGTGTTGTGTTTTTTTATTTGAGATATTGTTACAATGATGGATTTGTCTATCCAAGGACGAGTGGACGAGTGCAAAAGTATCCTGAAAAACGGGCTTTTGAAAGACTTTTCGCAAGGTTTCGAGAGATATGTAATACTTCCTACTCCTAAAAACAATAGGAAATCAGGCGTGGACAACGAGGAAAATAGATTTCTAGTACTAGGTTCAATTCCTAAAATTCCTGGTACCAGTTCACGGAAAATCACCCAACAAATCGATATACATAAGTAGTTCTAGTGTACAGAGGATCATATAAAAACATAAGTATCGCCCATATCATATCCAAATACACCAACATTTATATGGGATGAACTTTGATCATCAATTGGAACTTTGCTTGTGGGCTCTGGATCATGTTGAAAGAAAGAAGATCCACCCATTTTTGAGGCTGTTGATCATCAAAATCGCTGCAGTTTAAATGTCTACGTGGAAATTATTGGTGACCTTACTTTTTCGAAGAACGATTGAATGGGCCCCGTTTTTTACAATTTTGCAAGGAAAGTTCTGGACTCTTTCAGAAGATGTTCCCTTATTTATAAAAGGCAAAATGCGGCTGCACTTGGTCTGGGCTCCTGCACATTTTCACGTGGCTGTTAGAAACGATTTAAAATTAATGTTCCCAAATAAATGGATTAGAAGGCAAGTACGCTGTAAATGGCCACTGAGATCACCCGATTTGACATGCGCAGATTTTTTTGTGGGGATATGTAAAAATATTGTTTACAATTCGACACCAACTACCCCGGACGATATGAAAATGAGAATAACAAATGCATTTCCCTGGAAATGTTAAAAAGAGTTTGAAGAGAGAGTTAGAATATGTATAAAAGAAAATGGCGATCATGTAGAACATTTATTATAATACTTGTCATTTATAGGTATATGTGTTTTATTAACAACTTTTTCAGATAGTTAAAATAAAAAAGAAAAGCATTTCTATATTCAGTAGCTTCGATTTAATTTCAATCTAGGTAAAATGTAAAATATCTTCAAATATCTCCGAAATCACATGAGATAGATATACGGAAACCCAATACCCTATTGGGTAGGAATTGAATTTCTCCGAGTCTGAAAGTATACAGGATGTTCCATTTGAAATAACAAAGTTATACACTATTGAAGTTGAGACAAATAAAGCCGGTCTATAATCACCATGTACATTATTGTAAGATTACATACCAGAAAAAAGTAGCCCAAGATATACCAAATCAAGGCTAAAAACATGATTTGAAAATTTCAATTAGTTTGTCTGTTATGTCCATTTTCAAAACATCTTACTTTTCGAAAATCCTCAAATACTTCGAAAACGGCTAACGATAGGTATATGAAACATTGAAGTAACTCACCTTTAGTTTTTCTATACAATTCGAAAAAATCAAAAATGTATATTGTTCCATTTAAATAACATAACTTTGATACTTAACGCTTTGTTGGAGCACCCTGTATAAATGACAATATTTTCTAATTATAGCCATTATAAACGTACACCGCATTATCAAACGATTTAAAAAAGAAATTATTAATTTTGGAGCTACAGTCCGAGGCGCTAGTCGTGGGCTATCTTGTATATATATATATATATATATAATAAAAATAATAACTTGGTATTTGTTTGGAATTCTTGCTGGCGCTTACGTCCCATTTTCTAAGGTATACTTTTTTTTCTATTTCTCTAGCATAAACAGGACGAAATTATGGAAAATCTTTGTAGAAAATGACAACAAGAAATAGATAAAACAATAAAATAACAATTATCATGAGGGACTGAAGAACCAAGAGAGATAGGATAAGAAAGGAAGTCTGAGATGCACGAGTGGTTTACACTACTTCAAGTGTTCATTTACGATTCCCAGTTACATATTTAAATTTTCTATTAGTAAGGGTAACGTTATACTTTCGTCCGTGCTCTATCGTAATTAATATCTGATGAACAATAACTAAAAAATAATGTCATAATAACAAAGAGAAGAATTGAGAATAAAAAAGGATTCTAAAGAAAACAAAAAGAACAACTCATAACTATAAATTACCTGTTACGGTATACATTATCAAGTTGTATATATATATATTCTTTAATGAAGGCAACGATAACTAAAAACAATTTCAGGTAATCGTATTAAATTGGCTTTAACACATTCATTACTCTGAAAAGAAAATGAAATTGACAAGTGTATTGGTAGATAAGCGCAAGTGGACGCGATTGAACTGTAACTGATTGAACTGAACTGCGATAAGCAAAGAACCATAAAATTTGTCATTTCTGTAATGTAATTTTTTAATAGATAATCACTCTTCTTATGAAACAAATTTTAACCGAATTAATACCAGCAAGTTCGCTGTATATTGTTTTGTTCTGTTATAAATATTCCATTTTTACCTTTTGTACTAAAAATAATTCTCATTCGTATAAAATAAATAAAATAAAATCTTTGGGAATGCTTTCAACCATATACAAATACCTCTACTATTTTATTCAATATATAAATATACGTATACATTGACATATGCATCCTATAATTATTAAATGTACGGCATCTACAAATAATTATTTACGCATCAGATATTAATTACTATGGAGCATGGAGGAAAGTATAACGTTACGTTTGGTGTCATCCTTCCTAAAATTATAACGCAAGTTAGCTAAATTTATTAAGAGAATTGGATAGTGAAAATCTTCGAGTACCAAAAGATTGGATCCTTCAGACATTACATTAAATGCAAAATTAATTCGAAAGTTCTAACGTAAAAGCTCCAAAAAAGCTGTGAACATTGCTTATTAGCAGAAGAATTGCCACTGAATATGATTCCTATATGCATTCAACATATCGTCGCAATATTCATCGCTATAAAAAAACACACAGATTAATGCTTTTTATCCATATGAAGAGAAAACGAAGAATTAAAGATTTGAGTGCTACTCACACCTTAAAGGAGTCAAATGTTAGTAGGCAGAGAAACAACAACATCAACACACCTGATAATAGAACGACAAAGAGCAAGAATATATTTTCGACTTGTCTAGTTTTCCGAATATTTGAATTGCATAATTTCTTGTACGTCATTAACATAGTTATTAATCAGATCAATCTCATCGGGTGTCTTACAGCTAACAATTTATTCCCGACAGATTGATACAGTTTAATTTGTAAATGTGGTATACCATTTGCTATCCGAACGTTTCCGAATTTACTAGTAAGTTAGTTTAGAAGGGAGAGTCCGAAAGTACAGCTCTCTAGAGGGCATTGTACTAACCTCCCAGCGTCGATGGAGCAATCCCAGAACCTAACCTTTCTTAACAATGTTTGGTAGTTTCTTCTACTTCACTACAGAACCTTCACTCAAGTTCATTATTGAGCGTGCTTTTATTTCGATCATGGTTGACCATCTAATGTCCAGTAAGGACAGCAGTTATAGCTCTAAATTGACTTCCTTTTAGTTTTAGAAAGTTCATGGTCTCACTGCAACTCAGATCAACCCCGTACACTCCTCTTTACAGTGGATTTGGCAATTTCCAGCGTAAGTTCAAGCCATCTGAGGGCAGTACTACTGCCCTTATGAACGAACTCATCAACCCTCATTACCTTCAATGTCTCTCTATTAAACTTACAAAGCCTTTTTAGGATTCATTTACAGTCAAGTGTTAGTTGACTGATACCAAGGTCAGTAGAACCGCTTGGAAGTCAATATATATGTGCATATATTTACTGAAGTAGATTTTGATGAGGTTCTCTTGGGTACAAGTAACGGTAGCGACTATCTGGGTTTGATAGAGCGTGGAGTAAGATCAAATGGCATACTAATTCTTGCCTTCGGTCGATCTCCATATATTCCTGCAGCGTTCCATTCCCCATCAAAGTCCTTTTTGTAAACTAAACAGCCCGCCTAACCCAAAAAAGGGCGAGTTAAGGGTCTGTCACTGCTTTTCTTATGGAAAACTGTTCAAGCTTAACTGAAATATTGTCAAAACAGAAAGAAGAGGGGACGCAACACTAAATTCACAAAAAACAAAATCTTAGTTGAAATTACCTACACTCTATACGATATCTTATTTACCTATACCATTTACCTATTATCAATCTTTCTGTTTAGAAACACTATTTTTCTTGGCACATATATTTGATTTGGATGCAGATGGTTTATCGAATGACTAGATCACTGAAGTAAAATCCTCACTCGTAAGTTGTGTATATATGTATTATGCGAGGGTATATTTGTAGTATGAATTTTTAGTTCATTTTATAGAAAGCAAAATTATTACAATTAATATTTACAAAATTTTAGTATTATATTAACAAAATAATGAACAATGTAATCAAAATATATGACCTAATGTGTGTATAAGTGTAATTTGTTTTCTAATTCTTAACTTCTCCCTCCCTCTTGAATTCTTTCTTCACTTCTTTTCGTTGGTCTTTTTCCTTTTATTGTACTTCTCTTTTCTTTTGGTCTGTTCGTCGTTTATGTAAACAACAACTTCTTTTTGATGTGGTCTACTTCTTTTCAACCCTGGTATTTATATACTCTTTATCTAACTTTTTCGTCGACCATCCCATTCCGTCGTTCATAAACAAACTCCATTTTTTCGGCACGTCGTTATACCAATTTGGAATTCTTGATTCTTAATGTTTCAAGTGTATGTGTGTGGTAAAATGTTTACAACGCTTTTCTATTTCTTAAAGAATGCTTTCTATAAAATTAACATCTTTGTATTGGTAATTTTACTATTGGAGTAATACCATACTACAATATACAGGTTAGTCAAAAGTATGGAGACGGCGATTTATTGTCATTAATATTCATTTGAGGAAATTATGTTTAACACAAAAGATTTTTCTAAAATTCCTATCTATATTTTAGAATGCTTCAATTTTACTCTACCGTTCGATAGAAAGTTTTTCTCTTTACAATAGTATTTTCTTGTTAAATTTGTTTGATAACATTTCTTTACAAGAAAACATGGACTCAAGTATTTAATAAATGTTAGATACATCTAAGATTATTAATTTGCATAAATTACTTGCAATCAAGGTATCGGTTACAACCTTATCATTAAAAACAAATCTAACTGAGTGTGGGACGACCGGTGGTATATTTAAAGGATCAACAATGGTTTTTCTTCGCAAGTTCTTTATTTTGTCACTTGTCTCTTTACAAAAAATACTCTTTACAATCTCATTAGATATTCTCTCGCACACAACTGCCACTACTCTCCCCCTCTTCACCGTGTGGTACCAACCTAGAGCCTGCAGTCGGCCATCCTGGTCGGACATTGTCCCAATGTTTGCGGATCGTCAGTAACTGTAATTCGTATTATCTCTTCCACGTCTTACGCTCGTCCAGGTCGCGCTGACTTCTTGAAGGGTAGTCGCGTCACTTTTTCTGCCTCGCGCACTCTCTTGTACTCATCTTCCGATGGGAATTCTTCCACCGGGCTGGTCTTCATCACCTCCCTCCGATTCACGGTGTCGCTTCATCGGTTTCTAGCTTCCTCCATACTCTTTATCCTTTTCGGGCGGGAAGACCGCTGTGAATGGTCTTTGGGATAACTTGATAGCGGGATATCAGTTGCTCAATACCGATCGTTCTCTAACACTCGTGATATCTGGTATGAACCAACAAACTTGGGCGACATCTTTGGTTTAATATCACTTTCGGGTGCGGTCCTTTTTATCATGACAATATCCCCTTCATTAATGAACTGTTTGTGGGCCCTCTCTTTTTGTTATAGTTGCGTTCGTTCTGTTTCCTGGGTTTTATTATTCTGTGGACCTTAATATGCTCCCTAG